>QLTV01004297.1:557689-648004 GCA_003457575.1 Thermophis baileyi | reverse complement strand
ATCAAACCTCTGAGCCACAGCATTCTTCTCCCTATCTGAATGTTCCAGGGACAAGGATATATATATATTTGTTTTTTTCTCTGTTAAATCACCTGGTATACCTAAGTATGGGAGAAAGCATACTGCTACCTTTTTGCCTTTCGGCCCCTCCAGGGTCCATCCTGACAGTCAATTACAAACGACAGTCCGTTTCTATATGTTATATTTTTTTACATAAATAAAGGGAGACTAGTATAGATCTATTTCAAGCTATTTAGCTCTCATCAGCTAGCCACACCCTTATGGGATTAGAACCCTATCTGCATGTTCCATGTAAAAAAAACATATATATATCCTTGTCCCTGGAACATGCAGATAGGGAGAAGAATCCTGTGGCTCAGAGGTTTAATCACTTGCCTTGTTAGGCAAGGGGCCCGGGTTCTAATCCCATAAGGGTGTGGCTAGCTGATGAGAGCTAAATAGCTTGAAATAGATCTATACTAGTCTCCCTTTATTTATGTAAAAAAAATATAACATATATATAACATATGTATTGGGCTATTAAAATTACAGTTGTTGGAAATCTACTAATTTCTTTTTCATCAGATATGTTCATAATATTTGGCCAACACAAGCATACATTTTCCTGCATTAGAGTGAAAAAATGTGCAAAACCCAATGGGAAATAGATTTAACCACTCATCCATTAATCCAAGATGCATAAATATCAACGAGAGTTAAAAACACTCAAGATAATAAAGAAATACGTTGTCACAAGATGAAGCAGGGGCTGCCTGCAGTTCAATCATGATGTTTCAATTAACTTTTAGAGAGAAGCAACTCAAAATATTTTCTGAAGCCTGTCCTATCTCTCAGCCAGAATCAGACAAAATTTAAGTAAACACACAGCTAGTGACAGCATTGAGCAGCAAAAAGGAACTCCTTGATAACCTGAAATTAAGGTGTATAAAGTAACCTGGAGTGCATAGTATTGTGTAGCAGATAGCTTGATATGATGGAAAGAATGCATGGAGTGAGAATCACTAAAGTTAAGAGTCTAAGTTTTGTAGAAAAATGTCTTGATACTGCTGTCTGCATGGGGAAAAAAAGCTTTATTTAGGAAATAACATGGTGATAGAAAAGCCACAGTTACTTAAATCTAGCTATAGTTTTAGTCGGAGATAATGTAGACTAAATTATTATGGTTTATCCTGGAGCCTGTAATGTTCTCCCTTCCATTATGGAAAGAAAGTGTGCAGGTGAGAACTTGCAGTGTATAGTTGAGAGACAGAAAATTGAACTGAGAAAAGAATCAAATAATGAAGGCCCTGAGAAAATCAGTCCAACCCAATATATGTTATGTAGAGGCATGCAAAGGCATGTGGTGCTTAGACAAGGAAGGGAGGTAGTTCTTCTGTGAACTATCTGTACATCTATTGTCTCCAGCAGTTTATAGGTTTATAATTACAGAAAGAGGAACGCGCTGGCTCAGTGGCTAAGACGCTGAGCTTGTCGATCAGGTCGGCAGTTCAGCGGTTCGAATCCCTAGCACCGTGTAACGGAGTGAGTTCCCGTTACTTATCCCAGCTTCTGCCAACCTAGCAGTTCGAAAGCACGTAGAAAATGCAAGTAGAAAAATAGAGACCGCTTTGGGGGGAAGGTAACAGCGCTCCGTGCGCCTTCGGTGTTTAGTCATGCCGGCCACATGACCATGGAGACGTCTTCGGACAGCGCTGGCTTTTCGGCTTAGAAACGGAGATGAGCACCGCCCCTAGAGCCGGAAACGACTAGCACGCATGTGCTGGGGAATCTTTACCTTTACCTACAGTATGTGCAGAAAGCTGGTATGTGCAAGGTTTAACTCCAGCACACAACTTAGACGTGATTCATAAAACCATACAGTGCCTTGGAACCCTCAAGATGAGCAGCCACTGCACCATAAGAAATAGAGTGGCATCATTTCTTCAGAAATGTCAAGAGCAAAGTATCTTCACAAGCGACCTTCTCTTTGAGAATCTGCTCCTTGAGAGGAAGTTGGAGAATCTTGTCTCTTCTGAATGGAATTTTCTGCTTGGTGTCTGCCTTGTGTGGTAGGCTATTGGAATTTATTGGTGTAGGGTATGCTAACAGGAAAGACTACCAAAAATTCTCCTTTTTTATATCAGATAGAATCAAGGCAGAGTTATTTTGAATGTTTTCTTTTTGCTTATTGCCTTTCCCTGCTGAGATTTCATTTACTGTCTCTTTTAACTTTTGCAGCTTTCACGTTCTTTTGCTCTCGCTGCCTTCCACCACAGCAGTGTTTTTCAACATGGAGAACTTTAAAATGTATGGACTTCAACTCCTAGACTTCCTCAGCCAGTATGCTGGGTTATCTTAAAAATGTCAAGGTTGGGAAACATTGCACTATAGTAGGGGTAACATCAACCTGGCAGAGAATACGTAGTCTTCGATTTATGAATACAATTGAGCCCAAAATTTCTATTGCTAAGTGAGATAGTTGTTAAGTGAGTCTTGCCTCATTTTACAACCTTCCTTGCCTATTGTTAAGTGAATCACTGCAATTGTTAAGTTAGTAACATGGTTGTTAAGTGAATCTGGCTTCCCCATTGACTTTGCTTATCAGAAGGTCGCAAAAGTGGATCACATGATCCCAGGATACTGCAACCATCATAAATATGAGTCAGTTTCCAAGCATCTGAAATTTGCTGCAATAGCTGTAAGTGTGAAAAACAATCAGAAGTCACTTTTTTCAGTGCCATTGTAGCTTCGAACAGTCACTATACGAACTGTTGTAAGTGGAGGACTACCTGTAGTCAGAATTGCCTGCATACTTGCTATTGGCACAAGGGATGCAATAATGATTAAAAAAAAACAGAAATCTATATCCAAGATGATTATAAAGATGTGTCCTTTGTTTTTCAATATGGAATCTGTGTCCCATATGTAGTCTGCCGACACAACAAAGCATACTGTCAATTTGCTATAAGGGTTTCTATTGCCAGCATTAAGCACTTCACTTCTTTTCTAGAAATGCTTTTGGATCCTTGACTGTGTTCTTAACTGCAGGATTAAAAGCAGATGAAACATACACTTCCATGAGTCCTACAGTACCAAGCTTACATGCTCCAGCTTTATCTACTAAAAATTCAAAAATAAGAAGAAACCAGGTAGATTAATTTTGCCTGGCTTGAGGATGTCTTGAGTAAAATGCTCACTTTCAGATAACCTGTCCTGGCTTTCCCCATTTTCTTCTCAAAACTAATTTTTTTGCAGAAAAAAAATGGGAGAAAATACAGTTCCACAACATTATACCCAAATCTTGGTGTCCCAAAAATTATTAGAAAATTTTGATTTGATTGAGTCTGTCAGATATTCTACAATATTACCATATACAGTATATAATATTTCAACGGAATCAGACGTTTCTTAGATTCCGACTACAGCTTCTCCTTTACATCTTTTTTCCCCCTTTATTGTTACTTTTCACCTTCATGTCATTCAGTAAAAAAAATTGTGTGAAGTTTCTGGGTTGTGATGCGCTTCTCTGGAATGAGAGAAAAATCTAATCTTCAAAGAGGAAACAGTGTCAGTCACTGATTAAAGTGCAGCTTTAGCTACTTCAACACAACTGTTTGCATCTCACAGGGCACCACCTGAGTTGAAGCATGTCAAAATTCAAAGGCTTCCAAACCAGCAAGTTAATCATCAGAATGCTGAAAACTTAATAGCTTGTACAAAATGCAATTGAAATATATGCAGTAAATCCAACTATTTACCTGGACTTTGTCATTTTATTATTTTATTGAGTTTTAATATATTAGTTGGTCCTGTTAAAACCTGACATTGATCTCCTCCAAGAGGTAGAAGAGAAACAAGTATGAAGTGAGGTGACCACTATGTCTGTCACTTTAAAACAAACACCTTAAAAACTCTAGTAGCAATGGTTCCCTCTCCTGGTCAGTAATTTAAATGTAACATTGAAGCATGGGGAGGTCTTGACCCAAAGCAGGAACAGATGCACCCCAGATCCAAAGAGCAAAACACATGCAAATCCCTGCCCCCATAACTAATAGGGACAGTCAGGGAATTATTCATCTATTCCAGAAAGGCACACCATCCAAGTTGTAATTGGACAGAGATATCAGCATTACAGAACAATGACAGGGCAGCCTGAATATTATAAATGTTATGCATGCACATTCCCCTCCAGAAAAACACCCTCCTCTGCGGATTGAGCAGGGGGAAAGCAAAGAGGCTAATGGCTACCTGCTCTGCACACCCTCCCTCCAAAGAGCACTCTGTGTTTAATAAGTTGATGGGTCTTTGTCAGCAAGTCCATCCAAGCTAATACTCTGTGTTTGCCAATGAATAGTTCGGGTCAATGGCATTTTCAATGACCTGCATACCTATCACAGCTAATGCAGTTTCATGTTAGCAAAAGGGTAAGCTGAGGTGAGGGAATTTGTGGGGAGTACTCAAAACTTTTGTTAGTTAGTCAATATATCAAACTAATGGGGTCATTCTCCCAAGCAGAATTTTACTGCATCATAATTTTTGTGTTGTATATGTGTTGTATATGCCTCTTTAATTTTTACTTGGGGTTTTGTGTATATCCTATTCTGAACTCTTCATTTTAACATCTCATAATACATCTGCAAAATAAATATATAGATGGGGAAAGCCTCAAATCTGTTGCTGTACTGGGTCTCCAAAGTCCATAAAACTTCCCCTGATTTTATGCTAGTGAAATGAGAATAGGACTGGCTCTAGATTATGCTTCTAGACACACTCTATTGCCTGTGCCTTGGAGAGAACCAGTCATTTTACTTCTACTGTATTTTAAGTGTAGGCAAGAGAAATAGAATTATTTCCAGATCACACTTTCAGGACTATCAGATTGCCCCCAAATGTAAATTTCACTAACTTTGTACTCCCATGGTGCTGAGTTAATTAAATGTGCAATTACAAGTGCCTAGCTTTTCAAGATATGATGGAGAGCAGATCTCGCTAAAGCTTCATATTGACTTTTTAATGCATATTGTATTGCTAGGTACAATAATATCACTGTTAGGAGGAAGGCAGCTTACATACATCAGAACATCTATGAGCAATTTTCTGTAGATGTATTTACAATGGAGGAACTAAGGAAGTCAAGCAACAGTTTTTCTGGAACTGTTATCAATGTCCATGTTGGTGGTCATTAATCAATGTGTTGTTTATTGCCAAGTCTTCAAGTGCTGTAGTTTGTTGTTGTTGTTGTTGTTTGATAATCTTATTTTACTTTCACTTTATTTACTAAGTGCCTCAAACTAACAAAAATACCAACATTGGCCATCACTAGAAGTTCAAAAGAGAATTGATCCCAAGTGACTAAGGAGATGACAAGGAATGATGGCATCAACTGTATTTTATTCACAATACAGTTTAACACGAATAGTTCTTGAATTCTCTGAGCTTGTCTTTCCTTTCCCAAAGGAAAAAAAACCCCATCTCCCTTCTCTCATCCTGGCATAGCTTCATATACATTTGTTCCTGTTTCACAACTTATGAAGGGGCACAATTAAGCACACTACCCTGATCCTTTTATCAATGTACTGTTTCTTATACCCAGAGACCAGCTTGGTGAATTATTTTTCATTGATGCATTACAGTCTGAATGTCATCCCATTTTCTTACATTGAAATAGTTGCTCTTCTATTCTATGTCCTTAAAAATACTGTAGATATTTAATGGAAAAATGTAGTCTACAGGTAGAAGTACAACCTGCTTTTTAATAATCTATTTATTCATACCTAAAGGGCCTCTGTTCTGTAATGTGACTTAGCTTAATTATATTTCAGTATTCCACATTCACATCAAGGCAGATCAGAATAGAAGAAACAGATTGCTGAAATTCATAACAAAGACCAATCTATTTTTCCTTAAACCGTTTTCCAATAAGACCAAAAGAGGTAGAAAGTACTAAGATAATTTTTGTAGGAAGTATAAACACATAATTGAAACTCAGGTTGTGACATGTGACCTATCTGTAGCGTACTAAGGTCAGTTTTCATCTGTTAAAGCTTATTACAGCATGTTTTTAATAGACGTATAATTATAGTCCATTATTATTGTACTACTCAGTACACCATGCGCTACTAAGTACAGCACATTATTGTAACATATGGCTCTTTCAAAACACCACAGGAGTATTTCTATTAGGAAAGAAATAAAGTGGTTGGTAAAAAGGATTTCCATGTACTCCAAGCAGTTCTTATCAGGCCCTGTTTTGAATGGATTGCCTTTTTTTAATGTCTATAGACACTGAAAATACATTAACACTCCATATATGCATATATCACCTTATACAAAATATAAACTAACAAATCTAGCATCTAATAACATTTTAGAAGTATACAATAATCCGGTCAAATTCAGGACTCTCTAAAGCTATTTAAATTAGAAAAAAGGGAATGGCTTGGGTGATCTTGCAGGGCTTTAAAAACAATAGATTGATTTCGAGCACCAATTCGTTTTTCTCTAAATGCTTATGGATTAGTTATTTGCTTTGTTATATGAACTTCAGAAGTACAGAAATCAAACAGGCCTGAGGTTTATATATTGGTTATTCACCCATTATATCTGGTAAATCAGTCCACATAAGCCTCAGTCAGAGTGAAATCTTTTGTGTTCTGGAGTCCCCTTTTAAGTGTGAAATCCATGTATTAGATCTATAAAATAAGATAGCATTGCTGCCCTCCGCCGCTATTTAATCATTTGTTTAAAATCTGGCTCCTATAGACAGAAGGAAATTTTTGATTCCCAAAGGCATCATAATAGCAACTCAGGGTCATAAAGTAATTAGTAACTTGACATGGAGACAGGTAGTGAACATTGTCTATGGAATTAAATGGCCCCCATTGTTGGATCCTGGCACAGAAGATGCTTGAGACAGGCTTGGTAGAACAGCTCTTTATTACAAGTGTCTACAGACTCCAGCAACTCTGTATTCTAACAGCCGGCTTTATATACCGAGCTGTCAGTGAAACCAACCAATCAGGTCTCTCCATTCTCCCGCCAGAATGGAGGACCTGACTGTAAACTATTGCAGTCTTAATACACAACATCCCTCCCCTCTCGGTTTGGTCCAACCATCAACATACGTAGTCACATAAGTAGGAGGGGCGTTTTGAGGTCCTAGTGGACCTGCGCAGCTCATTCGGGGAGCCGGCGTCGAGCTGAGAGAATGGGTTTTGTTCCCTCTCTAGCTCCGCCTGTGGAAGCTCCGAGAAGCTTTCGGGCGTGGCCTCGGAATTACCTGGAACCGGTTCGTGACTGGGACAGTGCTGGATCTCCGGTTCCCCAGGTAAGTACTCCGCCTCTCTCAGGTCGTCTTCAGCTGTGGGGGAATAGGAATTGTTTTTATTGTCGTTATAGTCTGCATTGGGAAGTTGGCGGCTGTGCAGTTGGTCGATGTGGCGCCGCCATTTTCTTCCATCAGGAACTGCGACTATATAAGACCTGGGACCTGAGATTCCTGTAATTTCCCCGGGCACCCATTGTGCACCTTCCGCAAAGTGTTTTGCGAAGACTAGGTCCCCGATTTTGAAGGTCCTAGTGTGTTTGTTATTGGCTAGCTCCGGTTCCTGCTGGGAGTAGCTCGGGTGCAACCTGTCAAGCTTTGACCGAAGCCGCCGGCCCATTAACAGCTCAGCCGGGCTTCTCCCTGTGGTCGTACTTGGGGTGATATGCTGTGCTAACAAGAAGTTGTCCACCCGGGCTTGCCAGTCCCCTGGGCCAAGCCAGCCTAGTTTGTTGCTTCTGCTGTGGTGGACCCCATTAGGACAATTTCCAGCCACTTTGAATAAGCATCAATGACTACCAGGAAGGTTTGCCTGTGGAATGGGCCTGCGTAGTCAATGTGAACCCGGGACCAGGGTGCTCGGGGCTTGTCCCACTCCTGCGCTGGGGCTATTGGTGGGGCAGCCCTCGACTCCTGACAGGGGGTGCAACCCGCTACCCATTTCTCGATCTGCTCGTCCATTTTCGGCCACCAGACGTAGCTCCGGGCCAGAGCTTTCATCCTAACCACCCCTGGGTGCCCTTCGTGCAAAGCCCTTAGAATTGCCTCTCAAAGCGACAGAGACTCGAGGACTCTATCCCCCCATAACAAAAACCCCCCTTGCGCCGAGATTTCGTGCTGTCTGCTGACATAGGGCCTGAACTCCGGGCTAACTGGCCCTTGCGGCCACCCCCTCCACACCCAGTTCAGAAGCTTGCGGAAAACTGGGTCCTTAGCAGAGTGGGCAGCCACCTCAGCCAAGGTGACAAGGCTCGAGTCCAGGCAGTCAATCAGAAGGATCGGGATGCCCGGAGTGGGGTCGTCCACGAGGTCCATCAAGGGGCAATGGCTGAGGGCATCAGCATGTCCAAGAGTCCGCCCAGGCCGATGGGTTAGGTGGTAGGAGTACGCTGAAAGAAAAATTGTCCATCTGGTGAAGCGCGGTGACAGGTAGGCGGGCGTGGGGCGATCCCCCGCAATCAGCCCTAACAAGGGCTTGTGGTCAGTGACCAGCTCAAAGTCTCTGCCGAACAGGTACTCGTGGAAACATTTTATGCCAGCGACCGCAGCCAAAGCCTCGCGGTCCAACTGGCTGTAGTTGCGCTCGGCACTGGAGAGCGTCCGTGAAAAATATGCGACCGGAGCCTCCCTCTCATCGGGCAGACGGTGGCTGAGCACAGCCCCGACCCCGAAAGGAGAGGCGTCGTATACAAGCACAACCAGCAGAGTCTCATTGAATTGAATGAGGAAGCTGTCTTCAGACAGGAGGCGTTTGACAGCCGCGAAAGTGGCGGCCTCCTCATGCCCCCACACACAGGTGGCTTTCTTAGCTAGAAGCCTGTGCAAAGGCTCAGCCACTGTGGCTTTGTCCTTTAAAAATATGCTGTAAAAGTTAAGTAGGCCCAAGAAAGCCTGCAGTGCAGTCTTGTTGGTTGGCGTGGGGGCCTCCCGGATAGCCCTCACCTTGCTGGTAGTGGGGTGGATTCCCTGACCGTTTATACCGTATCCCAGGAATTCAACCTCTGGGACCCCGATTTGGCATTTGCTGCCTTTTACTTTGAGGCCAGCAGCTCTGAACCTGCTCAGGACCTCTCGCAGCCTGGAAACCAGCTGCTGTTCGTTGGCGGCCGTGACTAACACGTCGTCGAAATAGGGCACCACCACAGGGATTTTGAGTAAAAGGCGCTTCATGATGCCCTGAAAAATCCCTGGGGCTACACTGACTCCAAATTGAAGACGATGACATTTGAATGCCCCGTGGTGTGTGACGATGGTTTGCGCCTTGGCCGTAGCGCCATCTACCGGCAGCTGCTGGTACGCCTGCGCGAGGTCCAGCTTGGCAAAAATGGCGCCCGGGCCCAGAGTGTGTAGCAGGTGCTGGACTATCAGCACGGGGTAAGCACTCTGCTGCAATGCCTTGTTTATAGTGCATTTATAATCTGCGCAGATGCGGATGGACCCGTCGCTCTTGATAGGGGTGATGATTGGGGTCTCCCAACGGGTGTGATCAACGGGCTCGAGCACCCCTTGGCTGATCAATTTGTCAAGCTCCCTGTCTATTTTGGGCTTTAGGGCGAAAGGAACCCTGCGTGGCTTAAGTCTGATGGGGGCAACCTGGGGGTCTAGATTGAATGCTATAGGCGTGCCCACATACTTGCCCAGCTGATTGTCAAAAACGTCCTTGAACTCGCGGAGCAGATCATCTGCACAGCTGCCAGACACCATGCTGATTCCGGTCACCCCGAGTCCCAAGGCGTCAAACCAGTCTAAGCCGAGTAACGTGGGCAGGTCCCCTCGAACCACCGTGATGGGCAGGTCACCGCTGAACTTGCCGAATTGGACCTGGAAATTCTGCCAGCCGAGCACTGGGATTCGGTTGCCCTGGTAGTCGTTGATCCTCAAGGGTTGGTTCTTCAGGTGCTTCTGACGGAGCGCTGGAATGGCCCTTTTGATGACAGCCCAAGAGATGATTGATATGGAGGATCCCGTATCGATCTCCATATCGCAGGGGCACCCTTCGATCCTTACGGTGACGTGGATCTTCTTGTGAAGGGGGGTGCTCGCCTGTCCGACCCGGGTTTGGTTAGCCTCAGGGTGGCGGTTCCCTTCTGGCCAGCGTTTAGGCTGCCATGACGACCTGGAAGCTTGTCGAGTGTTGGCCTTCTTGTACTCGGTAGGGGCTTGCCCCCCCCGATGGTTGGCTGGCCCGGCATACCCTAGCGAGGTGCCCAGTTCGGCCACAGCGGCGGCAGACAGCGTCTCTGTATTTACAGGAGGCTCGCTGGTGTTGCCCGCCACAACTGGAGCATGGATGATTTTTTGGTTGCTCCGTGCTGCGGCGCCGCTCTGTCCAGAAGACCTCTTCTTCCTCACTCTCCTTGGACGGTTCCTCAAGGCACCTGCTTTCGTGCACCGGAGCGGACGGCTTAGGTGGCACTTGAGGAGCTTGGCGTCGATGTAGGGTGTCAACTCCCTTATTTGACGCCTCGGTTGCTCGGGCTTCATCTAAGGGTGTCTGTAGCGTTAGGTTCGCCTTGGCTAGCAGTCGCCGTTGCAACCTCAGGTCCTGGACCCCGCAGATCAGTTGGTCCAGGAGTATATCGTCGAGGTCCCGGAACTCACAATGTGTGGCGGCCTTACGAAGCGCTGCCATATATTGATTGATAGACTCCCCGTCCTGTTGGAGCCTTGGAGGGTACCGGGGCATAATGCGTTTGGAGTAGGTTCTGCAGCGTCGGCCACGGGATTGTCTCGACTGGGGTTGGCTCTGCTAGTGATTCAGCCATATCGAAGACCTCATGGCCGCAATGGCTGAGGAACAACGCTCACTTCCTATTGTCAGACAGGCCGGTGAGGTCGTTGGCCTCTAGGAAGCATCGAAAACGGGTCATGTAGGACCCCCAATTCTCCTTGGTGGAGTCGAACGGAGTCGGCGGGTGGAACGCTGACATTCTGGCACCTTCTTGCGGTTCAAATTTACCGCCAAAAAATGGCCGTCGATCGTTCGCCGCCAGGCTGGTTCTTCGGTGTCTTCAGCTCTTCTGTGATCCCACCCTCGTCGCCAGTGTTGGATCCTGGCACAGAAGATGCTTGAGACAGGCTTGGTAGAACAGCTCTTTATTACAAGTGTCTACAGACTCCAGCAACTCTGTATTCTGACAGCCGGCTTTATGTACTGAGCTGTCAGTGAAACCAACCAATCAGGTCTCTCCATTCTCCCGCCAGAATGGAGGACCTGACTGTAAACTATTGCAGTCTTAATACACAACACCCATTTTTATGCATCTTCATGACAAGCAATTTGCAAGAACTAAGTTTGTTCCATTTCTGAACGTATCACAAATAACCATGAAAATCCCTAGAAAAGCACCAAACAAGCAGTATGAGGAAGCCATTTTTGAGAGAGTATAAATTGTTGCATTTTGGTGAATGGGATTTGACAAAATTTCCGAGTAGCTAATAAATTAAGTGCCATATTTTTATACAGACTAGACAAAGTATCTTCCATGTCTGTAACTTCTGTATAAAAGGGAGATTAACAGCTAAATTTATTCTTATCATTGTGTTTTCATTTGAAATATGTCTTCGGTTGTCTTCTAGGTAGAGGTAAAATCTCTACTCATTTGAAAAATGGCAACTTCCCTTAAAGGCTGACAGAATAGTTAATAAGAAGCTATTCAAGTATGCTTTGAAAATGTATTTTATTTAAAACTGAATCATTCACAAAAGAATCTTATAAAGATGTAGCAGAGTTTTCTTTAGTATTTGTTAAATTGTAAATTGTGCAGTGAACAATTTATCAAATTGAATGTGATCTTTCATTTAGCTGCTTGAAAGATTGCAAATGATTAGTTTGCCATCAGGAATAGTCTCTCCTTCTATGACTTCTGCCATGTTCTTTTCTACTATGCATGGTAAAGGAACCATATAGAAATAAAGTTGGCTACAAATCAAGACCACCTGATCTTCTTTTGAGCATAATGGTATAATAAAAAAATGAAAGAATTCACACAGGTCACTTACACAGAATTATGTTGCGGTTACTGAGCACTGTACAATCAAAAACACTGAGATGTGGGTTTTCCCCCCTATGCCTTCATGCCTCTCCTCAAAATATCACATCTCTCTTTCTATCTCAAATGTTTTCTCTAAGGCTTCAAGGTGTAAAGGCTTTCAACTATAATAATGCAAAGTATAAAACCAGAAATTCTCAAATATTAGTTTGAAGACTCTGAGGAATTTCAGCAATGATAAAATTGCTTGAAAATCGAGTGAAGAAACAAGCAAGAGATCACTAGCCTCACCTATCTTGCTGAAACTTGCAAGATCATACTAAACATTTTTATACAAATTATTGGACAAAAGGCATTATTTGAGAGGCCTGCATAAAAGTCTATTCTGCGTTTCATAGATATCTTTTAAATCAATGCTTTGCTTCTAGAAAGTATGCCATGTGGCCAGCATCTATTCATTTAAATCTTAATTAAATGATTGCAACAGTTGCCTTCTGAGATGTCTTCTATATCTTCTCCTGTGCAACCTCCCATTCTCCATAATGGTAAAAAATGGATCATCCTTCCCTTCCAAGTGTCTTCAGATTATATAATGTTCTATCGCACAATTTTTCATATTCTATAAAAGAAACAAGGCAGACATCCTTACTTGTTAAATCAGTGGTGCAGCCAACCATTGTGAGTTGCTAGTTCCTTGACAGTCTCACTGTTTTGTAAATCTTGATATCTCACTATTTTTCAGATAAAACAATCATTTTACTGAACTGAAATGCATAGCTTGATTGTGTATAAATTATACAGGCTTGATATACAAGTCCGAACACACACACACACACCGATTTTGGCATCCAAAAATAAGTTTTGTTATAGTCACATTCTCAGCCCTGCTTCCAGATCTTGTCCTTAAAGCAATTAGGAACCCTTAATGCACCTTGGGAGCTCCAAATGAACTTTTTAGGCTAGGCTCCAAACAGAAGCTGAGGGAAGCTGCAGATGTTTCTAGCCTTCATGTTCTCTCCCAACAATTGCTTTAATGGGTTGGAATTCCTGGGAGACAATTTGACTTTTGCTCAGACTCATGCCACGCTTTTTTAAATGCTGATTGTGCAAAAGCATAACGCTGTCAACAACCTGTATTCAGTAGTATTTCAAGTAAGGAAATAAAGGGCCATCTGATCTGTCAAGAGGAAGGTGGAGATTTTATTTGGAAAATAAAAAGCAAAAATGTTCTTGCAGAATCAATAGTCAAATCGATACCAGGCCGTCCCGCCGAAAGCTCAGTTCAACAGTGGGCTTCTTTCCACTTCCCCGCTCCCTCATTACAGCAATCATCCATTAAAGGAATGGATGATACATGCATTGCCAGGACCGCATCTTTGGTAAGTGTTTCTGTAACAATAGAGTAATGATTATTTTGCAGTATTGCATTTTAATAATTAAAATAAAGCACTGAACATTATGCCTGCTACTCTGTGGGAAATGTTTCCCAGTAACTAGGGCCCTAAGAAAGCATAATTTACATTAGCGAAGAGATGCTTCCGCAGAATAAAAGCCTAAGGTGAAAACGTAAAGGTGACCCTGACTTATTCACCCTCTTTCTCAAGTAGAATCAACAATCAATGCTTTAAAACATGTTTTTCCCCCTCAAGGAATTACTGTATTTCCACAGCTGCATTATGTGCCTAGGAAGAATATTATCCTAAAGCATCAGTGAGGTTACAAGAGAGAACAGATCTCGCTCCCCCTCAAAAAGGAAGGATATAGAAGAGTTTTATAAAGTGTCATTTTAAAGGTGCAAGATTTCTTTTTTAACAGACCGTAGCCAATGAAGAAGTCACAAGCCATGGTCCTGTTTCAACTTTTTTGGCTTTGTGTATCATCTGTGAAATGTTATTCTATTGTGAAATGTATTTTCTGTGCTACGCCCACCATTGATTTCTGTAGCTTTAACACTTAAAAGTGACTATTTCACAATTCACTTATTATGACCAGACATATGAAAGGATAGGTCACTGAACTAAACCATTAACAGTTACCTAGAAAATAAATTTTAAACAAGTGTTATTGGTCATGCTAAAAATGCTGAATCCTCTCTTTTAGAGAACCACTAAAGGCAGAAGAGCTCTATCTTCACTTACATCTAATACCAACTTCAGTCATTATTAATACTAGAGCTGCCATATTCCAAACATCCTCCTTTTTTACGATAATGAGCACAATCATTCGTCTTTCTACAGGATCTAAAAGTAATTTCTAAAACTAAACAGAAGTGGATGTGGTCATTGCTTGAATTAGAGACCATCTGAGAAGCTTACACATCATCTTGACTTCCATTATCAGATTAATCATTATGACAGGGGTCCCCAAACTTGGCAACTTTAAGACTTGTGGACTTCAACTCCCACAATAGCTGGCTGGAGAATTCTGGGAGTTGAAGTCCACAAGTCTTAAAGTTGCCAAGTTTGAAGACCTCTGCATTATGACATCCAACATTACACAAAATTCTGTTCTAGAGGATTAATTTCCACAAAGCTTGTGAGCAATTAACATTAAGATTGTGTTTCTTAACATTAAGCATTCCTTCAAAACAGCAGGAAAATCTCCAATTGCTTCTTGCTTTCCCTGATTCCCACACAAATGAGAGAAGCAGCTTATTTCACAAAGCCCTTGACCAAATTAATTGGAGAAAGAGTTAATAAAGAATACATACAATGGCTGACTATTAAGTGAAGTCACTATTTTGGGCCTTTTCCAAATGACTGGATGTTTTAAATATTATGGTGAAGCTAATACATTCAGAAACAATTCAGCATAATTTCTCCTCTTGAAAAGAGCATGAACGTTCTTCTGGACCATAATATTACTTCAGGATATCTTCTTAAAAAATAATTCCATTAAGATTACAATTGTTAAAGTAAAAACTAATTCAAATTACAAAATGTGTGTGTGTGTGTGTGTGTGTGTGTGTGTGTGTGTGTATAAAATAAAAAATATGAGGTGAAGGAAAAATGGAAAAAAAGGAAGTAAAAAGTAACTTCCCCCTTTTGGGATACCCTCCTAACTACAAACAATTTTAATAAATTATCAACATATTTTAAGATGCAACCAATGTACTCTTCTTCTCATTATTCATCTCTTGACTATTAACAAAATCTTAAAGCTTCATCACTTATTCCTTCTCAGCATAAGTCCATTAAGGGCTACCAGAAATAACTACATACCGGTAACCATTTTAACCTTAATCAAATCAGCCAATGCTATATTCCTTCCCCACACTTTTAACAATCTTAGGTTTTAATCCGTTAAAATAAAATCCTTGGGAGTGATTTCTTTTGATCATCTTTTTGTCTTCTCTCAGCAAATCATTCAAAGCTTTTACAGATCTTTTTTGTAAAACCAGTAAAAATTATTCTGAATTAATATGTATACGGTATATCCTTTCTAAATATCATGACATCACTGAGTTTCATTTGCATATTCAGTGTATCTTTTTGCATATCATTCTTATTGCTTGTCATATTTATATTCCACATTCTCTGCCGTAGACAGTGTCACATTCAAAAAGGGACATCTAGCTCACCATGAATCTTCTCCAGAAGTTCCAGGATTTGAGGGTCTTCAAGGTTTGGGGAAATGGCAAGGCTTTCTCCTGATGTTAATTTCACCAGAATCTAGGAGAGAAGAGAGGAAATTGCTACAGTTAAAAACTGACAAAACTTTGCTTTTGTCAGTTTTATTATCTTGAATCAGACATTGTTCAAATACCTATGTCTAGGCCATATAACCACTGAAGCACAGAATCGTTTATATAGATGTAAAGATAGATAGAAGATAGATAGATAGACACAGAGACAGACAGACAGACAGAGACAGAGACATACTGGTAGATATAATTAGATGAGACAGAGAAGAGAGAGAGGGGAGAGAGAGAGAGAGAGAGAGAGAGAGAGAGAGAGAGAGAGAGACGGAGGGAGAGAGAATCATTCTCATATTGTCATTAACTAGGTCTTAATGAATTGCACTTCAAACATGTTATATAGCTGTGCTTAACCATAACTAAGTAGACACGTGCTGGAAGGAGTTTCATGGGAACTTCAAGAACTATGGTATAATTTCAAGGAGGCGGCTAATAATTTGTGAATAAACCTGTGTAAGTTGATAATGTGCATTAGAGTGAAGAGGGAAGGATTATTATAGCAGATGATAATGCATATGCAATCAGCTTTAGAAATATTAATGCAATATAAGGACAGCAACATTTTAAAGATAAAAATATACATTTTTTATAACAGCCATATCTCTAATTAATTACTTTTCATAATGTATCCTGAACCCCCCCCCCCCCCCCGGAATCCAAGTTCGGCTCGCCAAAACAGGTGCATGGGATGGATGGACACACACACACACACACACACACAAACACTCACACACACACACAAACACCTACCTCCCATATTTTTATCCTATGACAGTCATGTGACTCTTGGTAGTAAAAAAATATATAAAATTCCATAATACAGATAATAGTTAATATATAATAATGTAAAGCAATAAAAACAATAATACTTTTAAACCTAAGCCAGAGGTGGGTTCCTCCCGGTTCGCACCGGTTCTATAGAACCGGTAAGTAAACTGGTGGTGACATCATGGAGCCGGTTCTGTTGGTGCTGGTCCGTGGACGCCACCATTTTTTGGGGGGAGGGGAATATTTTTTTTTGAATTTTTTGCTGGTTTTTGCTTCTGCGCATGCGCAGAAGCTGAGTTTTTGGCACTGCGCATGCACCACCATCTTGTTTTTGGCTTTTTTTGGCACTGTGCATGCGCAGCCGCGCACGCAATGCACGCGTGCGGCACGGCCACACGGTGTGCAATGCGTGCGCGGCCACACGGCATGCAATGCGTGTGCAGCCATGTGGCGTGGGAGGAAGCGAACCGGTGGCGAGGTAACTTAGAACCCACCCCTGACCTAAGCTATGTAAATCCTTAATAAGTACTTAATTTTATTAAGTAAACTTTATTGGGAAATGCTCTCTTAACTTGCTTTTAGAAGGCTAAGGAGTGCCTGAGTTAATCTAATTTCCTAAGGGAGACTATTCCACAATACAAGCACATCCTTCTAGCCTGCTAATTTCATGGCAGTACAGAATTACAAGTAATTTTCCACAAAATGTTTATATTGGGTGGGACAGTTCTAGTTGAAGGCAGTCCTGGTGGTGCCTTTTCCTCAAACCATTTAACACTCTATAGGGTACAACCAACACTTTAAATTGCACCTGGAAATCACTTGGTAATAATTCAGAGCACAAGATATTGGTGTAATGTACTTTTATTAGTTTTAGTAGAAAAATCTATGCCTGAAACACTAGACAAAACTAGAGCAGATCCCAGTGTGTCTGAATAAGCATTAGACAGCACTGTTAAAGGAGCTAGGGTCCACCAGCTGTGGTATTTGAAAAAGTCTTCCAGGATATTGTAATAGAGTGTTCTTTATTTCATCATGCACAAATAAATAAATTCCTTTTGCATTGCAAATATATTTTGCAAACGAATGCATACATTTCCCGAAACATATTGGTATGATGCAATTTGATATCAATTTTTGAAACTTCTCAAGAACTTCTTTCCTGTAACCCCTCTACCTTCCAGAAATATGCAATTCAATTTTGCATGCTCCGCATTGAATTGTTTCTGAACTTCATACAATTGCATTCTACATTGCAAATGGCTGTTCAGTTGGCATAAATTGAAATAAGTAAGATAAAGGATGTTGTTTTAATCTAGGAAACTACTCAGTGAAGTGCTTGCCATGTTTTTATGTGCAGGTTTCATTAAAAAGCCCAGGTATTATTAGGTTTTGCATTATCAGTAGCAGACTTATTAATGCTTCATGAACAAATGAAAAGACCCATTGAATGTCTATTAAAGTGTAACAAAATTACTCCAACAAGGAAATGGTTCCATAGCAAAGGTATAACAATTAGTAGCTATTTAGATCAAATATTTTACATCTATCTCAACAATGAATTATTTCCAGATCCACTTCCATTTAGGTTTTTATCCATGTTACTGAGATTGAAAATAAATTTTCTTCTCCTGTTTTCTGTAAATCCAGCATTACAATAACCAGCAGAATGGAGAATGGGGAAAATTCTGTATATATAAGTGTGTGTGTGTGTGTGTGTGTGTGTATATTTATATGTCAGGGGTGAAATGCTACCGGTTCAGACCGGTTCCGGAGAACCGTTAGCGGACATGTGGCCTAGTTCGCCGAACCGGTAGCAACGGCTGGCTGGTCACGCCCCCGAACCGGTCCCCCAGTCGCCGCTCGCTCGCCCTGCCCCGCCCAGTCCTTGCTCTGCAGCTTGCCTGCCTGAAGCGCTGCGCCCCTGATCTGCCTGCCAGGTAAGCCTGTGAAGTCACGGCTTACCTAGCTGCCCCTGCCCCCCCATCCCAGCCTGCCTTCCCTACTTCCTGGTGTCCCCGTGGCCAGCTTGCAAAGGCAGGCAAGCGGAAGGCCGCGTGGAAGGCAGGCAAGCATGTCGGTGCCGGCCGGCTGCGGGGAAGGGAACTAGCAGCCTTCCTGGCGGTCCCCCACGCCCGCTTGCCTTCCGAGGTCGGCGTCCAGCCCGGCCCAGCCAGTGGGTAGGCGGGCGGTCCTTGGTAGAGACGCAGCTGCTGCTGCTCTGGGGCTGAGAGGGGTGGCGGTGGCGGCGGCAGCGCTCCAGGACGGCCAGCGGATGTCCCGGGGCTGCACATGCGGTGTGCATGTGCAGCAGCCCCAGGACATCTGCCTGCTGTCCCAGAGTGCCGCCGCTGCCCCTTTCAGCCCCATAGCAGCAGCTGCACCTCCACCAAGGGCCGCCCGCTGCTGCTCTGGGACTGAGAGGGGTGGTGGCGGTGCTCCAGAACAGCAAGCGAATGTCCCGGGGCTCCACATGCACTCTCAGACCCCCCTTGGAACCAAAGGAGCAGCTGCAGCCGCAGCAGCTGCCGCCAGCCTCTCAGGGGCGGGACCGGGCAGGCTGGAGACCGGCCGGCGCTTCCTTTGGCCCAGGCCATGGGGGCTCATGGCTGATCAAGCAGGGAAGAGCCCCATGTGGCTTCCACCGTTTGCTTTTCTCGGGAGGCTTCGAGTCCCAGCTGAGTGCCTGGCTGGGCATGCACCTGCTTAGGAAAAGGTGACTTATTTAAGGGGAAGCGCCAGGACGGGCGTCGCGAAACCTGCAGCTGGGTCGGGCAGGGATGCCGGCTTGCAGCGAAGCACACCACCATGAGGCCCATCTGCACAATAGGCTGCGTTGCCCCCACCCCGCTGAACTGTGCTTCTTTGCTGGGCGCTGCCGGCGACTTCCAGCCCATCCGCCCGAGCGAAGCGGGTGACGTGAACGAGACAATCGGCCGTGCCTCCCCACCCGGCCTTCCTCACCAGGCGCTGCGCTGGCAGCTCCGCCCTGCCCAGCTCCGCCCACCACTTCCCGCAAATTTCCTGGGAGACGGCCGCAGTGAGGGGCGGGCGGGAGCACGCGTGGGCCCAGCCGACGCTCAGCTTACCTTCCTGGTGAGACTCAGAGACCGCCCAGCAACCCCCACCCGCCAGCTTGGCATCTGTTGCTCAAGGAGCAGCTGCCCCGCCCGCTCCGCCATCTCAGCGACACCTCAGGGCATCCCCATGGTGGCCCGGCCCAGCCGAGAGACCCCCACCCAAAGGGGCGGCGGGCACAGAGCTGACTTGCAGAGTCCGCCCCGCCCCTCGGGCGAGACTCTCGGCCGGGGCCGCTCAGGCTCGGCAGCAGCAGGTTGCGCGGAGGGTTGCTGGGGGTGGGGAATCCCCTGCCCTCCCCTCGCCTGACCTCCGCGCATGAAGACGAACCGCCACCTGCCCTGAACTCGCTGCTCCCGCGCTAACGCCCCCGTGCTGTCACTGGGGAAACACCACGGGGCTCCCAAGCATGCTGCGACAGCTCTCCAGGCAGCGCCACTGTCTCCCGGCCCCACCAAGGCCCCCACCAGCCCCGGAGCCTGAGGCCGGCAGAGCTCCGTAGGTGCGCACTCCGACGCTGCCCGGCCCGCGAAGGTCCTAGAGCCGAAGCCAGGAAGGCGAGAGGGGTGCCGGCGGTGGCAGCGGCGCTCCGGGTATGGCAAGCGGATGTCCCGGGGCTGCAAATGCGGTGTGCATGTGCAGCAGCCCCAGGACATCTGCCTACTGTCACGGAGCACCGCCGCCGCCACCCCTCTCAGTGCCAGAGCAGCAGTGGGCGGCCCTTGGTGGAGACGCAGCTGCTGCTATGGGGCTGAGAGGGATGGCGGTGGCAATCCGGGACTGCAGGCCGATGTCCCGGGGCTGCTGCACATGCGCACTGCATATGCAGCCCTGGGACATCCGCTTGCTGTCCTGGAGCGCCGCCGCTGCCACTCTCAGCTCCATAGCAGCAGCAGCAGCTCCACCAAGCATGGCAGGGCTGCGGCCCGCGGGGAAGGGAGTAGGGGAGGCAGGCTTACCAAATACACCAGGCGGAGGATCTAGAAGGTAAGGCTGCGCTGGTGGGGGGAGGAAGACCCGCTGCGCTCGTCCAAGGAGCCACTTTGAAGGGACATGGTGAGGCTCGCTTGCCTTTTGGGCCTGACGCGCTCGGCTTCCGCGGGGCCTTTGGCTGACTGCCACCCACTTGCCTTCCCCTCCGCCTCAGGTCCCGCTCCCCGCCTCCAGCCCATGACAGGGGACGCGCCGCTGCCAGGCCGGGCCGCCCGCCCTCCCAGAGCACTTCCTTCCTTCTTCCGCCGCTGAGAGAAAGAGAAAGAAAGAAAGAAAGAAAGAAAGGAGGGAGGGAGGGAGGGAGGGAGGAAGGAAGGAAGGAAGGAAGGAAGGAAGGAAGGAAGGAAGGAAGGAAGGAAGGAAGGAAGGAAGGAAGACTTATGACAATTCACCCCAAAATGTTGGTTGCTAAGCAAGAGCATTGTTAAGTGAGTTTCACCACATTTTACAAGTTGGCCACGCCCACCCGGCCACATGACCACCAAGCCACGCCCACCAAGCCACGCCCACAGAACCGGTAGGGAAAATTTTTAGATTTCACCACTGATATGTATATGTATATGTATATGTACCGGTATATGTATATGTATAATGTATATGTATACATACTTCAGTATTCTCCAGGACAATTAGAAGGCAGACTATAAATGCAATGTGTGGTGTTCACTATGGTGGTGATTACTCATTTAGGCATAAAGGTCATCATTTGAAATTGCACTCATTAGTGATGGATATTCATACCCAGTTATAAGCCACCTTTTAAAGAGAAGGTTTCTTTTGGAAAACTTTATTTAGAATAGGCTGGCTCTGGAAGTAGATGTCCAAATTACATTTGCTAGGGTGGTATAGGCTATGTAAGAGACAGTTTTTCCAGCCTGTTACTCCTCACATGATGACTATATCAGCAAGTCACAACAGATATTTTTCTTCTGTTTGTTGTGTTATTGTTTTTTAATGGATTGCAGAATTTTGGAGTGTTTCTTTCTCATCATCTTTTTCCCCCTCCTCTCTTTTTTCTTTGCTGGATAACAAATAGCACTGAATTCAACAAATGCATACAAATGGCCTCCATTACAATTTTAATGTCCTCATGGAATTGGAATGAAAGAAAAGCTTAATATAAATCTTCTTTAAATAACCAGAACATTAATTCAGACAGGGACCTCACCACCAAGGCTGAGCTGGAGAGTTCACCGTCTGCTGTCCTTCTCATAAATTAATTGAGGTCGCTTGGTGAACAGCGAATCCTGGAAGGAGCATATCTGTCAAGATTGCAGATTGCTTTTTTTTTTCCTCTCTGAGTTTGCAAAAAGTCACAACTTACAACACCTTCATTATGTCAATAAGAATGGCTTTCCAGTTGGAAAGAAATGTGTGTTTTATTCCGTGAGGCCCAAGATTTATAGAAAAAGCAATTTCCTTTCACAGCCAAGTCACAATTCCCATCCCCACACAAAAAATGTCATTTCACGTCTCTCATTGTCACCTTTTTCTGACAAACGTATATTCTTTCAGCTTCATGTGTACTGAAGAATTGTGACATTTAATGGCCAAGTAAGGTTAATCATAGGTGAGTGCATATACTGGATGGATATTGCTAGGAGAGAGGTATCCTCTGGCTTCAGAGAAATTGAATGATCTGGGTATGTGATCTGATGTCTCACAAAATTCTGCAAACACGGGGAGCTAATATTTCAATTCCATCTTGGGAGGCTGAAAATCCACCTCAAAATGTTACAATACCCAAGGACTGTGACCTAAAAGATGAGGAAGGAAAGAGATACATATCACGCCCTCAAGTCCTCGTGGGCTGCTGCTTTTCTTTCTGACTTTCACCACCACTGTGCACTTTCAGGCAAGTGTAGAACAGCTTCTGGGGTAGCTTTAATTTATTAGTTTCTGTCACAATCCTGAACATTATGTGCACTGACCTTGTACTTGGATACATGGATGCAAATAGGCAGTTTTCTCAGGGCAAAGTGCTCTATTAGCATTCATTAATGCTAATGTTACTCCTCGATATAACATAAAACTCTTAATGCCAAGTTATTTGCTGAGGAGCAATATAAAAATTGCTACTCCACAGCGAGTCTAAGCCACCTGCTGATCCAAATCAGCAAGGAGATAATGAAGTGCATGTCTGCTTCCTTTCATTACATAGTGACTCTCTGAAAAGAACTGCAGTTCCAAGGCTGTGTCTCCTGAGGCTTTATGAGAGGCCTGAGACAAATGAGTTTCCTCCCTGTCTTCCGGCAGGCCAGAATTGTTTGATCTCACTTTCCAGTTCTCAGAATGGCTAGTTTAATTTTTTTTTACTTCTGTATTATTTGATTCCTTTTTCCACTGCTTCCTTACAGAACAGCCACATTCAAATAAAAGCTCGTTTTCTTTTGCCCGTGGCTTCTTTCTGGTCGATCTGACTACTTTCTCTATAACTCTAAGGGAAATGCCCTTTTCTGTAAATTACTCTGAACCCTCTATTTTAGTCAAGTGTGGATCAAGTTATCATCACAGGCACATAAGCAAGATGAAGCCAATGGTTTTAGAACTTAGCAACGGACCTCTTTCTTTCATTATAGTATGTAAAACTTAGTTTGATTCTTCCTCCAACTAGCACTGACCCAAAGGCCAGAAATAAAGAAGGAACTCAAACCAAACTTGTATTTCCTCTGTTTTGTTTTTTATGTTTTAAGGCTTACTTTAAGTCATTATACTTAGTGCATACTGCTAAGTTCACAGAGATAGAGAAGGACAGGTAAGAGAGAAATTTCTGACTGAGTGGAAATTTCAATCTGGATCTTCTCAAATACACAAACCACGGGAGTAGTTGTCCCAAAGGTGCTTTTTTCAAGAGGCAACTGGACTTTCTTGTTTTTCTTTGAAGATGTTTCATTTCTCACCCAAGAAGCTTCTTCAGCTCCGGAGCTGAAAAAGCTTCTTGGATGAGAAACGAGACGTCTTCAAAGAAAAACAAAAAAGTCCAGTTGCCTCTTAAAAAAAGCACCTTTGGGACAACCATGACCTGGATGACTGAGAATCTCCATAGGGACTAGAGTAGTTATTCTGAACAACTAAATTTGCTTTGGAATTTCAGAAAGAGCACTTTTGCTTTTATAATTTTTGGCTTAGCAGTAACCAAAGCCAAGATATATTACATTTTTTCATAAGTTGCAGCAAACAATATCCCCCTTTTGTCCAAGGTGCATTGCTGCATAAACCCCATTTCTATATACTTTTCCCCAATATGAATTTCATACTTTTCGACTTATTAAAGGACAAGGAAACCTGACATTTCCATATCCCTGCATCTCTACCCAAGGGTTCTCTGTTATAGAAGCATACCTCAGCCTTGGCAATTTTAAGATAGGTGGAGACTTCAACTCCCAGAATATAGGAAAAACCTGAAGTCAACAGGCTTTTTATCTCCATCCTGGCAAACTTAGCTTGTTACCTAGAATTGTTTTTAAAATTAAATTTTCTCCTTTCGTGTTTTGTGCTCTAAATCCTGAGAGGAGTTATCTTATCTTCTCTGGCAGGAGATATATGCTTCACAGGGGCTGTTGGCAAAGGCATGTCTGCTGGCAGGGTCTAAGGGCAGTGATGGCGAACCTATGGCACGCGTGCCACAGGTGGCATGCGGAGCCATATCTGAGGGCACGTGAGGCTTTGCCCTATATCAGCTCCAGTGCGCATGCGCGTGCTGGCCAGCTGATTTTCGGCCTTTTTTTCGGCCGTTTTCGCTCTCCCCAGGCTTCAGGAAAGCCTCCTGAAGCCTGGGGACGGCGAAAAACGGCCTAACCGGAAGTTCACTTATGTGCATCACCCCCAGCCTCCTTTTCGCTGTCAGAGGTCTTCAGGAACTTCTTCGGCTTTGGACATTTGCAACCAGGCCTCCCACACCTTGACCCATTTCTTCGATCCAGAGATCTGTTATTGGCTACAGAGGCCTTCAGGCAAGCCTTGACGGTTGCAGCAAAAGAAATGGGCCGAGGTGTGCGAGGCCCGGTTGCAACTATCTGAAGGTAAGTAGTAGGGCAACTCCACTTCTGTTTCATTTCCAAACTTCCGGTCGGCCCGTTGGGCCATTTTTCGCCATCCCCAGGCTTCAGGAGGCTTTCCTGAACCCCGGGGAGAGCGAAAAACAGCCCAACGAGCCTACCGGAAGTCCAGAGGCTTCAGTGAGGCCTGTGTGCATGCGCGTGGGGGGGTTGTGTGCATGGCCGGGGGGTATTGCATTATGGATGTGGGCACGCGCGCGCACGCTATTGCACACGCACGCACCCTTTTGGCACACGAGCCAAAAAAGGTTCACCATCACTGGTCTAGGAGGAGCACCCTTTCTGCCATGGTACCTGACCCTGCTGGCCTTTCACAAGGCTTTGAAAACTTGGTTTTGTGCCTGGGCCTATTGCTTCACTTTGCTGAGGATCATTTTATGATGCTTGAATGCTATGCGTTTTTATTTTTACATTGTGTATTTTATGTGCTTTATCTATTTTATTACAAACCACCTAGAGTCACGTATGTGAAATTGGCAGCTATATTACTCAAGTAAATAAATACAAATACACACATACCCCAGAATATCTGTGTATGTTCAGTGACTTGCAAAAACCACAGAATATTGAGTGTCAGTGAAAAAATAAATACAAGGGACGAAGAGAAAATTGGGGTTCCACTGGCTTGCTATATTCCTGTACTGACATGGCTGACTGGCTGTAACATAGTTTGAATAGGATTCCTACTGGATTGGGCTATCTTACAACATTACATTTCTTCTTGTTGTAGAATTCTTATAATATTTAATTCCTAACACTAACATAAAAAACGGAATGGTAAAATACTACAGGTGGATACCAATTTATGGAGGGCTTCTGTAAATTGTCATACTCTTTGTGATTTGATATTGCATAGTATTGGTTTTAGTTGGTTTGTAGAATTACATAACTTTGTAGAGCAGAAGTCCAGGATTCAAATATATGAATATTTTCATATATAGCAAAAGATGTAAATCATTCACTTGGAAGGTGTTTTGAACATTCTTAAGCTTACTGTATGTGAACAACTAATGTTATTGCTATTACAAGAACACAGAGTATGCTAACAACTCTGTTGTTTCCTGTTTAATGCCTTCTGTCACCATGAAATAGTGGAGTATAGCAGCTATGCGTAATGTGAACAATATTGCCAAGTTACTGCTAAATACAAGTGACAGAGTTCCTTAAGTTAACAGTACATTGGAGATAGCCATTTTATTTAGACTACTACTTATTTTAATTGCTTACAAAACACTAACAAGCTCTGATAAGATTCAACCCCAGCTGTGATGCTTTGTAGCTTCACATCATGATGCTGCATTTTCTCACCATGACTCTGCATCATCATGCCATGAAAGTAATTACAATACTATTTATTTATTTTATTGCCAAGCACTAGTATTATTCCCAGTACAATATTTAACAGTTTGAACAGTGCTTGTGTTTTTAAATGCAGATCATCATGTCTTCAGAGTGAGCATCAAATAAACATGATAGTGAGAGCAAACAAATTTTATTCAGGAGTCGTGTTGTTGCTGAGTTTGGAACAGTTTTTACTGACCTTGTTGATTTGAATTTATATTGCTTTGGGTTTTCATTATGCTGTTTGAATATGTGCTTATGTATTTTACTTTATCACGTTTGTAAGTCACTGTAAGACGCCTTTGGATTAGTCAGCATGATATTAAATATTAGAAATACAAATGTAAATACTGTTTTACTTGCAATGAATTTAGCACAGCGGCCAAATTGTTGGCGAATATGCCTAAAAGCTGAGTGCATGTTTTCTGCAATCAGTTTTCATATCTGAAATATGAAATGTAAACAAACATAATATGGTATCTAAATCAAGACACAAAAATATTTTCAGCAATATTAGCAATTAGGCTTAGCACATAGAAATATAGAAAGAACATTAAATCTTTATTAAAGGACGTTAGGTTTCTGAACCAACAAGAAGGGTATTAAATAAAACCTTCCTTGGTAAAAGGCCTTTGGCTGGATGCAGCTAAAGAATTTCAGATCCACATTTCTAAACTTATTTAACTAACAATTACAGCACCATAGAAGAATAAAAGTGAATCCATTTCTTTAGTAAAACTATATGAACACATAATATTAATGGGTCTATTATAATTAGGGAACATCATAGAAGTTTATTTGCTAGAGATGTGACAGCCTCATCGAAGAAAAACTTCAAAATAATCATGGAAAAAATTAAAGTACATAGAAAGACACAGAGCTAATAATTGGAGTTAATAAATTAAAATGTATAGATTTAAATATGGAATCAAAAGAAGCTGGATGATCAAACAGAATATATTGTATGAAATAAAAGTTTAAAATACTTAAGGTTTTCATTCTTTCATATCACCAAATTATTAAAATAAATTTCAACCCTTTTATAAATCAAATCATTAAAAAAAATCAAGTATACACAAATAACAATCTATGAAAGATTTCAGCCATAAATATTAAATTATTACCCAAATATTTATTTTAGACTCTTCCTGTGCTTATTTCCACATAATAATTGGCAGGCAGATAAAATATTACAAATACTAGATTAAATAAAAAAGCTATATATATATAGCAATTTAGAAAATCAAAAGGTGTCCCAAATATTACATCCTACAATGAAGTATCCTGTGGAAACAATTCATTATATTAATAAATGATAAGGAGATAGATAGATAGATAGATAGATAGATAGATAGATAGATAGATAGATAGATAGATAGATAGATACAGATATATAGATATATAATATCAGTGTCACTCCAGACTACTTATGTAATGCCATATAATCCTAATATATCCTTAAACTGTTGCTGAAGATTCAAGGAAAAACCATTCACTTACATTTACAGTAGAATGACCCAAATAATAGCAAACATCAGTAGTTCAGGTGCATTGCTGGAGCTTCAATTTGAGGCTTAGAAGTTTCAGAGCATGTCCCAGACTCCTGCACTAATAATGTTATCTAGTGGGTATAATTGTAGGAGTTTCTTTCCAACTAGTTGTCAGTGCAAATGTAGCTTTATGATTTCATTTACAGATTCTAAAACACTGAGGCTAAGGAATTGCTTGTATTGCTTTCTGTTAAGCATAATATCTTACATTAGATTATGAATCAGAAGGTTTGGACTTCAGTTTCAAGCTGAAACATTGGCTAAACAATTAAGAACATGAACACTGAAAACAATGCAGTAGATGAATATTAGGAAGAGTGGTATGTGAAGGTTTCTGCAGGATCCAGAATGTTGTTATAATGCAAAGTTTGTTCTTTTGGTTACATAGTGCAACACATGTCCAAAAGATACAGAGCTTGTATAATACCAGTGCAACATTGATTTCATAAGTTGCACCTCATTGACCTTCCCAATGGAAGCACATTGTAGAGTTTTATATATTGGGTGATTTGATAGAGCCATGCAGGTTTATCACGAAACAGTTCCACTTTTTTGAAGTGATTTTAAGCCCAAATTGTAAGAATCAGTCAACAATGTAATGTCTCTTTTGAAAATTCTATGTTGCTCATTTGTTCATCATTTACTTTGTAAAGTCATGTTTCTAATAAAAAATGAATATATTGTGTTCTCATATATGTTACATGATAATAATAGTCATCCATATAATAATTCAAGACAATTATAAAAAAGTAATAAATGGGGGGAAAACTCTTTGAGTAGTTATATTATACTATAGAAGTTATTATACTTTGAGAATTATAATGTGCTTAACAGATTTGGCAAAATTACCAATAATTTTAAAACGTCAACTGTCCAGCTAGCGAATCCAAAAAAAGAACTCCTGGGACATTGTTCTTCCCAAAAAGTAAAACTTTAAAGATAGAACTTTATTAGAATAGCAATAGCAATAGCACTTAGACTTATATACCGCTTCATAGTGCTTTACAGCCCTCTCTAAGCGGTTTTACAGAGTTAGCATATTGCCCCCAACAATCTGGGTCCTCATTTTACCCACCTCAGAAGGATGGAAGGCTGAGTCAACCTTGAGCCGGTGAGATTTGAACCGCCGAACTGCAGCTAGCAGTCAGCTGAAGTAGCCTGCAGTGCTGCACTCTAACCACTGCGCCACCTCGGCTCTTCACAGTTATATACATTTCTTTCTCAGTTGATAAGAAGTAATCCACATTATTATATCAACTTTTTCAGAGATTACAGCAAACATATTTATAGAAACAACTGTATGTCAGGGAATCATAAGAAGGAGAAGGAAAGAGAAAAGGAGAGTGGCCCTCTTGTCTACATTACAAGGTTGTCAAATTATGCTAAAAAATTCAATATGGTGGCCATGATGGTTTAATCAAAGTTCTGCTTGATCATCATCAAGCAGTTGATCATCACTGCCATAATGAACCAGCACAGATGATCTAGGGGGTGGGGGGGAAACCCTAGAAGAACTAAATTTTAACTACAAGAACTAAAGTGTATTACTCACTGGGATACTCCTAGTGTTTTTCCAATGGACTCCTCCATTGCATGCTGTTATAGGTAGTCCTCAACTTACAACAGTTCATTTAGTGACTATTCAAAGTTACAACGGCACTGAAAAATGTGACTTATGACCGTTTTTCACAATTCCGACCTTTGCAGCATCCTCATGATCATGTGATCAAAATTCAGATGCTTGGCAACTGGTTCATATGTATGACCGTTATTTTGCTCCAAGATCATGTGATCACCTTTTGAGACCTTCTCACAAACAGAGTCAATGGGGAAGCAAGGTTCATTTAACAACCGGATTGCTAACTTATCAACTGCAATGATTCACTTAACAACAGAAATTTGGGGCTCAATTGTGGTTGTAAGTTGAGGACTACCTGTATTATTCTTATAGTGTTGGATGTTGACTCGGTACAAAAGGACAAGTCTTATATTCTGTTTAAAAAATACACATCAGGCATCACTAAGCACAGATTAATTATATTCCAACTTTTGGGACGACAGTTAACATGTGTACTTATGCTCTGCAGATTCAAAGCACATTAATAGATCACCTCAAAAAGATATCAGAGTACTTGGTTTAATTTAAATAGTCCATAGCCTTCTCTTCAGAGTAATGGCTCCTATCTGATGCCAAAATAGTATTTTGGGGATGCTGCCAAATTAGCTAATAGACTTATGGTTGTGCTTTTCAATGCAGACACTATTTTATATTTATAGAAAGCCAAGGAAGAGGGCTTTGAGACTTTCCTTCGTACTATAATGAGCAAAGCTTAAGAGGGAATGATTTTTTAAAAAAGTTATAGCATTCATTAAGAAACTACAAAACATAAGCATAAGGATGCTCAATCAAATTTAGCAGAATAAGTTTTAAATATTTCAGGACTCCCCCCCCCCCCCAATGTTTTAGCTCTTTAAGTTATCCTTAATGTATTTATTGCCAAACATGGTAACTATATTCTGGCTACATTGAAATTATTAACTACCCAGGTTTTATACAGATCTCAAATTGGTATTTATAAGGACTATCAACCTGTATGAGTTGTATTGTCAGCCTTTGTAAGTGCTTTATTTAGGATGCCCCCTGGGTATTTCAAATATCACACTGCCTATAAAAACAGGTCTAGTCTCAGTGATGTCAGAACTTTGCTCTACCATTTATATTTTTGGTTCTGACTACTTTTCCCATAAATCCATGTCATTACCAACTCTAGTTAAGATGACTTTAAATCCTCAAGTAATGTTAGTCAAAGTTAGTAAAAGTTATTCATTTATGAATGCAAGGGAAAAAACACTATTGGTTTCTTGTCTATAGTAGTTTATTTTTTCTTTCGGAACATTTTTGAAAGTAAAGCCAGGCATTTCTATGAGCAAACTGTAAAAATTCATAGAAATGATTTAGATCACAAGTTTTGTTCCTTAGGTAGAGACAGACCAGAACGGTCTACAAAAATGGAAAATTCTGTGCCATAGCAATCACCCCCCAAAAGTCTTACTAGTGGCGCCCACAGTTCTCATATTGGCTTGCAACATTTTTTGCTACTTTTTACTATTAATGATATTAATATTGTCATTACTGTTTTACTTTCTTCCTCTTGGTTTTTATACTTGTCTCTTAGTAGCAGAATAAGAATTGTTTCTATTATTGTCAAAGTAATAAATAAATTACAAATATCAATGTTTGACAAGTTCAGATGCTGTGTGTGTGTGTGTGTGCGCGCGCGCGTGCATGTCCATAAATTCTTGAAATAATTTTAAATTTTTTAATCTGCTATAATTTGCATTGTTTGTAGTAGAGTGGAGTATAAATTTAATTAAAAGTCAATTAAAAGAACAGCTAGTATTAATTTGTATCATATTTCTAACAATTTTCATGCACCAGTAAGTTCAGCATTTTCAAATGAATGTCAGCAGAAATTGGTTTATAACAGAAGTTCCCCAAATACCATTTCTGATGGCCTTAGCTACTATTAATACTTATACATGTGGTTCTTATGGTATAGTTGATACTGAAATTATTTACACTAGATATCCCACAAGAGACATTTAGATAGCCAGAGAGAGATTGCTCCTGAGGCAGTAGAGCATGAATTTGTCATCTGAAAACAAAAGCTGTAACCATGAATGCCGCTGTCGCTGTTGTTGTGTGCTGCTTTGTTAGCAATCAAACAAGCAAAAGGAAGCAAAAACAAAAACAACCAAGCAGGATATCAGGAAAAACTGGACAAGAAGCACATCTGGGAAAACAAATCTTCCAGCCCTTGTCGGCTATTATTTGGAAGAAAGTGATGAGTTACACCTCAAAATGTGCTCATGAAGTCAGGAAGAGTGAGTTATGGCTGCCCTTAACAATTTAGCAACTAAGAAAACAACATCTTACCTGGGCAGTGGATATCCTAGAGTAATAATTTCACCCATTCAAATATTTTTATGAGATAGTGACTGGTTTCCTTTCCTCCCTGCACAGATAATAAGTTCACATTGTCTCTCTTGGCATGAATCCCTCTGGCCTTTGCTAGAAGGTGTTGGGCTATAAATCATTTCTAAAAACCTATCTATTTTTTTAACCATTGCTATAAATCTACATATAGTTATATGAAAAGAATGTTATATTTTGCATTTGTACACACGCTAATAAAATCTAAAAGACATAGAGACCATCCAATGGATCTATGGGTTTTAATAAGTTGGATTTGCAAACAAAGAAAAAAGACAATATTGAGTCAATGTATTTCAATTAAACTTACTCACCTTCACATTGCTTCATTTAATTTGTTCTCTACAATGTTAAGAAAGGAAGCTATCCCTAAGCATTATACGATAGATATTGTAGGTAAAGTATAGGTATTATAGGTAAAGTATTAGCAAAGTTTGTCTCTCAGCAGCTACTAGAAAACTTGGAATCTATTACTAATTAATTTTTTGCAGTCTCTGGCTACAATCTCATGGTTATTTTTCTGTCCATTTTTTTTCAAACGCTGTCCACAGGGCTTAAGAAGGCTCTTCTGTTCAACCCATCTGCTACCCACCTCTGCTAACGTCAATTTCAAATGTACGAGAAAACTATTCAACTATTTTCAGATTGGTTCAGATTTCAGATTATAAACATGGATATGTTTCTATGTTTGTGAGGATAGAACTTGCAGAGAAGCACCAGTTGATCAGTGCTTGTTCTTTTGGCCACTTGCTGAGCATAAAAACTGCCAGCTGATCGATATGTGGCTTGCCATCCAGTATTTATAAAAGTAAGTATAAGTTTTCTCTTTGTGCTTCTTTGCTTTCATGGTGACAAAATGCTATTGCCTTCCAAAGCCCTAATGCCACCAGTTTTGCAGTTGGATTCCTTTATTTGATTATCCTAGCTACTGAGATTCCATTGTTACAGTGGAATCTCAGCAGCCAGAAGCAAGGAACTAGGATGAGCCAAGAATTGCCTACAATGGGAGCATGGAAACATTCTCATTTCTGAAGTATATGGATATTATGCCTCCAACACGAAGATTTGTAACAATTGCAAACCATCATTATGATGCTATTTTAACAAAGGGAAATTCACTGGCTCCCACTCCTGGGACTACATTTGCCTATAGGATACCTTCTTCCATGAATTTCTTTGTGGGTGCACAAAATATTTTCATACCATATTATTTATCCTCTCTTTCTTTTGCGCCAGTTATTTTTGAACAACTTGCATTTTAATTATTACCTTCCTGTACCAGGAGCTCAAATTAACATTGCTTATTATTTCTACTTCAGTAATACTCTATTGTGAGGTTTGCTGGGCATTCTTATGCCTTTGCCACTTCTCTAAGTCCCTATCTTTAGTAGTTAGCTTTGCATTTATCTCAGGTTTTTGTTTCCATCCTCCATATGATTTGATTAAAAGCTCCCTTGATTAGGATTGCCATGCTTTTGCTAAATGCAATTTTCCCAGTTCTTGAGAAGTATAGCTTTTGCCAGAAGTAAATTATTAAGAAAGCTCTTTGACCAGGGTCCAAAAATTGAAGCTTTTATGTTGGCAACATCTATCTAGAAAACCACAGACTTGTAGTGACTCATATCTACCAAAGGCTTACTGCAGTACATATATTTATCATTCATCCATTTCTTCGACAGAGCTCAAATACTTGCCAAATGTTTTCTAAGACCAGATATGCCTAATCAGAGTTATATTCTTTAAAAGTATATCCTTCTTCCAAGGCTCAAGAATGAACTGTGTGGGGGATGGAGACAAAAAACCCAAAATATAGATCATTTTAAATATGACCATTGGGATCTAGTCCTATGATCTAACAGAACTGGAATGGAATTATATGTGAAATGTGCAATCTTGTAAAAGGACATCTGCAACAATTACAGATTTCTTGCTCAAAATGATTGCTAGGTAATATCTTATATCTTTGAAATACACTACAATAAATTAAAATCTATCTTATTTTTCTGAAAGAAATGTCTGGCACAAAATAAAGCATATACATGTAATTCCTGGGTTACGAGCGTTCCCTTAGCAAACAAAGTTACGTGATCAGCGTCCCCTAGTGTTTACAAACAAATCCCAAAATTACAAATCTTGCAGCACCACAGCAGTTGTTCGCCTTTATGAACAGCAGCAGAGGCTCTGCAACATTCATCCTGCACTTTGCCAGCCAAAACAGAGCTCTGTTTAGGCCTACGCAGGCCTCGCCTGGCACTTTGCAGGCCAAAATGGAGGTTCGCTCCATTTAGGCCTGTGCAGGGCCACCCCTCTGAACCTCCATTTTGGCCTGCAAAGTGCTGGGTGAGGCCTGCACACACCAAAACGGAGCTGCAGAGGGATGAGCGTGGTTGAGAGTCTGGAGAGGAGACAGCTTGCTAGATCTTTGCACAGGAAGTGATCCGGCGCGGCAGGTTGGAGGGGGGGAAAGTAATTGTGGGAAGCATGAAGTATTTCAGTGGGTTGGGGAGGCCTTGGGTGATCTTAAGCAGGTGGCCTGTTCCATCACTAGGCTCCCCCATGGCCTTCCCCACCCTGAAATACCTCATGTGCACTTAACAAACCACACATTCAATTAGCGAATACGTGGGCGAAAGGAGGGAGTGATCCCGTTCAAGGTACGAGATTCACTCCCACGAATCCTCAGGTTACGAATGGAATGGGCAGGCTCCATTACATTCATAACTTCAGGACTACCTGTAGTGAGCACTTACTTGTTTATTTGTCACATTTATACACCTCCCATCTCATTATTGACTCTGGCCAGTTTACAAATAAAAAACTATAAAATCCATACAAAAGATAAAAAGACAAGGTTAAAGAGACAGAGTTAAAAGAACAGAGTTTAAAAAGCGTGCTAATTTTGAAACATCTTTTCTAATTTTGAAATATCAGAGATATTTCACAAGAAGACTCTTCCACTCCTCTGTTCACAACAGAATAACTTATGCAACCAGACTTGAAATTTTGGGCAGACAATTTAGAACTATGTCGCCTTCGGTCTGACCTAAGTGTAGCACATAAAATTATCTGCTACAATGTCCTACCTGTCAATGACTACTTCAGCTTCAACCGCAACACTACACAAGCACACAATAGATACAAACTTAAGGTAAACCACTCCAAACTCGATTGCAGAAAACATGACTTCAGCAACAGAGTGGTCAATACCTGGAATGCACTACCTGACTCTGTGGTTTCTTCCCCAAACTTTAACCTTAGACTATCTACTGTTGACCTCACCCCATTCCTAAGAGGTCTGTAAGGGGCGTGCCTACCGTCCCTGTCCTAATGTCCCCATGTATTTGTAACCATATCATGTATTCATAATCATGTTTATACATTCATGTATTCACAATCATGTTTATACTTTCTCTGTAATCTTATATATGCTTGACAAATAAATTAAATTAAAATTAAATTAAATCTTGAAAAATCACTTCCTCCATTATTAGCATGCCTACAAGGCTCTATATTGGGGAGGGGAGGTTGGCCAACCTTCTCCATATTATATGCTCACTTTCAGCTAGGCTGGAGATAACAGGACACTGAGAAAGAGCATTCAAGTGATAGCAGAGGCTATTTAGAAAGTTTTACAAGATAGCTTTTGCACAAAAATTAGCACATCTAAGGAGTCAAGTTGAAAGAAGAATGCATCTTTAGTCATATTACTTTTCTTGTATTTCAGACAACTCTAGATGTTAACTGGGTACCAGTCATGCTTCATTTTAAAGAAAAACAAATTTCCCTGTAAAATTCCAAGATTTATGGACATAATTTCCATGCTGGCATATGTTGAGTTAATACAGTAACAATATTATATTTGTCTTCTGGATATTTATCAATGATTTCAATTGTTAAGATTTTGTTTCTCACTGTTGTAAATTTAGAACAAAAATTAGTAAACATTTTAGGTATTTGTTTTCTTTCCTGTTATTTATTGAAGGAAAACAATTAGTAATCCTTAGTATTTTTGCTACTTAAAACACAATTGTATATTATTTGATGTACAATACAGTTTGTATTATGAGAAGAGTACTTTAGAGTATCCTGCTTGGCACACATTCCTCATTAAAAGTCCTTTATTCTGTCCAGGTCCATTCAATTATTAGGCGTGTGTTTGTATTTTTATCATGTATTATGCATATGCTTTTTAAGCATAGCCATTAGTCTTAATTTTAAAGCTTAAACTGCTATTTAATTAACATTCATGTTGGCTGCAATCCTAAATTATTTTTCATGAAATAATTCTACTACATCTATTATAGACAGAATACAACAAAGAATTAAGTCTCCTGTAATCATTCAGCTCAAACATATTCCTTTCTTTCTTTTTCTTTCCCATCCATCCATCCATCCATCCATCCGTTGGTAGTAAACTCCAGATCTTTACCTTGCTATTGGGTGATTATGAACATGCAGACATGGTGCATATTATTAAAACCTGAAAGGGTAAAGATATAGGCCTCTATCCTTCAGGATACTTGACACCAGGGTGAAGTGGCACTGATATTTAAGACAGTATAGCGCTGATCAAAGGGACAGGACAGGGATACTGATAACACTGTGCTCAGCAGGATCCCTCCCTAAAGTGCTCAGATGTTGGAGTCTCCTGTTACTGTTCAATAACTTCACAATCCATGCTGCAGGGCTGGACCAGGAAGAGCCTGGAGGTTCATGGTCCTTAATAGCCACCATTACCTTATCTGAAGTAATCTTAAGCCTGATACGAAAGGACAAAAAGCCTCCTAATTGATAGGTACCCATGACTGTATGACGTGAAAGAGATGATTTGGACAGTTCACCCCTAGCACATTATCTATTGAGATGATTTCTGGCAAATTTCTGTAAGGGGCGTGCATAAGCGCACCAGCGTGCCTACCGTCCCTGTCCTATTGTCCCATTGTCCTCATCTATCTGTATTCACTTTGATTATGTTTATGTTTATACCTATACCTATCTTGTACATGTTTGACAAACAAATAAATAAAAAATGAAATAAATAAATAAATACCCGGGAAGGTTCCCAGTGATCTTACTAATAGTTCCGTTGAATGCTTGATTGCCTATTGGCATCTAAGAATGACTTGGGCATTTGGCAACATAGTTCTTGAGCAACCTGTCTTGTGTACTGAACTCTGATGGTCCCTTGGTATACTGAGGAATCCCAGGAGAAAAAGTGGCAGAATTAACTAGCAAATAGAAGAGAAAAAGGAGAAACTGATCAAACACGGTATGAGCTCACGTTCGAACCTAAATCAAGGCAATAAGGAAGGTGAAATGCTTTGTGTTGGACTATTGGACAGCTGATAGTACCATGTTTATGGTAGCCTTTTTAGGGAGGAATATCAAACAGTGCTCCTGCCTGACCACTGTTACCAGTTTGACGACAGTGTTTGGTTGATAAAATCATTCAGATTTACAAGTTTCTTGACTCTTCAAGGGAAGAGTCCAATGTGATTACTGGGGCAGTATCTTGGCCAATCTTTGATTTCTTTTGGCCTCTAAGAATGTAGATATTTTCTAGTATGTTCTCATCCATCAATAGTTTGGATCCATGCCCTTATGGCTTTTTTGGATGCAGGCTGGTGTGGCATTGGATACTTCTATGTGGTTATTGTATAAATCCGTTTTTGGATTTCTGAAACTTCTGAATTTATTCCAAAGAATTTAAGATTAAGATGCCCAGTCTGACTAATTTATAGATATTTGCTTTAGCTTTTATTTATTTTAACCATGGATTTGTAACTGTTTCTTAACTGCAAACTATCAAGGTCTAATGATTGCAGCAGGCATCAATTGAGACATAAATTTCTGTGCTCCATTGTGATCTTTTAACTACAAACATTAGCACTATCGAGCTCAGGTGGAATTATATCTGGCTCCTTCTTTGCCCAAGAGAGATATTAAAAACTTACTTTTCTTTCATTTATGGGTCACCTAAGTTAGACATAGGACAGTGATGGCGAACTTTTTTTGCTTGGGTGCCAAAAGGGTGCGCGTGTGCGCGATAGCGCGCACGCCCACACCCATAATGCAATGCCCTCCCATGCATGCGCGCACAACCCCCCCGCACTGCCCCCCCGTGCATGCGCGCAGACCTCACTGAAGCCTCCGGACTTCCGGTAGGCCCGTTGGGCCGTTTTCGAACTTCCGGTAGGCCCGTTGGCCTACCATTTTCGCCATCCACAGGCTCCGGATGCTTTCCCGAAACCTGGGGAGAGCGAAAACGGCCTCCCCCCACCCTCCGGAACCAAAAATCAGCTGACATAGGGCAACGCCTTGCATGCCCTAATATGGCTCCGCGTGCCAACTGTGGCACGCGTGCCATAGGTTCGCCATCACGGACATAGGAGATTGTTGTACATCTGAGACCTAATATAAATTGAATATTGCATTTAAACCTACAGCTGTGATTTTCTCTACATGCAAGGGTGCCATCTGGTCATAGCTGCATGGCTGTCATTTATCATTATGTTCAAATACATTCATACTAACATAAAACCCCACTACGCAAAATAATATGTGGTGTTAAATTGTTACTAAAAGACTAGTAATCTTCCTATACATACGTCAAGATACAGGATTCTACCAGTGAGTAGAGCATAAAAATTGCAATTGAATTTGAAAATCTGATAACTCCGAGAAAATATGGCCATCAGATATACTGCATATAGATCATCAGACACAGATTAAATTCTGAATTTATAAATACACTTTTTCTATATTCATATCAAAGTAGTTACCAAATCTATGGCAATAAAGAAAATTTATTTTCCTTCACTCATGCGTTGTTTCTGTAAACTAAACAATGATTGCACACAAATTTTTATCCTGCATTTCTTCAGTATAGTTATATCAGAATGATGTAAAGGTTAACTTCATTTCCCATGTTAATTCAAACCTTCTTTCCAGACCCTGGAAAAATCAGACATGTTTTAATGAATTTTGCTCCTGGCTTCTTTTCAGAAAAAGGTTCCATGCTCCGTCTCCACAACCTGTCTGTCTCCTGTGCAGCAGTCATTGAGTTTTTTTTCCTCCCCCAAATCAAAAGAGACAGCCCATACAGTTAGACATATTCTTGCATTGCGTACTCTTCACATCTCTACATGCCCAGCTGAGATGCCTGCAGTCCTAGATGGATGGAATACATAGAAAAAGGCATTTGCCTGATATGTGTACAAGAACACATCTTCAACAAAGTTTGTTTCTCCAGAGAATGCAATAAAAGCTCAAGGACTGTAGGACTTGTAATGTTCTCTTTACAGTGAGAAGAAAAACATTTCCCAAAGCATTTTGGTGTGTGTGTGATTTTGGTGTGTGTGTGTGTGTGTGTGTCTATGGATTTAATGCAAAAGCCTAAGATATGCATGTGTTTGTACTAGTACTGAAGTTCTGATACAAGAATTAACGTTATATAGTTTTGTTTCTTTGGATCAATATTTTTCAAACTTGTCAACTTTAAGATGTGTGGACTTCAGCTTCCCAAATTCCCTAGCACAGGAATTCTGGAAGTTGCTCCACACTTAATATTAATAAGTTTGAAAAACACTGCTTTAGGTGGTCATTCTCTTCCTCTTTTCTTTTTCTGTTTGCACCAATCTCCTTCAATAGAATCAGAATTTTGGAATCTACAGATAAGAAGGAAAGGAAAATTGGACAGTACAGTAACAGGACTGATATTTTAAAATGATTTATAAGTAGTGTTCTAGAACTTCTGTCCAAATCACACATCTCTGCTATTCATTAAACCGTCTATGTCTTCTTTCAGGGTCTTCCATGTGGACCTGCAAAAAAGATGCTACTGCTTTAAGAATCACATTAATGAGTCTCTAATGTGGAAAAGTGGGGAAAAAATGTTGCTGCTGTGTGGTAGCAGAAAGTTGTTATAGTCACACTTACAGGGTTTTTTTCCTTCCCATATTCAAAGTATACATGGTCCTAGCAGTTATTTTATTTCCTTCTAAAATATAACAAAAATAAAATTAGTTACTGCATTATAAAAGTTAGATACTTCAGAATAGAAATCAAGGCAGAACCACCAAGGGGTTGTTATGTTGGGTTGCCATTGTTCATTAGCTGATTCTGATTCATAGGAAATACTGATTTTTTTTCATATGATTTCCAATCAAAGGCCATACCTGAGATTGCCTTGGACCTCTCCTTTTCCTTCTCCCACAAGTGCAGGATTCTTTTTTTGGATCGCTTGAAAGTTGATCCATTGGTTTTGACAAGAATTGACCAACTGGCTTCCTATTTCGTTGACCTATATCTTCCATTTGCCTTCTAAAATGCTCTGATTGCATTGATATAGATGATTGGTTTGACTTTTCAGTTTATATTGTAATTTAGCTTTAAATTCAAGTTTCTTAACCGAATAACTCACCTCAGCAATATGAGTTTGGAACAAAAGCTGTGGGTTTTTCTGAATAGAATTGTAACCCATGCCTACCTTTAATTGAGGGTGCAAGTACTTTGTATTCCTTCTAATTAAAGGCGTAATGGCAAGGGAGTATAAAGATTATGCCAGTAATTAATTAAATTCCATGTACATGTACCATATTTTTCGGACTATAAGACGCACCGGTGTATAAGACGCACCAAGATTTCGAAGAGGTAAGTAAGAAAAAAAAGTTTTTGCCCTCCCCCAGCCCCTAGGAGCACTCTGCAGATCTCCCAAACCCTCTGCACACCCCATTTTTGTGAAAAACGGGCCATTTTTTGCAAAAACGTGGGCGTTTTTGCCCTCCTCCAGCAGCACTCTGCAGACCTCCCAAACCCTCTGTGCACCAGTTTTCACGCGGGGCGGGGCTTTGGGAGGCCAAAAATAGCTGTATTCGGTGTATAAGATGCACCAACATTTCCACCCTCTTTTAGGAGGGGAAAAAGTACGTCTTATACTCCGAAAAATACGGTATTTTATTCTTTAGTCTTTATTTAGGGTAGTATACACTTATTTTATTGGACATAAACAAATGTCAAAAGTCGCCTATTTGAAGCCTGCAAAAAAGTTTTTCAATTTTCCTCCTTATAACATGGTATCTTTGAAGATCAACACAGGAATATTATAGTCACACTGGGATTCAAGCTCTTTCTTGCCTGTCTCTCCTTTGAATGTAGCAAGTCTATTGAAAAGTATAAACCTTTTGTGTTATCTATTGGTAATGACAGTCAGCAACATTCCTCTTCATTTCATGTCATGATGCTGTAATTGTTAATTAATGTCTTACAAACCTGACCTTGTATATATGGAATGTTTCTTTCAATAGGTAGCCACTTACAAGCACACTATCAACAGAAATTGTCCTGATTCCCAGTTTGGGACAACACAATTCCACTCATCCTCCAGATCAGAAGAACTAACAACAGAGCAATCAGACATTTAATGTGTACAGGCTTTGATTAACCTTAGCCTTCTTGACTCATAATGATAGCTATAGGTAGAACTCTTAAAAAGGCAAAGACAATCTGCTATCTTGCTTTCTAAAACATGGCAGAATTCTTAATGGAAGTGTGTACTTTAAATATTTATTTGTTCTGGATATAAAGAATGTAAAGAGCATTCTTCTCACGCTATTAGTAAATCTATAATCCCTTGATAGTACGACTGTCCGAAGTGAGAGACCAAAGCATCTGGAAATGCTGAATTGTTTGATGCACTGGTAATACTTGGCGTGGAAATTGCCATACGTATATTGGCCTTGAAGAACAAAATTTATTTATAACAAATTTTCCAACAAATTTTTTCTGTCAATTGCTATGCATATCATTTGGATTATGAAACAGGCAAACAGTACCTCTTCAGGTAAATTGGACTAAAACTCCCAGAAATCTTAATTATTGGCTATGATATATTGAATTCAAAAAACTATCACTCCAAAATGTAAATTGCTTTGCTAATTCCCTTCTTGCAGAATTTTAAAATCTTGCGAAATATATTGGCTTACTATTCAGAGAAAGCTAACAGAAATGCTTATTTCAGTGCTCAGGTTTGGATCACTAAGTCCTTTCTATTTCACATTTTAAATTAAAAGTGCATTCCTTGAAAGCCAGTTTCTGAACCATTACCATTTTTAGAATGTAATCTATTTTCTGGCTACATTAGCAATTTGTTTCCTATTTTCAAATTAATGAAACTTTCCTTAGTTGTACATAGATTCCTGTCATGAAAAAGTTGATAATATTCATACATTTTCCACTATGACCATAAGATCTTTCTCATGATATTTTGGCCAATTACACTTATTGGGTGAAAAAGGGTATGACAATAATAGCAGATTATATGACTTACATTTACAATTGCCTAACCAATAGTAATTTATGGATAAGCAAAATACCACCAATCTCAGTATAGTCCTATTTTCACCTACACTGGATATACTTCCACAGAACAAGACAGAAGGCTAGAGGAAGTTTAATGAAAAAAGAAAATCCAAAGAAAATATTTTACTGCTCTAATATTGTACAGTATATTTAATCTAGTATTTCTTTACTGACAAAATACATTGACTAGATCTTTTCTATTTCAGTTTAGGAACAATACTCCAGAACTACACAGTATTTACATTTCTTTAATGAAATTAGCCCTCTATTCCAAGAATGGGTCTCCAAATGTAACTGGATTCTATTAAACATGACTAGTATGACCAATGTTTGAAGGTATTACCTTATTTAATTATATCACAAATATTATAATGGGAAGAGATTAGGTTTTTGACATATCTTTCAGCATTCAACCAGGATTGATTTTTTCTTATGTTTAATGTTAGATGTATTTGTTACTTGGGTTTTTTTTTTTGGTCACATAGTTTTTTGTTGTTAGTGTTGGATGTTTGTTAGTTTGTTTTTTCTTTTCCCGCCTTCTTTTTTCGTATTTTATCTTTAGTGATAAAAGAATAAACATGTTTAAAAAAAAACAAATATTAAAATATACTTTTTTGTATAACCAAAGAAATACCAGGATTTAGAACCAAGCACAGTGAGTAATATAATAATAAAAAATTATATTTCACAAAGATTTTAATAGACATTTTATAATGCTGGTATCGTGCCATATTAAAAAATACTCAACATACAGAATTTCAATACAAATATACGTACCAAACTTCACAAAACATGTTTTAAAATGAAATAATTAGAGTATCTAAATATATATTTGTTGTCAAAATCAAATAAAAGAACCTATACTGAAATCTTGTGAAAGCTTTAGTAAGTGTTTCTTAAACGTAATGCTAATTTAACAATCCAAAGCAAGCTAAAACCATGATCCATTTGGCATATATAGCCTCAATATGGATTAAGCCTGTTCTTTTCCCTTAGAAGAAAATACTGACTAACTTAGAGGCTAGTTTTAACATTGCAAATTATTAGATTGTCTCCCAGAATTTTAGATCAATGGACAAATTACTTTTTAGGGTATAAAAATCAGCTCCAAAGAAGTTCTTATTGGTTCTTATGATTTATTCACATCCTCTAAGAAAAGTAAGATGTTTGGGGGCAGAGGGGCAAAGGGGGATGAAAGCTACTGTAAAATTTTATCCAATGCAAAACATTTTCAAATGTAAATCATATAAAGAAGCAATTAAGTAGCTGAAGATTTCAAAGTGTTAAAGTACTAGTTATATACAGTAACTGTCTAGCCAGTCTGAACTAAATTAAGCTAGGACATGTGTTCCCACAGTTGTATGCTGCTGAAGTGATTCTTTAACCATTCTTATACAGTCAATATTTACAGAATATGAATTGTAATTTTATTTCCCTTCAAGTCAGATGAGTTCTTGGCTAATTGACACAATATACTGAATGCCTTTTGCATTGTTTACCCACTAATACTAAACTCACACACAGTTTCCTTCACAGAAGATTTAGTAAAATCCTGGAAGTCAAAGTTTAAATGTATAGCAGAGAAAGCACAAATGTTCAAGTTCTGACACATTCCTTAGATGTCTGCTTAAACTGTAGTGGCTATTAAAAAGTTATGCCTAACTTCAAGATAAAAGGCATTAGCAGCTTCTAAGAAAAGGATAATCACACTCTTCTGGAGATTTAATTAGATGTAACTCACAGAGGCTTTTGACTTGGTTTGCTGTTAATTGAATCAAAATCAATGATGATCTTGCTGCACTTTGGTTTGAATTTTCTAAAAACAACAAAGAGAGAGGAATATTAGCTAGTGAAGTAGTTAAACATTTTGTTTGCTTTGGCTCCCAACTAAATTTTAAGAAGGAAAAAGCATATCCTTGGATTCATTCTATGTTTTATCTCTATAGGAGCCAATTATAGTGCACCATACTGAGAGATACCCGGACAAAAAAGACTAAGACAAAAAGACACATGGGGTTGCTTAGTCTGTATGTTCTTCAGCTATTGGAGTTCATAAATTAGACAGGAGTTAGAAGGATTTCTAACAACTTAGCTACAGGGGGTAGCATCTCTGTAACATTTTATATGTTCTTTCCATGCCAATTTTTAATAGGAAACTTCCAAAGTTTGCTTCTTGTAGTCTTAAAGGAAAGGCAGAAAACACCGCATTATGCAAGGCGGATAAAATACAAACTACTGAAGCTAGAATCATTTTAGAACTGTAAAATTAATACCATCACCATAGCTCATCCTTTTACATCATTGGAGCATCTGCTGCAGCAATTAGCAAGAGAGGTATTTGGGGACTTTGTATATATTTTACAATCTACTAGTAAACAGAAGAATATGCAAATAATGTGGATTTAGTGTCTCATTAAGCTTGACAATTCAGTACTAGAGATTCATTAAACCTAGCCAAACCCTCACAAATCATTACAAAAGGCAGAAATAGTCAATAATGAAGGATATGCTTGGGAGAATGACTATACACAAACGTTATCCAACCAATTGGTCAGAAATACTTGGAAGCATGCCAGCCACAGGCAAATTTTAGAAAGATCTCATAACAGAATGACTTGTGCCCCTGCGGTAATAAATGTCTCTCTCACACACATACCACATTCATACAACATTTTATCACTTCATGTTTTCTACTTCAGTAAATTAGGGTAAAATTGTCTGTCAGAACTGTTGAACATACAAAATTCCCTAATTTTCAAATTCTGAAGACTGAAAAATTAGATTTCTATCACATTAGTAGTTTGCCTCCCAGTGCCTTTGAAAGTGTACCTTCATTTCGTAACACTGTAGCTTTAAAGAAAGACATTTACAAGAAATGGTTTCAGAGATTGCTTTAGTCTGATTTTATTTTTGAGATAAAACTTTCCATTTGGAATTGTTTTATTTAAATCTATTTTTATTTAATAAAAAATATTTTGTAGATAAAAATGAGTTTTGAAGCATATAAAATAGATAAGCTTATCCTTACATGGACATTATTGAGACGTTATAAACATCAGAAATAATCCTCAATCTTAGAAGCATCACTTGTCAATTGCTATCCATTCAATGTAAACCTTACATTATCTACTTAGCTAGTGTACTTTCATGCTGTCACTTTAAAAATATGAGAAATTGTGTCATTGTTAAGCTGATGACATACAGCTCTGATTCTCTGTCAAATCTGAATAAAACGTTGCCATGCATAACCAAGTCCAACACACTGCAGTTCAAAGTTTGAATGCAGAGTAAATGAAAGCAAATAGGCTACAACTGAATCCTGATGGGTCTGAAATTCTGTGCGTAGGTAGTTCTCAGGTCCTGTGGGTAGTTATTGGTTTCTTTGTTTGTTTTTTGGATGGAGTTGCATTCTCCATGAAGGAACAGGCATGTAGCCTAGAACTGCTAATAGGTTCAGCTTTGTCAGTGGAGATCCAAAGCAACTTCAGTGACCAAGGGTACCTGTTGGCAGTGTGTGCTGGTTGCTTCTGCCTGCATGAGCATGCATAGCCATCTCGCTTTGCCAGCCAATCCAATGGAAGTATTGTCTATGTATCCATGTAGGCAACCTAGAAAACTGCAGCCAGCCTGAGCCTTTCAGAACACCTGTTTCAACATCTCACAGATGGCTGCTTTGTTCATACTAATATGCTCTGCAATAGCACTTAGACTTATATACCGCTTCATAGTGCTTTACAGCCCTCTGTAAAGCACTATGAAGTGTCCCTATGCAAAGTGTGAAGTGTCCACTATGCAAAGTGTCCCTCATCCAGATCTTCCTTTGATTTTATCACATCACACAATTAGAATTATTTTTCAAAAACTATCTTTTTAAAAATGGTTTCTATAATAGTCTTACTTTATTTATAATAATCATTGTAAACTAATTTGGGATAGTTTAATTAAAAAGCAATAAAGTGTTGCAAATAAAATTATCTCTCATTTTCTATTTCTAACACCCTCTTTTTTTCCTTTTCCGCGATAGATGGTAGGATGTTGGGCTAAGGGCAGATTGCTCATTAGAGGCATAAATTTATCTTTTGTAAAAGACTTTGCCAGATCTGAAGGCTGCATAGGACACTTGGGCTACTCACTTTAGACCTAGATGTCCATTTTGGCTTTATAGGTCTATATCTTCACAGCCATTTTCTTTATGATTGAAACCTTCTTAGTTACACAATGAATATGGCCCTGTTTGCGGTAACTAATGCAGTCATAATACATTTGCTGAAGCACAAAATTTTACTGATGTTTGTTGTTTGTGAACAGTATGTGTTTCTTTTTTTGCAGAACAGAGGCTATTGTTTCCACAATAATTCCTTGTATATTTGCTTATTAAGTCCCAATCATAAGCCACTTTTCTCTGCAGACAAGTTTGCTATATTTTTCAAAGAAACTAAATCTAACCTACAATTTTCTGCATGCTTTGGTTGTATCAAAACCATAGCAGCGTGTCCAATACAAGAAAATCGGTCCATGAAAAACAGCTCATCTCTGCTTATTCGGTATAATAAGAATGCTCTGGAAAAAGTTCACAACAATCGATCACTTTCCCATTATTGTCCCAACCCTACTTTTAGTGTTAATAACATTACTATCTCAACTTACACCATTCTGTATATAAAAGGGAAAAGAGAAATTATTGAAGTGAGGCAACAGATTCCTTCACAATTTTAAGACAAAGCAATCGCAACCCAATGCATACAAAAGGAAGATTGGGGATAGGGGGTGGGGTGGGGGGTTAAGCATTTATATCCCCATGTGTTGACTCACATGTACAAAATTCCAGCTAGATCAAATAAGCGCCGTGCAGCTATCATTTCCGGAGTATCATGATATTTATCAGACATAAAAATGACTTCTTTTATTCCTAGAACAGTGGGGGAAAAACAGAATTGAAAACAAAAACATCAAGTACAAGCCAAGAATACAGTAGTTCGTTTAGACATGTAGACAAAAAAAATCCTGTTAAGAGATGTTCAGTAAAGTTTCCATGCAGCTAAAGAAAAGGGGGAGAAAAAGACTCTTGTACAAATCTCTATGTGCCAGAGGCAGCAACTTGAGTTCTGTTGATCACTGACATTATATTTAATTACTGCAAAGGGAACAGTTACAGATTTCTTTGGTATAAACCCCTAGTATGTTTGACTCCATAGTCAAGCTTTTATAAAAATGGACTGAAATGTTTGCCCAGAAGTAATTACGTGTTCAGAGATTCAGAGATGTTGTAGGCATGGAGAATATTCCCCATGTTAGAAACATCACTTGTAAATTAGTATCCTGTTCAATGAAACCCCTACATTGCCTATGTATCCCATTTACTTTAAATTCAACTACTGAATGCAACCAGTTAAAATGCAGCATGCTGATCCTGCACATTATAAACAAGCTAAAATAGGTCATCTAACATGATAGCAACAACTACGATCAGCATGACAGATCTGGATCATGTATTCTGTAATTTAGATGTTGCTATAAATAAAAATATCTTTGGAAAGGAACAGTGTTGTTAATGAGGCAAAAAATTGTACTTGTAGCCTCAAGGCTATAGGGCTTTAAAAAGGGGGAAATATAGTATTAGGATTTCAAGGACTGTAATACAAATAAATTATTTTTTTGTCTTTACTTAAGCAACTGTTGAAGGATATATATAAAAACTGTAGACAGATGCCATACATTCAGCAACAAACTGTAAATATGAAACTGCTGCTACCAAAACATATTGTACTGTTTGCATTTCTGTATGCAGATGAGTAAGCTACTACTGTCCATCTGTGAGCACAGAACCACAATTTTTCTCTGAAGAACATAATTTTGCACACCTCCCATACAAATTCAAAATCCTTCTATCTGCTGCTTCCAACTCTCTATATCTCATCACTAAGTCAGAGCCAAACTTAATTCTGCTCATATCTTACTCTGTCAAAAGGTTATATTAACATAAAAAGGTAAAGGTTTATTTCCCCTGTCTAGTCGTGTCCGACACTAGGGAGCGGTGCTCATCTCCATTTCTTAATCAAGGGAGCCAGACAAAGACACCTCTATGGTCATGTGGCCAGCATGACTATACACCAAGGTGCATGGAACACTGTTACCTTCCCGCTGAAGTGATACCTATTTATCTACTTGCATTTGCATGCTTTCAAACTGCTAAGTGGGCAGGAGCTGAGGAGAATAATGGGACCTCACTGCACTGTGTGGTAATAATATCCTGCAAAAAGCACTCATAGAAATAAATGCTATGTCTGCAAAGGAGTCTTCAAATCAGTGCTTTTCAAATTTAGCAACTTTATAAAAAACACTAGTTTAAATGTTGGCTGATTTAACTGTTACTGCTTACATATGGTGACAAATGAGTACCAATTGATGTGGAGTATTTTGGAATCTCCCCCCCCCCCAATTTCTATATTCTATGACTCAACAGTGAAGATATCAGTACAATTTCTTTACAGACGGTAATGACAGAGAATTCATCAAGCTGAACTCAAATCTTGGCGACTACGTGGGCACTTCAGTATAGTCCACATTCTTTGCTGAAACACAAAGTGGTTTCTCATTGACTGTTGTTTTCACTTGAATGCAGGAGGGGCCATGATAAGGCACATAGAGTAGTGAAGACTAGGAACCCCAGGCCCCCTTTTGGTCTTCCATGCTTTACACTTGGTTCTGCTCCAATTGTAAATGAATGAAATCCATTTATAGCAGTTCCCCAGGGGTCCAAATTACCTGAATCAGTACAGTGTCGTGGCAGGCGAGGAAGTCAACAAAACAGGGAAGCGAATCATCCAGCCACATTCCAGATTAGAAGGATGATGTTATGGTGATCACATGGATATCAAACAAATGCGCCAAAAGCCAGGGGCTGGGTGGATAATTTTTGTAGTAGCTTCTCCCTTTGAGATCCTATTCTTCCTATTTTGCCATCTTTTTGTCTGCCAAGCTTCCCTTCTTTTGAAGGGGCAGTGGAGCTTATTCTGGCAAAGAGACCTCAGAATCAAAGCAGCAGGGGCAGCAAATTGTGGGTTACTAGTGCTCACCAGTATCCCACGTTTGCTGCCCATACTGCTTTGATTCCCAACTCTTTAGCAAGGGGAACATCCTTTGCCTTATCCAGTGAGTGATAAGAGAGAAAGATAGGGAGTGAGCTGTTTATCCTGAGAGTCAGGTTCCTGCAAGGGCAGGATAGTTTGGAAGCAGATGAGGGTAGGTTGCGTTTTTGGAGAGCTTGGCTGAAATTTGTTTTGCTTGTGAGGCAGATCCTTCTGGGTATTTTTTTAATATACTGTAGCTGAAATGGAGCTTCGGAGGAGTCACTATCAATGTCATTATCACTGTTACTGGTGAAAAAGTTACAATAGTGTGCTGACAGTTTTCTATCTATCTGAGTCAAAGAAAAGGCAGCAGTGTGAGATGATTTGAGCATCTCAATAGGGCAGATGTGTAAAGTTGGTGTTGGACTTCCATATCATTACCAGCGCGGGAGGGGGGGGGATGTCAGGATTGTTGTTTTGATTGTCTGCTAGTTTCTTCCTCAGATTAATGAGTTCTGTGTTTATATTCTCACTCTTGACAAGTCTGTCAGAATTACTTTTGGAGCCTACGTTTTTTATGGCTCTTATCTGCAGGGTCCTGACCATTTGTCACTTTCCTAGTGATGAGATCACGGACTAACTCGTCCTTAAAGACTCTGACAATTTGGATGTGGCGAGTCTGCCACAGAAATTCACTCATTTGTATAAGTCTAGAGGGGAGAGATTATTGTTTGAAATCCAGGAATAATTGCTTAGTGTTTCTTGAGCTGGGTAAGTAAGGAAAGCGTTTCAAATCAGTTTCTCTATTTTGGCAGTTTAGGAGCTGAGATAGGGAAGTCACAATAATCTTATGGCAGTTCCAGTTATGAGCATTCCGATGTATTTCTAGTTGTTGTTTTTTCTGTATGAAGGTAGTTGGGTGCTTCTGGATGCACAGTTGACATGGGACAGGCTGCTGTAGTGACCAGCTTCTGCTGCAAATTTAACCCCGATTGCCATGGAGGATTTGCAGATCAAGCACTTGTTGGAAGTTGCCATTTATCCATTGCAGTATGAAAACCAATCCAATTCTGCAGACAAAAAGCAGACCTTATGGTAAGAAGGAAATAGTATAGCTGTAAGGGGAGGGGAGTGCAGGAGACTTACTCCAGAAAACTATTCTTACTACTACCCTGCTCTGGGGAGTGACACTGAAGCTTTGGAGGATTGGTGGGGGCAGATGCTGTTATTCCTGGCTTTTGTTTGTCAAATTCTTTGGAGATGAAGGGGATTCTGAGGTTGTAGATCTGTATGGTTGTATTCACATTTTTGATTGCCTCAGCAGTGGGGAGATAGGAGTCAGTCCTCATCTGTTTTTTTCTGCTTTGTTGGATTTATGGGTCCCATTATCATTACTGGGGGTTGCCCAGCTTCAAGGTTGACTCAGCCTTCCATCCTTCCGAGGTGGGTAAAATGAGGACCCAGATTGTTGGGGGCAATATGCTGACTCTGTGAACCGCTTAGAGAGGGCTGTAAAGCACTATAAAGCGGTATATAAGTCTAAGTGCTATTGCTATTCTTTCCTTACCTCTGGATGCCATTTTTAAATTGAAGGATTGCGCCAGAGTAGTGAGTGGTATAAACTCATTTCAGGAGCTGCTAGGTTGTTTCCATCTTGTCTCCTCCCTCCCATGTTTTAAATACGAGCAGGAAACAAAACAAGGAATGGGACTATGCAGATGTGAGCAATGGATTTGTTCTCCAGCCCAATGATGCATAACTATTTTTCTTTTAAGTGAAGTTACCGGTAAGTAAAGGATTCATTCTTGGAAAAGATGACTGTATGGGAAATTTGCTAAAATTGCCAGACCTGTAGTCTACCAAGCTACTACTGTGCATATTGACTGATAGTGATTCTTTTGTATTCAGGCGGATTTATTTTCCCCAGAACTAATTGGAAATGTCAGGAATTTAATTTTTATACTACGCATGCTCTCTACCAATGATCTACAGTACAAAATCTCTCCAGGTAAAGAACTGGAGACAATGGAGTCATAAGGGCAAAGAAAGACTACCACTGATGACAGGAGATGGTCTGACTCTCACTGCCAAGGAACCTGTAGAGATGTACAATAAGCACAACTCCAGATGACTAAGAAACATACACGACTTTTCTCTGAACACTGTCACAAGGATGGGCATTTTACCAGTATCTAATAATCTGATGAAAGGCCCAACTGTCACACTGTAGCGATGACAAAAATGTGTAACTATTGTAATGAAAAACATAATTATAAGAGAGATCCTGGAAGTCTTATGACATTTATGACAAAAGAGATAAAAATCTTCAAGTGCTAACCATGTCTGATATTCAAATTAAAATGTAACATATATATATTCCCAGGAGATCTTATGTCACACAAAGTTTATTCTTCCATCTCCTCCCCTTACATTCTATGCACAGTGTGTCAGCAATGTAAACTGACAGTAATGATATGCAATGTCTGCAGAGTTTCTTGGCAGCTGTTGGTCTAGAAAGTTAAAAACTTAAATTAAAAACAAGTAAGAATCACAGAGGATGCAATTAGTATGGGAAAACCTGGCATCAGTCAAGGATAAAAAAAATACAAGGAGTAACTTAAAGATTGATAGTGCAATTAATTTAGATCTAAACAGCGGCACTTGTAAAGATGTGTCCAAACAGGCAGCACTCTAATACCAAAAATAAAGCTGGCCCCTTTTCTTACCTGCCTGGATGATGAGCTTTGCACATTCATTACATGGAAACAGAGCAACATATATGCTGCAGCCTTTCACATCGGCAGAATTCTTGTTCATTATGGCATTCAGTTCAGCATGACATACTGATTAAAAAGAAAAAAGATTTCAACAAATATTATTATGTGTGTTCATTAAAGATGATCATCAATCTAAAACTTAACTAAGTGTTAACTGCAAATGCCCAATTCCTTCCAGAAGCAAACACCAATACAATTCGTCACACAAGAGAAATTTAGCAAGGGAGACAGAAGAGAAATTCTTCCGAAAACCAAGATCAATGGAGGTCAAGTGGTCTGGCCAGACTAGTAATGAGGAATGAAATAATTAAGAACATTAAAAGGACCATTCACCAACACCTACAGGACAGTCAAGGCCATAGGCTGAACGCTAAGTAATTTCAGCCACCCTAAGTGTGCCAATATGTCATAGCACTATTGCTCCCAGAGAGTATCTAATTGCCTACATAAAGGAGCTCATTTAGGGGCTTACATGCATGGATACATTCTTTTGATGAGGCACGTGTACGTTGTATTCCTAAAAACGAGAGTTATGACAAAAAACCAAGCAGTCCTGTCCTCCAAATAAGATAACTGGCAACTAGGGCACAGAAAAGATGACTAGCACAAAGAACACCATTTAGAAAATTATTCTGCCCTGTTACTACTATTATTAATGCCCAGTAAGAACTCTGAAACACAATTAAAAGAGTTTCTTGATAACCAGACCATCATAAACAATCTGAAATGAATATTTATAAATTCCAGGAGGCACAAGTCTTTATAAAGAAACTATAAATTTATCAGGAGAAAATGTATTCTTTTGGCAGTATATGTGTTAAACAAATTAGCAATGATTTGCCTATTTGTGATCACTGTCTGCAAGCAAAGTCTTCGCTATCTAAAAGCCAAAGCTGGCAAGTTCAATTATCTGCAGCATGTTCAGTGGGACTGGAAATCACTTTAGTTTCACACATTGTTTGATATATTGGCAGCAGGAGCTGCTGCCTCTGATGTACAAAACCAGTTCTGTGATTCTTTGGGTGTTGGTCTATGTAGTCAAATTCTTTAGAAAGATTTTTCTCAAGACCACTGAGAACCAGAATCCTGTGGAGCAAAGGTTTATTATGCTGCTATGATAATGCCATGCAAAGCAAATTCTATGTACATGGATTTCAAGATATTCCTTGTATAATCAAGCTCAGCTTGTCACTATGATTTTCCCTTGCACCCACCCACCCCCATTCCACCCACTAACAGAACTGATAATTCCCACATTTTCTAGTCAGAACAGTAATTGCCAGCTGAGAGTTTCAGAAGCTGCTGTCCAAAAATATACACTTAACTATATCTGTAAAATATCAGACTGGGGAAACTTTGGCTGGTAAACTGCAGTTAATATTTTTTAAATGCATATATTGCCATTTTGAATATTTACAATTTTATGGGAACATACATTAATAGTGTTATTTCTAAGTACCATTAAACAATCCATGACCTGTTGGGTCATCCTTTCAGATATATTTCCTTACCTAAACAGAGAAGCAAGTTGACCGTGGGTGAGCAAAACAACTGGGAGCGGGAATGACTTCCAACCAGCTTCTCCATTGGTTTGTGGGAAGCTGGCAGGAAGCATTGGAACTCACAATCATGTGACTGAAGCGAACTGCAGTGATGCTACTGTGGCTACAACTTTGCAAATATAACTGGTGTGAACATCCTCGAAATTTCAATTACACAGGTGTAATGGGTCCTAGATTTTGTATACATTCTTGAAGTTAATACAGATTCAAAAAACTTTGCACTATGATGCACCATTTGGACTACTTGAAGGTTTCAGACAGATGAGTTTTAGTAGTATATAGACCAGGGGTGTCAAACTTGCGTTGTCACGTGACATATCGCGACTTTTCCCCCCTTTGCTAAACTGGGGGGGGCGTGGCCAGCCCGTGATGCATCCAGTCCGCGGGCTGCGAGTTTGACACCCCTGATATAGATATTTGATTAGTATGCCCATATAATCAGTAAAATTTACTTTCATTGAACTAGTTCTATACAATGATTTAGAGATTCATTTTAGGAAATTAATATAACCATTCAAATTCACATTCTGTTAGGAAGAGAATATACTAAGAATCAACATTTATACTATATTTTGTCTTTTGCAGAAAATAAATGTTGCCTGGGAATCTGGCATTAAAGTATGCAATGATTTTCTCTATTAATGCTGAGCAAAGCAATTAAGTCTCAACTGGAGCCCAAAATGTGTGATATGAGCACAACAGAAACATGTGATTGAAATGATTGAAATTCACGTTATAGCCTAAAAAGAGAATGTTTATAAAATGATGTACCATTGGTATATGATTCCAGAAAAAATATCTAGAATGTACAAGTCATGTGAAAAAGAAGGTACACCCTCTTTGAGTTCTATGGTTTTATATATCAGGACATAGTAAAAAAAAAAAAACACCTCGTCCTTAGCAAAAAAAACCTTGTCCTTCTTAAAAATAAGTAAGTACAAGCTCAAATGAACAACAACACATGATGTATTATAACGTATCATTTATTTTACAAAAAGAAAGCCAAAATGGAGAAGCCATGTGTGAAAAACTAAGTACATCTTTACTGCTTCTATAGGTATGAAGAATCTAAGTAGAAGCCAGGTGCTGCTAATCAAGTGTCCTTGATCGGTGGATTATCAGCAAGTGTGACTACTTCTGCTGGTCTCCATCACCGAGGTATGTGTAACCAATGCCAAAGAGGAATGATCTTAGAGAAACAATTGTTGTTGCCCATCAATCTGGGAAAGGTTATAAGGCCATTTCCAAACAATTTAAAGTCCATCATTCTTCAATAAGGAAGATTATTTACAAGTAGAAAACATTCAAGACAGTTGCCAATCTTCCCAGGAATGGATGTCCCAGCAAATTCACCCCATGGTCAGACTGTGTAATATATCAGAGAAATTGAAAAAAGTTCCAAGAGTTACATCTCAGACTCTACAGGCCTCAATTAGCTTGTTAAATACTGAAGTTCATGACAGTACAATTAGAAAAAGACTGAACAAGTCTTGGAAGGGTTGCCAGGAGAAAGCCTCTTCTCTCTAAAAAGAACATGGCAGCATATCTTAGATTTGCAAAATTTCATCTGAACAAATCACAAGACTTCTGGAACACTGTCCTTTGGACAGATGAGACTAAAGTGGAGATGTTTGGCCATAATGCACAGTGCCAAGTTTGACTAAACCGAACACAGCATATCAGCACAAACATCTCATATCAACCGTCAAGCAGGGTGATGGAGGAATGATGATTTGGGCTTGTTTTGTAGCCACTGCACGTGGACACCTTGCAGTCATTGAGTCGACCATGAACTCCTCTGTATACCGAAGTATTCTAGAGTCAAATGTGAAGCCATCTGTCCAATACGTAAAACTTGGCTGACATTGGATCATGCAGCAAGACAATGATCCCAAGCACACCAGCAAATCTACAACATAATGGCTGAAAAAGAAAAGCATTAAGGTATTGCAATGGCCCAGTCAAAGTCCAGACCTCAACCAGATTGAAATGCTGTGGTGGGACTTCAAGAGAGCTGTGAATAAACAATTGCCCAGAAACCTCAATGAATTGAAACACTGTTGTAAAGAAGAGTGGGCCAAAAATCCTCCACAACGTGGGAGACTGATAAAGTCAGACAGAAAATGATTACTTCAAGTTAGTGCTGCCAAAGGTAGTTCTATAAGCTACTGAATCATAAGGAGTACTTAGTTTTTCACACATGGCTTCTCCATTTTGACTTTCTTTTTGTAAAATAAATGATGACATGGTATAATATGTCACGTGTTGTTCACCTGAGGTTATATTTTCCTACTTTTAAGAACTGCTAGAGAGCAGATGATTTTTACTATGTCCTCATACATAAAACTATAGAACTCAAAAAGGGTGGACTTTTTCACAAGACAGTATAAAGGAAATTTCAAAATTTATGTTGGAAATATGGTAATTTTATCATGCTTGGTGGGCTTGTAAAAAACCCCAGAAAATTCAAATACCATACAGTATATCAGGGGTCCTCAAACTTTTTAAACAGGGGGCCAATTCACAGTCCCTCACACTGTTGGGGGGCCGAACTATAGTTTGATCTGCCTATTGACTGACTGGATGGGTCTGGCTAGGTGGTCATGTGACTGGGTGGGTGTGGCTAGGTGATCATGTGACTGGGTAAGCATGGCCAATTTAGCAGTCCATTTTGCCTTTGTCCTTCCTAAGCTGTACTTGCTCAACCTAAGGCAGGGTTGTCAAACTCAATTTTATTGAGGGCCAGTTCAGCATTGTGGCTGTCCTCCGAGGGCGGGGCATGGCCGGGGTGGTCGCGACCGACTGGGTGTGGCCAGGGGGCATGGCTTGCTTGACGTCGCTCGTGGGTGGTGCCTGTGGGTTTGGGCGGGGTTGGGGAGGGTTGGGGAGGAAATCTAGGGGTCTCCGGTGGGTGGGGCGGTGGGCTTGTCCTGCAGGATCAGGTGAGGTAGGGGGTGGGGCAGCTACAGCCGGAAACCAGTTGGCCATGTGCTCGCCACCCTTGGTGTGCAGGGGGAATGGTTTCCTGCTGTAGACGGCCTGCCGTCCCCTCAGCTGGCGCACGCTGCTGCTCCGGAGCCCGCTGCCAACACGGGGCTGGCTGTCCAAGCAGAAAGCGGAGGCAGGGGGAAGGAATTTGATGCGGACTGCTGGACGGGTTTACTTCGTCTCACTGTCTGTTTTGGCTTGAGGTTGGAGAGCAGGTCACTGCTGGTCATCTTCTCCTCAGCCCCTTCGCAGGTCTTGCCCTTGGCCTGCACCTGGAGCGTGTTCCCCTCGCGCACCTGACTGCAGCGGCAGGTGCACGAGAGGGGATTTCACGTTCCAGTTTGAGTTTTCGAATTTTTGTTGTGCTCTGTAAAACATTTTGTGTGTCTCTTTGTATTGTACTTTTTTAGCATACACTCCAGTTCAATATATTTTGGTTTCTCAGTTTTATGTTTTCAATTTTTTTGTTGTGCTCTTCATGTAAACTTTTTGTGTAGATATATATATTTTTCTTCAGTTTTAGGCATTAGATTTGTCGCTCTGATTTTTGTTGCTTTCATTCTGTAAAAATTTTCTGTGTGTCTTTTTAATCCTTTTTACAGTGTGCGTGAATATATACTTTCCTCGAATCTTAATTTAGTTTCAGAGTTTTCGTCTTGAAATTCTTAGTTCCTATGTTGTGATTGAGAGGTTATGTTGGGGGAGGGGGCGATGACAACTTCCTCATTGGCTCAAGGGGGAGATTCGTTCAAAAAGGTTAAGAACCACTGTGATAGAACATCCTACTTTATGATAACTCCAGTTAGTTTAGCTATATCAGCCAGCTTTTCTCTATACTAAAACAGCAAATCTTCAATTGTCATGTCTAGCTTGGGCCAGCCATTAGGCCTCCTCTATTACAGTTCTCCTTACAATACTTCTGGGAGTCCACTTGTCCGCCTGTTCAACGACCCCTTCTTTTTCTACAAGTGCATTCTCCTATGAGAAAATAACTCCCAATCCTTGCTTCTCTTATCAACTACGTAGCACAAAGAACTTGTTTGGGTATCTATGTGAATATATGAAAAGCCAGATATGGCTGAATGCAAGATGTCTGTCCATCCTTCTGCAGAAGTAACTATACTTGGTCACAGTCAAAATCTAACAACTTGCCAAAACATTTGTGCCTGAATTGGATTATATACTAGGTCCTAAGCTAAAAATGTCTGTGCATGGTGACTGCCCTATGCTCAGCCATAAGGCCAGATTGATTGCGGGGGGAAGGTCACTTTTCAGAGACCCAGAGATGAGGGAGCACTGAACATGGAAGGGGAAAGTTCAGTGAGAAAACTTGTCACCTACATCTATATTAATCCAGTTTGAAGTGGCCCTGTCAATCAAAAAGGACATTAATTATGTCCTAATCCACAGGTCCCTTGGCTGCTTGAGGATAGCCCCATAATTCCACTTCCTGAATAGGTATCAAAAATGGTCCTTTGGGCAAGAATGAGAAAAAACCACCTGGGTGAGTACTTATTCTGGTAAAGTGATTGTCAAAAAACCCCAGGCGTAAGAATGACAGCCCCAACTATATGAGACTTCTGCTGTGTCCAGGAAAAGTCATATAGGAAGAAAAAAGGAAGAAAAAAAATCAACAGAAATTGAGAAAGGAGAAAGTTTAATTTAGAGTTTTTGTAGCAGTCTGCTTACAAACAGACAGTAAATGTTTGGGAGGTTGTTCTCATCCCTGCCATGTAGGAGCTATAAAATAAAATATGTTGATCCTGCCTAAAAGGTGACAGGCACCTCCGATAATATTGCCTTGTTTCCATCAGGAAAAATAAAGACCTAATTTAATCATTACATTCCTTACCATAGGGATATTTTGTGTTGAGTTTATTATCTGCTGTTCTTGTCCAAGGCAAAAGATCATCACTGCATCCATTAGGCATCCCATTGTATCCAATTCCAACAATCTTGTTTTCTGAATTCACAATGCATGCACCAACCTAAAACAGAGCATCTAATTTACTCTTTCACTCCTGTCATCCATTTACCTGTTGACTATGGCTCAGAAAGATAAGAGTAATAGAATAGAACAGAATAGAATTCTTTATTGGCCAAGTGTGAAAGGACACAGGAATATTGATATATCAAATTTTGAGGATTTTGAGGCTGCCCCATTCCATGATGTCTTGCTCAACGTTAGTCCAAATGATATTATATTTATTTATGGGTGCTGACAACCAACCTGAAGAACTACAGACCAACTATAAATATATGAGGCTCCATAATCACCTATCTCAAGGCCCGGAGAACCACCAACCAGATCTTCAACAATTCCCAAAAGATTGGGAGTCACATGAATCTCGGGGGGGGGGGGGAAGAGCTACAACACAGTAGGTGCACTTCCTAGGTTCCCTAAGATGACATTGTTTACTCAATGGAACATGGAGCACACCTACCTGCATTCATGCACCTCTAGCATTAGAGGCTCAGGTTATCTCAATGTGCCTTAAAAGTTGGTACTTTAACTGCAGACCTTCCTAGACAGAAACAACCTATTTGATTTTTATCCATGTGTACAATGCTTTGTATATATGATAGCTTTTCAAGCCTGCCAAGAAGTTACAATTGCAAACACAACTGCAAAATTTTAGCAGGTGCTAAATCAAACTATTAAATGCACATCTGATCAATACTTCCAAAATCGTACCAGTTTCTGGGGAAAAATCATAATGTTACTGCTAATCTTAAACAGTCACAGAAATTAAGACCTTATTATATTTTAGCAAAAATTGGAGTGGAGCCACTGCCACGAGGCAGGTGTCAGGGCATGGATGGCCTGGCTGCAGGGGCCCTGAGGTAAGCTGGTGCGGGGCACATGGGGCAGCTCCAACCCCCCCCCTCACCTTGTGGCCGCAGCACTGACAACCAGATGGAATGGGCAGCTGGCCTGCTGTGCAGGCTCTTAAGTAGGGCTTATTTTGGGGGTAGGGATTATATTAGGCACATGCATAAAAAACATGCTAGGGCAGCGGTTCTCAACCTGTGGGTCGCGACCCCTTTGGGGGTCGAACGACCATTTCACAGGGGTCGCCGCGCGCGTTAGCCCGCCATCTTGGTGCCACCGTCACTGCAGGGGTGAAAAGGTCCCGGTTCGGCCGTGCCTGCAGGTCGCCGGACAGCTGGTAGCCCGGACGCCGCCATTTGGGTTCTTCTACCCTCTGCGCATGCGCAGAGGGTAAAAGAACCCAAATGGCGGCGTCCGGGCGAAGTCTCCCGCTTCCACGCTATCAGCTGTCCGGCGACCGGCAGGCAAGCCCGAACCCGGAGCATTTCGCCCCTGGTGCCACGCCCCCTTTGTCACCTCATCCCGCATGGGGAGGGGGCGGGGAGGGGGTCACGGCGGCGGGGGGGTCACGGCGGCGGCGGCAGGGGTCGCAGCATTAGAAAGGTTGAGAACCACTGTGCTAGGGCTTATTTTCAGGATAGGTTTTATAAGTTTTGGAGACAGATCTAGTCATATCTATTCAGAAATAAACCCAAATGAATTCAATTCAACGTGATTATTCCAAGGATAGTTTGCCTAAGACTTCAGCTTCGTTGCCTTATCTTAGTCTGCTCAAATATCATCTTCCTACCTGAGAATTTGGATCCTTGCTTCTTTGTGCTGACAAGAATGCTACAGCCATGAAATATTCAGGCCACTCCAAGTAATCATCTCGTTTTTTACAGGTCATCTCACAAGCATACCTACAGAAATTACACAATGACAATAAATGGTTATGGTTTGCATGAACTAAGATTTTTTTTAAAGAAAATTAAAACCTGTACAAGATGCACTTTGACCTCAGTGTTTGAATCTGCAGAAATAAATCAATTATTGCCATACAGAAGAATGGCACCAGAGTTTAATTAAGTACAACTAAAAGAGCAGAATCTGACCTTGGAAGGTTACAGATTCAAATCAAAACTTTTAATAGTTGGAAATATTGGTGTTTTATATCTGCCTAGTGGCTTATGAACATTACTTTTCAGACCAAAAGGCCAAAAGGAGACTGAATTATCTCATTTTAAACCGCAATTTATAGTGTTTAAGTCATGCAATGTTAACTATTATCTATCCCTCAATATTATCTTCTTTGGAAAAACATGGAAAAGGTTACCTTACTTGCCCCAACATTACTGACATTAAGTTGTTTGAATAAAGATACCCTCAGCCAGCTATTCTTACAGCAAGCATCTGATGCAGTTTCATTTGTTACAGCTAAAAATAAACTGAACATGAAATATCTTTTTGCTGAATATTCTTGGAGTGTCAATGCCTGCTAATGATTTTCAATTATACCGCTCATAAGCCATGTTGATAACATATAATCCAATGTCAGAAGTCAAGTGTTCCATTTTGACTGTTTTTGTGGTAGTCTAATAGCCCTTTTTTTACTTTGCATTTTAGCAAGCATGAATAAGCAGGTAGAACAATCACCCCAAAAAGTAACATTTAAATAAACTCAATTTTTCAAAGCATTATATTCTTCCAAAGAGAATAACCCATGTGCACTATTTTCTAATTCTCTAGATAAATAAATACAGATTTCCTGAGAGTTGAAAGTGGGTTATGATTTGTGAAATATTTTGCTATTCATGCTCTACAGACATAAAAACCCAGGAAAATATTTATACTCATTCAAATTCTGCCTGCACTGTACAATGTGAGCAGCTGTATTCTTCCAACTCTCTAAAAAAAACCATCATTTAATGGAAGCTCTCAGAAAGCCAACCTCATTTGATGCCATTCACCCTAGTATCTAAAATTCAGTTTGCAGGTTTTATATCCATCAACATTATAGCCATTCTCCCATGTCGATATTAATACCTCTTTCATTTACTGATCCTTAGAAAACATCTACATACATTTTTCATTTTAGAAAGCAGAAACTCATGTAAAAATCCTACAGAACTGAATTGCAAGGATCGTGGAGTGCATTCTTTTATTTCGCCTAAGGTATTTGTAATAGTTTGTCTATGCCTAAAGACTATACTAAAAATAGATTAACATGGTGAGCATTTGTCCTCACACTAACCAGAAGTTGAACCTGATTTGAGAGCACCAAAAGTCACTGAAATTTTTTAAGAACATGGTAGGCAATTCTTACAATTAAATTGAAAGATGCATACAAACATAACAATGGATTTTTCCTGCTGCACAGAGAGCTCTGCTTTCCCAAACATAAGCTTATTTACTAGAAATTTCTGTATTGGAAAATGTATGTGATCATCCATATTATATAAAAAAAAAACTCTGGGAGCTAATCAGCAGATATGCAAATAATAAAATATACAAGATATATATATATAGATAGATAGATAGATATACCCTGTTTTCCCCAAAATAAGACATCCCCTGATAATAAGCCCAATCGGGCTTTTGAGTGCATGGCAATAAGGCCAAGTGCTTATTTCAAGGTTCAAAAAAATATAAGACAGGGTCTTATTTTCGGGGAAACACGGTATATATACACACACACACACCAACAAATGGCCTAAGAGTATCCTCTCAAAAACACAAGCTTCCCATTCTGGCTCAACTCCTAAGGGAAGTGCCTTCTGATTAAATGGCTGAGTACATTAATATGTTTTTTATATGGTGTATCTGCCTCGGATTTAGTTAGTTTTTCCTAAATCTCTGCATACAGAAAGCATTCCAAACATTTCCTAAACACTTTCTGCTTGGCATTGTCAGTTACTTTATAAAAATTAGTTGAAAACCGAAAGGTTTCACGTCATACAGAGAAGTTTGATGCAGAGGATCTTCAATATGCACTGTACAAATGCCTCCTTCTAAAAAATATCCCCAAATTTGGTCTAGAAAAAGAAGCTGTATAGCTGTGTTCACATAACACGATAGACTAAACTACAATGGTGTTGGCCAGTTTGTGGTCCAGCACCTATAAAACCAAGTCACTGTCTTAGTATATTGTGTAAATTGGACCATCATACTAACTTCTATTACATACTAACTTCTATTTGTATGTTATGTAGGCATCTTTTGTTAATCTGCTTTTAGAGTTTAATATGTAGTATGAACCCTATCACGGTGTAACAACAAGCCATACATCTGTAGCGAGCTCATATTTTTCTCATGAAGCAATATCTTCTCTGATTTTAAGAGAAAGACTTCCACTAATGAAGAACAATGTTGCTTTTCAATATTTTTTCCTTACGGAAACCCATCTGAAGAACAATCATTACTTTATCATAAAATAAGATATAAGATACACTCTAGAAATTGAACTTAGATAAAAAGCTAGTCAAGATGAGGCCATTTCTTCATTATTTTATGATAGCGGATCAGTTTAAACACTCAGGTGAGCCTAATCTTGACATTAAATCAGTCATTACTGTAATATGAGTTCAGTATTTCAGGTTTTACAATGGTTGGATTCAAAAGACTTATTTCCCCACCAGAACATATTTAAGTAATTGCCAAGTTTAAAATCTTCATGAGATTACTTTTTTAGGATCAAGTCTGATTTGCAGAATTCTTAGAATCTATCCTTTTTTAATTACTGCATAAATCGACTTGCTTCCCTTTTTAAATTTGAAGTATAGGATACAAATGTTTCATAAAATAAACATTTAGCAATGCAATTTCAGGTTAAATTACTTTAGATTATGTATCTATTTGTAGCCTACCTTTATTGTTTTTACAAACAACTCAAGAACATATCTCAACATACATTCTTCCTCCTATTTTCCCCTCAATTACAACCCTGTAAATTATGAAGTGTGTTGGACAGAAAGTGACTAGTCCAAAGTCACCCAAGTCTGCCTTTTATGGCCAAAGCAGGACTTGAACTCACAATCTCCTGCTTTCTTAACTGGTGCCTTAACCACTAGACCAGGGGTGTCAAACTCGCATTGTCACAGCATCGTCACAGGACGTATCGTGACTTTTCCCCTTTCGCTAAACCAGGTGTGGGTGTGGCCAGCGCATGACGCATCCGGCCTGCGGGCCGCGAGTTTGACAGCCCTGCACTAGACCAAACTCAAACTGAAAGTGATTCTGAAAGTAAAACAATATGAATACATTTAAAGCTGTTAGGTTAAATTCTGAGGTTGCATATGTGGAAGAAGAGCTCTTATCTCATTTTTAGGACTGACATCCCACTTTCTCATTGTTCTGTTTGTTTAGATCAGAGCAAACCAGAACTAGCATTTTCTCATAATCCTGAAAGCTTGTGTTTGAAATCCACAAAGGTAGAGAAAGAAAGCATTCAATATAGACTTTACTGAACTTTGTTTAGTTAAATGCATGTATCTCATAACCTATGTAAATTTCAACTGAGTCTTTATTACTGTACTACACCTAAAAGAAGCTGATTCTACATCTGTAAAGGATGCTTTAATTTTTATTACTCTAATTTTAGAAAAGAGGGAATTCTGAAAAAAGTTATTGAACAAGAAAATTTCAGAAATCAAAGACCTCCAGCAACATATTTAACACTAATTTTATATTTAATCCCTAGCAATTTAACCCGCTGAAGGAAATGCCTTTCCTCCAAGTTGCAAACAACCACAATTCTTCAGATTTGACAACAGCAGGCTGCATAAAGTATTGCTTTTGGTCAGGGTTTCCTGCCAGGCAGAACAACAAAACTGTCTGTGCTATGCATTCTCAAGCAGACATAAGCAGGATAAGTGATTTTCCTCCAGACATAAAGGAAGCCATACATGTACGCAAGTTACTTAAATACAGTCACCTGTATTTACCTCTGGGTGTTAACATTTCATTGTGTGCTCTAATAGTGAACTTATTTTTCAGGCTTGTCATATTATGTTGGAGTAGTAGATACTCCCATTCTAAATTCCAGTTCTAAATTCTAATTCTGTCATTCAATTTTACACACTACTTTATAATCTGTGAACTCTATAACCATATAATAAAGGTCACTCTGTCCACAACAATCAATGGTAGGCCACCAAATACATTCAGCAATTGCTTAAAATTTGTATTTGAATTTCAACCTGAGTTCTGCAATGAAATGTTACTGTTATACAAAAGGATTGTTTCAGCCAGCCAGCCAGCCATCAAGCCATTCATATTCATATGCCATTCAATTCTTTCTTCTCCCAGGCCCACCAATTAATAAGCTTACTTCTCACAGGACCGGGTTTTTTTTTCTTTGCTCTTACCATTTCTTTCTCCTGATATTTCTTTTACTTCACAAACTTGGGATTCAGCGAGGTTTGTTCATTCTTAACTCGAATAATGAAAAAATGGGAGCCTACAGTGTAACACAATAGGTTACACTGGGATCCGCATGTCCCTCATTGTGTTTATGAATGCACACTTCTGGTTCTCTCCTGCCTCCTGCATTGCGGGCATCTAAAATCAAAAGGGACCTGCACAAAATATAGTGAAGAGACTGCTTCTGCTTAATTCATTAAAAATAGTGAGACGAGAGACGGAGAAAATTAAAAAGAAAGTTTCAGAGAAAGGAATGGTTTCACCGGGATGTGTGTGTTTGTTAAGTAGGCTTTTGAGGGACCCGATTCAATTGCCCAAGCAAATACAAGTGTGTATACAAGGGTGGAGGGGATTCGGGGAAAAGGCATAGGTCTAAGCAGCCATGGTGGATGCACAAGTGAGTGTAAACAGAGAGAATAGCGTTATGCGAATGCGCAACCCATCGGCAACCCGTGCCCCTACCCATTGGGGGAGCTGGTCTGCAGCTGACCGTCAGCGTTCATCGCGTCTTATCCACGTCGGGAACAAAATACGGTCCCACCGGCGTCCGCCTCCCAACAGAGAAATCCGCCTTGCAGCTTGGCGCCAAAACTGGAGTAAGAATTGGCGGGAAAGGAAGGCGGAGTTCGACTGGAAAGCCCCGCCTCCTTTGGATATTCAAACTGCAAACATACTGGAGGCCTGAGCGTCCTCGGGGACTACATTTTCCAGAATGCATTGCTCCGCCGACCTTGTCGGGCCATCTCGGCAGGAAAGTTGCCGCGCAAGGGAAGTTTGTTCGGTGCCGACGGGAAGGCGACTAAGATTTTTATCCACTAAAATCTAATTTAATGGAGGAGTACAATGGAGCCATATGTCATTTCAGTAGCCTTTACATCCTGTTCTCCAATGAATATTCTTGATTTAACCTCAGTCAGACTATACCACATAATTCCTCGTGGTTTTAGCTAACATTATAGTGTCTGGAAATTGTAGGAATTGTCATCTGACTTCCCTAACTTTTTAAGGCTACATTGAGCCTGTTGTAAGGCTACAACAGCTTGGTCCTTTATTTTAGGATTTTGTGCTCTTGTGGGCCATATAAATTATTTGCAAGCATATTGCAATTGATTGTACCCTATTCCCTTCCTGGCCATTCCTTAGTACAAGTATGCAACTGATTTAATCTGTAAACCTATTCTATACAATTGCAAGCATTAGAAAAAGAGAATCACTTTATCACATGGTGACAGAATTGGGCTAAAACTCTTGTTGCTTAGGCAAGGGGGGGGGAATGGTTGACCCTATTGTTTAGAAACTGACAGTCAAGTCTTAGATATAGTTGGGCTACCATATTTGAGCCGCAAAGATAAAGTTTTGGGGTATCATCTAATGGTGGTATAAATTTTTACAGAGTAGATACTATGACTGTAAATATTTGGGAAATGAGACTTTTTTCTCCACTATTGATTTACAGTGCTATCCACCATTTCTGCATCAGGGAAATACTGCAGTTTGAAAGTTGGTGATCTGTTTTTTTGACTTCATCCTCTCTGGCTTCTGTTGCATCTTTGATGCGGAAATGTGTTACAGTGCCTTCACTATTCAGTGTGCCAATACTACACCTTCTGAAATTATCTTCTTCCTGATGTTTCTGCACAAATCAATGAGTTGTAAGAAGAATGGGTCTCCTGTGTTATTCTGATATCATTTCCGATTTGAACAGATCAGCTTTGCATCGATTTACCTTTACCTTTGCAGGGAACTCTAATTGAGATGGCAAATGCTAGAAGAGAAATGCCAGCAAATGCTATGAGTATTGTAGCTGGGCTTCAGAAATCTGGATGATGATTTGATAGTAGAAAATATGATGAAATCTTTTGCACCCACGTAGTGATCTTCTGGATTTTGCAACCTAAATATAGTACCCCTAGCAAATGCTGATTATGAACAGAAGGAAGAAGTCTTGGCTACACTTGAGATGCCCACATCTGTGGCAACATTCAGAAGCAGGACCTAACTATTTCAAAAAGAGAATGCAAGATAAAATAGATTATGCATCCCCAGTTGCTGTAATGGGACCCTCTTGATTTAATCAAGAAAAAATGCTTATTCTGTATTATCTACCATACAGAATGACGACAAAAGATTGAATAGCAGCACCTGAGATCACATTGCTAACATCCAGTGGATAATGGAAAACGCAAGGAAACTCTAAAATATATTTATTTTGATTTATTGATAATACAAATGCTTTTGATTATGTAGATCACAAGAAAGTATAGGTTGTCCTTAAAAATATAGGTGCAGCAGGCTATTTCACCTGCTTATATGATTATAGTTAAAATAGAATATGTAACAATTCAGCTTATTTAACTTAGATCCATCATATATTGTGAGAAATGGTAGATTAAAAAAATAGGATTTGGAATTAAAATATCTATAAGAAATATCAGCTCTGTGGATAATACCACTTTGATGGCTTGATGCAAGGAAGACTAGGAATATCTTGTTGAAGGTGCAGCTCAAAATTGAGGAGGGGGAAGCTAGAAGAATTTTTGACTTTAGAAAGGTACTGTCTGCTTTTATTTCTTTTTGCATTAAGATGGCATTGCTTGTCAATAGAAGAAATAAAGGCAGACATCAATGAAGGCAGTCAAAAATTTACAAGGATGGTGACTGTAGCTGTGAAATAAACAAAAACGTTACTTGGGAGGAAAACTGCAATAGATGTAGACAATATTAAAGTGCAGAGATTATAACAAAGATTCTTATAGTCAAGGTTTTTTCCATTATAACCTGTAGCTTTGAAAGCTGAATGAAGAAACAATATGCCTTTGAAAAAGTGGAAGCTGGAAAAATGTGGAGCATACCTCTAGCTGCAAGAACAATTTTATTCTGTACTAGATAAAGAAAAGAGAGTGCTCACTGGAGGTGCTAATAATGAAGCTAAAGCTCAGCTATTTTGGACATATAATGTGAAGGCAATCAAAGAAGAGGCTGACAGAAGACAAGGTGGCTAGATATTATCACTGATTACACAAGTATCAGCTTACAAGGACCAAAGAAGACCATCCTGGTGAAATGATGTCCATCAAGACATAAATAGTTGGAACAATCGAACAACAGTTAGATAAGATTAGCACTGGGTAATCATAGAAAAGTATTAGGATTGCAGAGACATAATGTTGCTGATTTAAATTATGAGTACAGCTGGCCAGATTAGGGAGTACAGATCTGGCTGAATAGTATACACAGCACTCTTGTTCAAGAGAACAGCTGAATGACTCAAGATGAGCATCAAGGGAGCTGTTTATGCCCCCATAAAAACACCAACATCTAAGACAGTGACCAGTGTGCCTAATGGCAAACAACCCATGATGGGGGCTAAACTAGATTTTACAACAGACTACTCTTATATGTGAGTCCTTTTGCTGTTACCGGTAGGTTCATATAATATAGGAACCAGGGCATTTGAAACATAATAAAGACAGGGTGCCTCTTTTTTGCCACCTATTACTGTCTAAAATGAGTCATTCAGTTATTTGTTTTAAATCAATTTGGCATAACCCACTGTGTAATGCTATGTATTGTAGACTTGTGTAATGCAAGTAGTAATTCATCTGCAATGATGCGGTTATGATGTGCATTAACATGGTATTTTTCATACGTGAGCAGGTTTTGGTACGGCATATACATGTACTGCCATAATTACAAATTTGCAGAAGACATTGAGTGAATACACTTATATGTAATGATAATGGAATGTGTTGATGACCTTGGGGGGGGGAGGGGGCAAGAAAAAGAGATGCTGTCTAGGAAACAATCAGACAAGAAAAGAAGGAGCCCCCAAGGGCTTCTTAATGATTGAGAAAGAAACTTAGGAAGGACCTGTCCTAATTCATCCGATGTTTAAAAGTGAGAGCAGGAAGTTTGTACCTTCAGAGTTGCAAGATTCTGTTAATGCAGCCTTACAATAAAGTAGATTTAGCTGATCTAGTTGTGTTTACCATCTGATATACCCAGAGTGCTGATAATAACTTTATTAAATATGACTACTTGAAGTAGAATGTGTGAGCTGACTGCCTGAGAAACATTGTGTTTTAAGAAATGCATCTTAAGAATTGTTAAGGCAATACCTGTAGAGATGAATTTTTGCTAAACAATCATAAATGCAAGCTATCTCTGTGCTTCACCTTCAAATGATATGTAAATCTATTATCAATTGAGCCACTATGCTAGATAAGGAAATATGTAATAGGTACTTTTACAATAGGTGTAGGGTTTCCTGCCTAAGCAGGGGGTTGGACTAGAAGACCTCCAAGGTCCCTTCCAACTCTGTTATTCTATTCTATTCTATTCTATTCTATTCTATTCTATTCTATTCTACTTCTCAAAATGGCTGTAGCCATTCATTACTATCATGCTAGAAGTTTTCATTCTTCCCTGAAGGCACACACTTTTATAAGTCAGGGAATGTACAATCCGGGTTGCATTCTTAGGAACATGGCATCCAAAAACTCCATGTAGCACTCTTGTAGCCTTGTGAGAACTGTCCCATGCTGCCTAGATGAGGTGGCAGAGCAACCACATTTTGACAGCAATCTCATTCTGCCTGTGTCAAGGAGATTAAAAATGGGATGAAGGCCTCACTCCATGATAAATTGGAAGCTTGCCCACTCACTACTATCAAAGAGAAGCTTATTCTTTATAAAAAAAAAATCACACAAATCCATTTATCATTTTAAGGGGTCACAGCATCACAATGTTTAAGAACCCCTGCCATAACCTTTACAGAGTGAGAAAAGGAGGATGTTAATCTCTAACTGGGACTGTGACAACGTTACTAAAACATGCCTCTTTAAAGCCACCTTTACACTAAGGCTTGTTTTGAAGTATAGGTGAAGGCAACATAAATCTCAGATAATTTCTTTGCCCTTTTCTTTCCTTTTTTTTAAAAGCTGTTTCATTGTTTGATTTATTCTTTGCTCTAGAAATAAAAGGTACTTGAAAGGAAAAGAAATACTTCATATCTGTGCAGTGGTGATTTCTATAAGTGTAAAAAGTTTGAGTGGCAGCCATTTGCAAAGAAAGTTGCTTTATGTGAAGAGAATAATGATCTAATCTATTTAGTTATAATGTGCCATCAAGTCAGTTTCATCCCTTAGCATTAGCAACCACACAGGTAGCAACCTTCTCCAGAATTATCTGCTACCAACCTGGACCTTCAAGTCTTCCAACAGCAATACCCCTTGCAGGTAAGCAAGTCTATTTGCCTTGCTGCTGGTCATCTTTCTTCTACTTTTTCTAGCATTAGAGATTTTTTAAGAGGTCTTTTCATAATGTGTGAAAAATATTATAAACATTTGCACCTCAAGTGAGAACTCTGGTTTGATTTGTTCTGTGATCTAGTTTGTTGCTTTTCTTGGCTATTCATGATATCCTCAGGAGTTTTCTCCAACGCCAAAGTTCAAAAGCATCAATATTCTTTCTATCTTGCTTCTTCAAAGTCCAAATTCTACTTCTATAATGTGCCAAGGAAAAAAAAAACAATTTACTGTGTGATTCCGATCTTTAAAGATATAGACAAGCCACAGCATTTTAATTTCTTTTAACGAAGTGTCTGTTCTGACCTAGACTTCCTGATAAAGCATAAATCACAAATGTAGTCCCAAAAAACCTCTTTTTATTTCAACGGCTGTGAATTATGTTCATTCACAGCCGTAATAAGTCCCAAACAGTTTTACTTAGTCCGACAGAAGTCTGCCACAGTCTTTCGGGAGAAGGCTGATAAGCACCCACCTTTATCTCCCTTGACACGCTGCCAAAGACCTAATTGGCAAGTGGCTTTGCAAGGCCAAAACGGAGTAGAGAGTCAAAACGGAGCTGCTGAGTTACACCGAACAAAAATGAACCAAACTGCTTCCTGCAACGCTCACATCCGTTTGCTCCTTTTTTATGTCCTATGGGAGGGGCCAATCATCTCCAAGAAAAGTAGCCCTTTTCTTCCTTAACTGTTCTTGCCTTCTGGCAGCTCTGCGCATGCGCGCATTGGGAACAGGCTTCCCCTGTTCCTCTGCCTCGCTGATGTCAGCCTCTGGAGGCTCTGGAGTCAGAACAGACCTCCCAGATGGCCCAGGCCCCATCTCTGCCTCCGACACAGAGCCTTCTCCAGACTCCAGGAATGGCCCATGTTCCTCCCCAGCCTCCTCGCTGTCCAGCTCTGCTGCCAGCTCAACAGGCCGCTGGCGGACCACAACAGTGTCCGTTGCTACACTACCAGGGGTGAAATTCAGCAGGTTCTGACAGGTTCTGGAGAACCGGTAGCGGAAATTTTGAGTAGTTCGGAGAACTGGCAAATACCACCTCTGGCTGGTCCCAGAGTGGGGTGGGAATGGAGATTTTGCAATATCCTTCTCCCAGGAGTGGGGAGGGAATGGGGATTTTGCAGTATCCTTCCCCTGGAGTGGGGTGGGAATGGAGATTTTGCAGTAATCTTCCCCTGCCATGCCCACCAAGCCACGCCCACAGAACCGGTAGGGAAAATTTTTGAATTTCACCCCTGTACACTACTATTAATCAGCTTATTTCTTGATTGTGGGTTCTTTTACTGAAGATGGTGGATTCTAAAAAGCAGAAGCTGTCCAGCAGTTCAATATTATCAGCTGGTTGAGGTTGCCCAGATGAGGAAACAGACTCCATAAGTTTAACTATACTTCATTGAGTTATACCAAAGTAATAGAACCTTGCAAGTCTGATTACATTTTCCTTCCCCATTTCCTCCCACAGGGAGTCAGATGGAGCCAATCTAAGTATTTTTCTAATACCTCTTGTTTCTAAGGCTCAAGGCCTGCTTCTACACATTGTGTTTTTGCAATTGTTCTGAATGGTTTCATCATCTACATGACTTTCTTTGATACCTTCAGTGTCACTTCTGAGGCTGGATTGCTGGACCCATTGTTTGTAGTTTCCTCTTCTTTATATGTAATCTCAGTTCCATATTTTTAATGTGTCCCTTGGCTTTCATTAGTAGAGCTTCTGGATTACTTTCATTTTCAGCTACCAGGGTAGTGTCATTAGCATACTACAGGTTATTGATGTTTCTTCCTCCTCTTAAAACCATGTGCATATTCTTCCAATCTAGGCTTCCTCAATATATATTCAGCATATAGTTGAATGAGTAAGGAGAGAGTATAACTTTAATACAAATACAGTTTAATACAGAGACTAATTGCAAGCAATAGTTCATTGCATTTTTTCTTATACCATATATTGTCCATTGTAAAAATAAAAGTTAAATATTTCCATTTTATGTATAAAAATATGTATATCTTAGTTTTTGATTCCAGAACCTTTAAGGTAACTCACAATCATAAATAGAAATGCATTAGCCTACCCAAAAAGAGGTCATAATTAAAACTCTGTTCTATTGACTTGCTTCTTTTTATAACAAGTGATTACGGAGAATCTGGAAATTATTGGTGTTTCTTCCCAACCTGTTTGAGACTTCACAATTATTAATTTCATGCTCACAGAGATTAGGTCTTAATTGTTCTACTTAGAAAAGATGATTACCTAGTGATTAGCTTTATAGTGATTAGCTTTCAAGAACAAGAAGTCACTTTCTGTATAACATTTATGTACCATAATAGAGAGGTAGATGCTCTTATTAAGTACATTGATTGTGGATATTCTGGTGAGTCTACTATTGAATGCAAAAGTGATTATGCTGATGATGATAATGATGCAAAAAAGATTCTGATTTTAAACAAATATTTTTTAAAAAATAAAATATGTTAAGACAAGTGAAGTAAGGAGGTTTTTGTATGTACTGGATGACATAAAATTGATATGAGGAAAGCATGCTCAATTAAGGCCCCATCCACATACTGTTCCCTCTTTTTCTAGAGGGAAGATGTTCCATTCACCATGCATGTCCGCTAATCACATTTATCTCATTTTCCACAGATAAGACAATTCAAAGTATTTTATGTGGAAGTGATATTTCCATTTTATGCCAGCACAAGACATTCCATTCCACAATCTAGGCTTTAGATGACATAGTCAAGATTGGCAATCGGTTTGGATCCTATTGATCCAGACGTTTTGGGATGAGATCTCCTGTTTGCTCCACTCATTGGGCTCTGCTTCAGTTCTGTAGCACTGTTTGGGTTGTGAGGGAATCCTGGATTTCATAGGCACTTTCTTTGCAGTTTACTTTTTCTTTCCTAATGAATAGATTGACAGTGCAACCCAAACCACTCAACTTAAGGATACTACAAAGATACAATTTCTTTTCTTGAATGCTCATTCCATTTGTGGCCTGCTGAGGAATGGTCCAGAGAAGCTTTCTGTGCACATTGGGTTAGAACATGGGCAGGTTCTTTGTATTATTATCATTACTCTGGCTACAAGGCAAGCAGACCCAATGTCAGCTGCCACCTCATTCAGTATCAGCTGCCATAAACTCTAGGGGGGCTGGATGGGACTGGGAAGGCTTCAAGGAAATGAAACTTCACTGTATCTCTCTGAGATGGACTTCAAGGACAACCGGCTAGGAATGGAATGCAGATGCATACCAAACCTATGCCTGAAGTGACCGTTCTAAAAATATCTTATTTGAATTTGATTGGACATAGCGACTCAATGATGGGATGCAACTAAGGGAGGGAGAAGTCAGAGGGATTTTGACACACAATTTTTCAGTTTTGGCTATGCATTACTGTAATTCACTTGTTTTCTAGTAAACTATATCTTTCTCAATAAATGGAGTTAAGAATCGTTCTTACTTAGAGGTTCAAGATGAGGCAGGTCTGACATTTAGCCAGAACTTCATTCTCAATCCACCCGAAGGGGTAACCTACTGTGTGGATTGTGCAACCATGTCCGTCTCCGGTGGAGACCAAGCGGAGGTGAAAAGTGGAGATGCTGCTGTGGCAAGACCAGGAGGCAGCTGCGAGAGCCCTGACCTGGGACAGGAACTGGAATGTCGGTCTACTCAAATGAGGAGCTGGCAGACCCCAACTGAGCCAGGTGCACGGCCGAAAGCAACTGAGACCAACACCTCCACCCAAGATCCCCGAAAGATTGAGGGATCCCTCATTGATGAGGGATCGACCCTGATGATCCCTAGGCGTCGGAAAGTGGGAAGAGCCGCTTGCGGGGGTGACACTCACCTGAGGGTTCAGAGTCAAATCACGCTGCCCAGAGACGCTGCTTGATCCAGAGCTACCCAAGAAGGAGGCCTCATCAGAAAGAAGGTTGGGGAATTTTTAGCTCCCAACCTTCTGGAACAGCCTGACCAAGCACCCGATTGGAGACCGGTGCCAGCTGCCGCACTGCCAGTGTCACTGACCCCTGCAGCCCCAGTGAGATGTGATGACCGTCAGGTAATGGAGCTAAAGATGAAATTCAACAGAGAGGCGAGACAGTTGGGATACTTCCTTACCGAAGTCTGGGACTTCATGGCACAATACGGGCCAAACTTCCCAAATGACGAGGTGAGAGTGCATTGCATCACAGTGGCCCTGGATGGTGAGGCAGCTGACTGGGTGCCGGCGCTTCATGATGCTAATGCAGAAGAGTTACATGATTTTGATGACTTCATAACCGCCCTGAGACAATGGTTTGAGGACCCGCTGGCAGATCGAAGGGCAAAAAGAAGTATCAAAACCATCAAGCAGGGCAGATGGTCTGTTGCAGCCTACGTCCAAGAATTCTGAGGGCTAGCCAGCAAACTCCAGGGCTGGCCCAAGAAATATTCCTAGAATACTTCCAGCAGGACCTAAACTGGGAAGTCTTGGTCACCTGCTTATCCCGGGGGTCACTCAGAACCTTAAGAGAATGATACATCTTAGCCGGTGAAGTGGAGATCAACCTCGCTATCATCCACGACTACCCAGGGAGAGAGCCATGACATTTTAGAACCCCAGAGAGAAAGGAACCCCTGAAAATGTGCAATTCTTGGCAGGCTGTTTCCAGTGTGGCAGAAAGAGTCATCAGGTGAACAACTATCCCAACCCACAACCAATGCCGGCAACCTTGAATGCTCTGCCGAAACAAGGGAAACTGGCCACCAAACCAAAAGCTGCCACCTGAACAGGAGCCGAGATTTTGAATTTCACCCCTCTGTCCAGTGAAGGGGAGGGAGTTCCGGAAAAGAACCCGAAACCAACCAGAGAAAGTGACAGCAGCAATGATGACCCATTCGTAAGTGGAGCTTTGAAACCAATGACAGTGAGAGTAGAATTAAAACTGACTTTTTTTCTGTGGAAAGGTAGATTAGCAGCCGTGGGTGTACTCAATGCCTCATTAGCCCCAACCTAATAGACAGGCTTGGGATACATCTCTGTGGCGTTCACTCAATTGGCTTACTGGCAGGAGGGGGTCCTGCTAGGTTCATAACCGAACGCATGGAGATTAAAAGTATTGTGGTGCCTAGGATGGACGGACCTATGATTTTGAGTTTCACTTGGCTAGAGAAGTGGAATACCAAGGTACACTTGGGGGAAAAATCTTTAAAACTCTCTCAGAAATGCCTAAGTAAGAAACCAGTAGTGAAAGTGGAAACTTGCAAGCTCACTCCTCTCATTAAAGAAAAAGGAGTTGGTACTCCACCATACCATGAAAAAGGAAAGGGGAAACCCTGCATTCCAAAGGAATACTGGCATCTAAGGGAAGTGTTTAGTGAGCGGGAATCAGATGTACTGCCCCCTCATCGCCCCACAAACTGCGCCATCGAAATCTTGTCCAGGTTCAAGTTACCCAAACCTAAAATGTATTCAATGACGCCAAGGGAATTAGAGCTGCTCAGAGAGTTCATTGATATAAACCTAGTGAGGGGTTCATCCAGCTGGTGAAGTCGCGTATGGCGGCACCTGTATTATTTCAGGAGAAGAAAGATGGTTTACTAGGACTATATGTGAACTACCAGGGTTTGAATGGCATTTGTATAGAGAATGTGTAACCTCTGCCTTTGATGAAAGACATGCTGGCCCACCAGTCCAAAGGCAAATTTTTTACCAAGCTGGACCTGAGGGAGGTGTACTATCAGGTGCAAATTAAAACAGGTGATGAGTGGAAAATGACTTTCAATTGCCCGCTAGGTTGTTTCCAATTCAGGGTCCTTCCTTCTGCTTACAAAATACGGGCACCCACCATATTTATGCAACTAATTAATGAGGTGCTACACAAACATCTGTTCAAGGGAGTCCTGGTTTATTTAGATGACATTTTAATTTACACTGAAACCATGGAAGAACATGTGAAACTGGTGAAGGCTGTCCTGAAAAAACTTCTGGAGGTACAATTATACATAAAACTTTCCAAATCCGAGTTTCACCAACCCAAATTGGACTACGTTGGGTGCCGAGTCTCCCACGAAGTGGTGGAAATGTACTAGCAGTACTAAAATGGGAGGTGCAAAGCATCTGAAAGCAGCTGCAGAGCTTCCTAGGCTTTGTGAACCTTTATAGATAGTTTATCCCTGCTTTCACCCAGATTGCTCTACTATTAACCAACTTGCTCAAAACAAAAGGGGAGGGAAATGGTCTATAGAATGCCAAACGGCTTTTGAGAAACTCAAAAGACTGCTCGCCGCTGAGCCTATTCTTAAGTACCCAGATCCTGAGAAAACTTTCATCATCCAAGCAGACACAAATAATGTAACAGTAGGGGCAGTCCTCCCCCAAAAAGAACACCAGGGCCATTTGCAACCATGCACTTACACCTCTAAAAAACTATACAAGACTGAACGCAGATGGATGGTTTGGGGGAAAAAGGCTTACGCAGTGAGATGGGCATTACTTACATAGAGACATTTCCTAGAAGGGGGTAAGGTGTGGACTGATCATAAGAACCTACAGGTACTGAAATACCCTCCCCCCAAAAAACTCATCCAAATAGGAGAGGTGGATGCAGTATTTCAACCAATTCAACTTCACACTGAAGTACTTTCCTGGGGAAAGAGCTTCCTAGCAGATGCCGTATCTAGATTGCCCCAGTATAACAGCACCAAGGAGGAGGTAGTGAGCTCCATCATCCCCTCTAGCCAGATAGCAGCACCAGTCACAACCAGAGCATGAGTAAGGCAAAACCTGACTTGGCTGATGACCTAACCCAGGCAATGAAAACAGCCCTAGCCAAGGACGAGTGGTTTACAAATCATAAGGAGGAGGTCTCCCTATGCAATGGTCTCGCATGGGTCGGCAGTAAACTATGTGCCCACCAGCCAAAGGCTCATAATTTTACAAAGAATTCATGATTCTAAAACTATATGGCATTGTGGTTTTGTGAAAACCCTGCAACTCATTAGACGTCAATTTTGGTGGCCAAGCATGAGAAAGGTATAGAGGGATACATGTCTAGTTGTCCCCTGTGTGCATCAGCAAAAGGACATGCCAGTACCTGGTAAACTATAGGGGTTATTGCAACCATTCGCTAACCCTACAGTGCCCTAGAAAGAGGTCTCCATGAGCTTTCTTGTGGAATTATCAGAGGTCAAGAAATACTGTGATTTGGATCACCACCAACCTATTTTCAAAACAGGTACATTTTGTAGCATACCCCAAGATCCCATCCACACAAACCCTCACAAAACTGTTTGTTCAACACAACTATCACCTACTTGGCACTCCCAAGGGGATTATCTCTGACTGAGGGGTGCAAGTCACTTCCCAATTCTGTCAAGAATTCCTAAAATTACAAGGGACCACCCTGGGGCTCAGCTCCTCACACCACCCTCAAAGCCAACAAGGACTAATGGCACCTGTGAACATACTAACAGTGTATTGGAACAGTACGTCAGGTCAGGGGTGAAATTCAGCAGGTTCTGACAGGTTCTGGAGAACTGGTAGCAGAAATTTTGAGTAGTTCGGAGAACCGGCAAATACCACCTCTGGCTGGCCCCAGAGTGGGGTGGGAATGGAGATTTTGCAATATCCTTCCCCCAGGAGTGGGGAGGGAATGGAGATTTTGCAGTATCCTTCCCCTGCCATGCCCACCAAGCCACGCCCACAGAACCAGTAGGGAAAAATTTTGAATTTCACCCCTGCATCAGGTGTTATATCAATTATCAACAAGACAATTGGGCAGAGCTGCTTCCATTCGTAGAGGTAGCCTACAACAATTCAGTACATAGCAGCACTGGTTTTGCCCCTTTCCGGGTTGCTACCAGCCGAGAAATTGCAGCCATGCCAAACTCCCACAGGAATTGCCTCAATGCCTCTCACTACATGGCCCGTAGTACGCAAAGCGTTGGATAAGGCCAGGGAGACATATAACAAATATGCCGATGAAAAGAGGTCTCCATAGAAAAAATAAGAAATCTGGGAGGAAGTGTACTTGTCCACGAAGTACATGCGATCTAGATAACCTTAAAAAAAAAACCAGGAGTGAAATTTATAAGTCCTTTCCCCATTGTGAGAATTGTCAACCCAGTACGGCCGAACTAAAATTACCAAAAAAACTGAAGAAAATACATCCTGTTTTTCACTGTAGTCTGCTGAAGCCAACGAAAACCTCGCCATTACAGCTGCTGGCAGAAGCCCGTCCTCCTCCCGATCTCATTGAAGGTGGACAACACTTTGAAGTAAAAGAAATCTTAGACTCACATCTCCACAGAGGCAAATTCCAATACCTAATTTCATGGAAACATTTCCCCTCATCTGAAGCTGAATGGGTGGCCGCCCAGCATGTGCAAGCACTGAAACTCTTGCATAAATTTCATGACCAATATCCAGACAAACCACACTCAATCATTCTTCTTTTCCATGATACCCAGCTTCAGCAGCCAATTTATTTGCTCTATTTTGAAGGGTGAGCCAAATGATCCTCAATACATACACAGCAGAATTCCTTCCTCAGATTCCCACTCTGTATTTATCAGATGACCACTAGATGGTAACCAACAGAGAGAGAAAAAAAGCTTCTTTGAAATTCTTTTCTAGCACTTGTAACCAATAAATCAATTGCATATTGTTGAAAAAATTATGTGGATGTACCCAAGAGCATGCCACAATTTAGTATGTTTTCCAGAGACCAAAACCTGAAGAGCACTTAAGTAGCAGCTGCATCTCAGCAGCAGAAATCAGGGAGACTCCCATATTATAGTCAAGGAAGACAAATTCTCTGCTGCCACTTAGTTGGTAAGTTGCATGGTTACATACTGACAGCAGAGCAGGATCCAATCTGGAAGTACAGTCAGAATGTGCAACAGACCCTCCAAGATTTAGAACTATAAATATCTCTCCCAGTTCTGGAAGGAAAGCTTGGTTATCAAATAACTACATACACGGATAGTGGAATCATCATGGTTAAAGTCTGACATACTTGAAGACTTTCATGCTAGGAAAAGTTGCTTTACATCAGGTAGAATGATTAGATAGCTACACTAATTTTATCTTCTCAGTTGTGTATGAAAATCAAGAAGGTGCATTCTTTATATGGATCAATATTACTTAATTCCAGATCCTTTTGTAAGCATTTCTTTCTCAGATCTTATAAGACGAACTTTTGCTCAAATCTTCCATCCTAGAACAGGGAATGCAAAACAAAGAATACAAAACAAAGGATTCATACCAGACTGACTTTTCCCTCAGCAGAATGTCTAAATAAGTACTTTATTCCTATTCATTGAATGCCCCATTAATTTAGCTGCCACATAAGAATATTTTCCTTCCTATGAGGAACTCAGAGTAGGAAGTTGCCACTGTTATCTTTCAATGATGATGTACAGTCATTGGGATGAGCTATAATGACTACAGGAGGAATAAGAGATCCCATATCTCTCAGCTATAGTCTTTCTATCTATTCCATGATCTGCTTTTTATTCATCCCTGATCTTCTGAGCTTTGCAGTACGGCTCATAAGTACACGAGTGAACAGAAAGGATGAACAGTTTTTCAAATCAATCTAATAAACTGAAGCAACTCAAAATGAGTCTCTTTTAAGCAACAGGATATCGTATGGCATCCTGCGGTACCTTTTTGTGTTGCAATTTAATGGCTTAATAATAGGTTGAAAAAATAATTTGAAGTGCTTTTTTCTGGCAATCTTTCCTCTCTGGTATCTCCCCCATTTTGGGGGCAAGGGAGATGCCTGATTCTTCTTGCTAATAGGAGACAGAATGAGCCTTCAAACAAAAGTCATCTTGTGCACAGACAATTTTGGTTTGCAAATCTCATTCAGCTTTATATAGCACACCAGGTGTTCTCAGGATCAAGTCACTATCTTTGGCAAGTCTGAGAAGATGAAAAAGGATAGCCAATATTTGCTACCATAAAGTCAGAGGAAGAGCTACAGAAACATGATCAATCAATAAATTTTTTAGCATCACAATAAGAAAAAAAAATATAGCATACAGCACTGGAGGTTACATGCTAATTTACAGGGACAAATAGAAGACAAAATACAGTAGATGAAATGCCTTTGGAGAATGACCTCTACTTGCGAAAGAATAATTCCGAAGAATGAGGGCTATTACATCAGTTTCTAATTTCAAAAATGCAGATATTATTAAAACAATACTTCTACTCAATAGGTTCATATTAAGAATATCTCAATCTGTTATACTGAATGTGCAGGAAATTAGAATATATATTTATTTCACTTTCAAACCAGGGATACATTCTATGTCAATATATACATCAGGAAAGTCTGCAGGCTATGGTTAAGAAAGTCTAAATGGTGATAACAGTGATATAATTGAAGTTGCATCCAGTTGTTTTATGCAACACACATAAACAGCCAGAACTTCTATTTACTCATTGTGGTTGCTATCTTTTTGATCCATGGAGATTCTCAATCATCCAGGTCATGGTTGCTTTTCAAAAGACTACTGGACTTTCTTGGTTTTTTCCTTGAAAACATTTCTCATCCAGGAAGCTTCTTCAGTTCAGAGTCAGACTGAATATTGGGGAACGAAAGGATTTACATTCTTTACAGTCATCTGGTTTTTAGCTCTCTGAGAGTCATTGAGGCCATTTGGGGATTTATCTGTATCCTCAGAGTCACCTGAATCAGAGTGCAAATGGGTGGGGAACCTTCTTGGGACTGCTGAAACGATACTATGTTCTTGATCCTACCCTCTGGCACAGATGTAAGTAGTATTGGAAGAAAGGACACCTATACACAGGGATGGACCAATTTTTTGAATCTAGGAATCTTGTTGTAGGCATGACTAAAGGCTGCAGTTGGAATGATTATGCAAAACAGATGATGTCAGCATTTCATGAATATATTTACTTAGAGTTTGGAGTTGTTTGTATTGTACACATTATCTTAAGCTCTTTTAGGCCAAGTTTCATTTGTTTATCAGTCTTCATCCCATCATGGCAAGAAATTATTGCCATTAATTATTGGTACCATAATTCAGAATAGCTCCTGTAACTTCAAAACAGAACTACAATATGTGTTTATGGTCTCAGATTATCCACTTGTGATGTACAGAAAAGTAGAGTGGATTTGGAACAAATTATGGGGGGGGGGAATCTAGCTTCTATTCATCCAGGACTTAATAATCTATTGAGCCACAAGTAAAGAAATTATATTAGGAAATTGATATCTAGGAACCTTGTACACATGACTAGAGAAAGATATGAGTAAAATCAAATGCATGCTGCCTGGGTAATTCTGGGAACTGGAGTCCATATATCTTAAAGTTGCCAAGATTAAGAAACACTGCTGTTTTTATTAATCTTTATTTTCATTGTATTTTATGTTATAATAAACTTCAATAAAACTTCAAGAGAGAGAGAGAGAGAGAGAGAGAGAGAGAGAGAGAGAGAGAGAGAGAGAGAGAGAGAGAGAGAGAGAATAGACATGTTTCTTGAAACTGCTTCAGCTATATGAGGGGTGGGAAAGCAGATAGCAAAAGTATGTAGTATTAATTCATTTTTAGAAGATAAAGCAGACATCAGCTAAAACATTACATTAGACTGAGGGTATAACAAATTATCATATTTGGTGGTCTGTTTCCTGGATATGCATGAGCTGTATCACTCTTTCAAGAAATACATTGTTATATTTTAGAAATAAGTATCTTGTTCAAGCTCTGTCAAAGAATAGTTCAGAATACATCAAGATTTAATTTCCCCTTTTAAAGTTGCTTTATTATCTTTTTGTACAAGTTAATAATCTAGTTATTCCATCATAAGAGTGCAAGAGTGCATGTATTTCATTTAGGAAGAATATACAATGAATAGACTGATATCATTTTAACTGTTTATTCCAAAAGCCAACAAAGACTTTTTTTCCCAAAGCATCAGTCACCCTTTAATTTTCATATCATGTATCATGTTAGAGATTAAAGCAAAAGAAATAGATTGGGTTTGCCTTCCATTTGCCCCAAATTAAGATTACCAAAATCATGTGGCTGTAGCCCCTCCCCCATATGAAGGACTTCTATAAATGTCACATCATCTGTGATGTGCATAGTATATTATTGTCAACCATACATATATATACAGCAATATCAAAAATTTGCACATTTCATGCAACTATTAAGGAAAGCTTATACAACAATATATATGTTAGTCTTTAAGATGCAATAGGACTTCTGGGCTGGTTTTAATTTTTTTTCTATAGCATAAAATGCTCTCCTGCTACCATTTTATCCTCCAGCTGGGACTGGTAAAATGTTAGGAAAGGCAGTGCTTTTGGAAGAGTTTGCTTCTTTGTTCTTAAAAGATACTGACACATTTTTTTCTAAGCAAAACAAAGCTTTCAAATAAAGAGCCAGATACAGTATTTTATCCAATACAGCAGGGGTGTCAAACTCGCGGCGTCACGGTGGCGTGACATGACGGTTTGTGGCTTTTCCCACTTCGCTAAACCAGGCATGGGCGTGGCCAGCACATGACGCATCCAGCCCGTGGGCTGTGAATTTGACAGCCCTACAATACTGTATCTTTTCATAGGAGGTGGCTTTAAAAAGACTGAGGTACATCAAGGTAGGATGGCCATCATTATATGCAGTGTAAGGTTTAAGGGCTGCAATTACAAAATACAATCCAGAGCTTGATGTCTTTGGTAAAGGTTCTCACACACACATGGTTTCTGGATTGTATTTACACATGTAATAAATGTCACCCAGACGTTGGGCATGCATAAAGTGTTTTTCCGCAGCTTTATTATTCACAATTTCATTATCCATGTTGTTTGGCTGGAAGAGATATACTCCTACAAATAATCAGGATTATTTTATTTTATTATTTTTTAATTTCCCACCTTTATTATTTTTACAAATAACTCAAAGTAGTGTACATATTGAACACATTCCTCCTCCTATATAACAATATTGTGATAACCCGGGGCAACGCACGGAGGCAACACAGTCAGCTGATAGTTCAAATTCCCCTTTATTGCCCCAAACACTCCCACGTTTATGGCAAGTCCCGGAGCAAAATGCTCACACACACACCTCCAGCAGCCTCTGGCTGCAAATAGTCCAGAAAAGTGCTATTGGCACAATGGCTTCCAGGAAAGAAATCCAGTGAGGCAAGGGAACAAGGCAATGAGTCCACGAAGCAAAGAAACTCGGCAAGAAGTCCAGCGAACTCCAGACATCAGCAACGGCACACAAAACTCCACGAATTTAGTGTTTGTTCCTGACAAGCGCCCCTCTCCACAGCGTCCCTCTCCACAGCGTCTTCTTAAGTCTCAATCCCCAGGTGTGCCTTGTGAAGAGGGGCAGAGCGCTCTCCTCCTGAGTCGTTGGGTCAGCCTGCGCTGTTCCCACCTCCTCTCCACTCTCCATGCTCGGGGATCAGGAGGGGGCGGTCCTTGCTCATCACCTGAGCTTTGTCGCTCCTCATCTCCACTACCTGCCCTCTCTTCCGCCCTCTCTTGGTCATCCTGCCCACGTTCTTCCCTGCTGGCAAACCGTCCCAAAGCCCGAGGAACCTGGGGCTGCCTCATCCAGCTCCTCACCATGTTCTTCCGAAACCAACGAGGCCGCCTCCTCAACCTCTGTCAGCCCCAGCTCATCCTCCTCCACTGACTCAGGCTCCAATGGGGCCATGACAAATATACTATTGCCAAGCATGAAGAAACTGCTTCTACCTACCAACCTTTGAAGAGATCCATTTCATCAAAAATGAATAACAATGTTTCTTTCGTTGTAGTCTTTACATATTTCTATATAACAGCTAATTTAAACAAATGACATTCTAATTCTTAAGATCTATATCAAGATCTGAAAGTAATCTTCATATGCTCATGGACTCCCATTCTTCTTTAAAAGAATCTCTCTTCAGGCATTGGCTCAACGGAATTTAATCTAAAATACACTTTTACATATACATCTGTCTTTCTAAGAGCAATTTTGCATTGCAGCCTAAGCTGCTTGTGTTCCATGTTGCTCCCAACTATTTCCTAAGCAAATTTCAGGATTACAATGAGTTGGCAACAGGCTGTGCTAGGGCATCTTTTATGCAACTTAGACTAGAATGTATTTCCACCTATATTTTCAATTATTTGCTAATAGCCTGTTTTAAACTAAAAATAAAAAAGGGACAAAGTTCTCATTTACTGCATTACATGTTCCCTTTAATTCTATGAGTTTTCTGAAACTATAAAAAGCCACCTAACATATTATTTTAAAGTATTTTATCGTTAATACTGAATAAATGTTTGGATTTTTTCTCTTGATTTATTAAATCCTTACCTAGGATCTTTAAAAATGGGCCAAGTGTAAGTAAAACTCATATTGTGTGTGTGTGTAGGTGGACATATAACTTTGCCTTATCTAATATTGACCAAGACATTATAGCTGTTTTGAAAATGTTCCTGATTAGATGTTATATCTGTAACTCCATATTTTTAGCTGGATTTTTAAAAGTGTTTTTAATGTGGTACTCTGTAATGTTTAAAGGTTTAAGGTCTAAAACTTGGAGCCTCTAAAATGTACTAGCACAATCAAACAATAACAGAACAGCATTGTGGAAATCTGGATTTATCTAGTGCACTGGAATCAATATCAAGCAGTATTTCTCTCTGAAAGAAATTCAGTCTGACAGAAAGGAGTAGGAGCAATATTAGGAAAGTGAGACCATAACTAAAGAGCTGTATATAGTGACAAAGTAAAATGTTATCTAGGTACTCTAATACTTTATTACCAGTGTTGCAGGTCACTAAACTTCATATGCCATATCCAACAATTTTGATAGCAATTTATAAGCTAACAATGGTAACAAGGGAGTAAGGTGCTTTAATGTACTAGCTATTTACAGAGACACCCGGGTTCAAACATGGTTTAGGACATAAATGAAATAGGATTGCTTATCTCAGCCTGCTCTCTAGTGGACAGTGATACAAAAACTAAAAACAGAAACAGAAACAGGAATATCTAAATAGAAATAAACCTCATTTTTTTCTATATTATCTCTGCACACATGCCTTTCTCTCCTGATTTAAGTTAAGGAGAAATACATGCCCTGCTAATTAAACTGATCATATAGTAATATCATCACTTGGTAATGATTCTCTGATTGTCAAAGCTTAATCAGCAAGTCACCACCGGTAAAATGTCGATTTTAGGGTTAGGGTTATACTAATCCAAAACCGCAATGGTCTTAAGGGCTATCAATAATAACAAGACAAGAAGTTTAATATATCATTTGAGTGATATTATTGTCACAGTGAACCTTCCTGCAATCTCTTCTTTGGAAAAAAAAATAACTGTCCCTATATGAGAAAAAAAATGCTGCTGCTTTAAGAATTGTGTTTCCTTTAATTAGCTGATATCTTAAATTAGCTGTGCCTTTTTTCTAACACCTGTGCAAGCTTGAAAAAAACAAAAAGGAGCTGCTTTAATTTATAGTGGAGAGGTGCTGTGCTTATTCTGTATGGGGCCTTAAGCACTTCTTAATCATTTTCTTCAAAGTATGCTTAGTCCTACTAGAAAATTCTGTAGAACAAGGATGTCAAGCACAATTAAAAGAAAATCAAGCAAAATCAAAACTTCCAAGCTGTTACCAGTTTTTTATACTAATGTGAAAAAAATATTTTATAATGATATGATTATTATGTATGAGTGAGCTAGATGCAAATAGATAATGGAAAGCAATAATGAATTTTGTTTGAATATAACGTAATATCAGAAACTTTGGAAGAGAGATGCCATTAAAAGTTATATTATGGTTGGAAAGTAAGGGGAAATGTAGAAAACATGACGTTAATTTTTCAGTCAATAGACCCTAGGCTCTAACATTTTTGCAGCAAGCAAACCATCAAGACAGGTATATTAAGTTATTGTGTCACAACTGTACAAACTTTGAAATCGTCGGGCAAACCTTCTGTCAGTCCTGCCCCAACCTGGTCCCTTAAGCAAGAATGACCCTCGACTCCATTCTGTGTGAAAGGTTTACTTTACTAAAGGTCAAATGGATTACAGTATAGCAAAGCCAGAACTGAAGTTTGCGTGACAAACTTTCCTAGTTAACTTTCCCTATTCAGTTCCTCTCCCTTGCTGGTCCCTTATTGTCCAATAATATTTAAATAAATTGTTTTGGGAACTCTCTCTTCAACAGTAGGCTGGTTGATGAGCCATTGCATTCCATTGCCAGCGCTTTGACCTTGAGATGGTGTCTCTGGAAGGTAGGATGAGTAATTATTAGCCTTCACCACACCCGACTGGCTCCCTTCCCTCATAGTTCATGGCAACTGGAAGCTAGCAGCTAGAGAAAGCAAAGCTCAAGAGTATGATGGTAGCAGTTCTGCTACCTTCCCATATTTCACTAAATCCTGCTATAATTCTCTGAATGAGGTTGCTGCCATGCTGTGAATGTTAAAAATTGTGAAATTTCTTAGGCCTGGCAATTCCAGCTTCTCCTATTTAAAATACAACTTGAAAAGAAATTGAAATATCCATTTATATTTCATCCTATGATATAAACTCTGGCAATTTACCAAGAAATATCAGCTTTTGCAGCTTGAGATTTCCAGTAAGTATTCATGGTGAACTAGATGTCCCCAAAGGAATGAAGATGGCATGAATGGTGGAGATTAGCAAATTCTGGCTGCCAAAATCTCTCCTGAAAAAGTAGAGATTGTGAGATTGCCCACTTGCACTCTGGATAACTACTCCTCAGAAGTAAACTGCGGGAACTGGAGCTTTTGCAGTCATCTTGTGAGTTGAGCAGCTGAGAATGAGGGTCACAGTTTTAATATAGTCTATATAGACATAAAGTACACAAGAGCCTTATTTCTTAATGTAATTGATTAGATGTAATTAATATAGATGTAATTAATTTAGAGCTAAAAAGAGATTTTCTGAGTGTTTGGATAAGATTCCACTTTGTAGGTTATTATTTGGTAATAATGGTAAGAATAAAGGGGGAAAGGTTATAAAGGTTAAAAAAGATTTAAAAAAACTTTTGGCAAAAGGCTTAATATTGATGTAAGAAAGTTTAAAACAGAGAGAGGAATTACACCACATTTGCTTCATTCATTATATGAGTAAATGGCCAATAAGTTAAAATCACTTGATACTAAATTAACAATTTTTAAAAAAAGAATGATGAAAGACTTGTAAAGATGAAAGAGGAGATGAAAAAGATGTTAAGAAGATAGAAGCCTCTGTAAAAAAAATTCTGGAGAAGTAAAATAAATTAATGATAAAGTGGAAATTTTAAAAAAATAAGATATAAATTATAGACAGAGTTAGAGAACTAGATAATCTGGCTCTAATACAATTAAGAAAGGATTTTGTTTGAGACTCAGAGAAATCCCAGAAGGTTCTGATAAAGATATTTGAGAAAAGATTATTAAAGTCTTGGTAAATTTTTTGGATTGAGAAGAGTAGTTACTGAGACAAAAATTGATAAAGTATATGGAATAAATGTAAGATTTGTGAAAATAAAAAATGTTCCAAGGGATGTTTAGATGCATTTTGTCAGGAAGAAGACAAGAGATCAGGTTTTGCAGAATAATTTTAATTCAAGACTGAAGATTGATAATACTGATATACTGTAATTTTCCTTAAAAAACTTTCTATCAGGATTTTACTTAAGAGAAAAATGTAATTTTTTGCTGCAATATTAAAGTAGAAAAAGAACCCATTTCAGTGAGACAAATTGGAAGGTGTAATTTTTACTTTTAAACCACAGAGTTTTCAATTGAATTCTGTCCAGAAGGGAAGGGAATTTCTGGAAAAATTGAAATAAGAATTGGAGGAAATTCTAATGGAGTTATCAGAGGAGACTACACAAAATCTCTAACAAGTGCAGCAAAAAACTGAAAGAGATGGTACTGAACTAGGCACTACAGGTATCAATTTTTCTACATTTGAGGCTTGGTTATGGATGTCAAATGCTGAATGTGAAATATAAATGGAGCATATGCTCCTCAAAAGAACTTTTGCAGGCTGTTTCTAATGGGACAAAATGTTATATATCTAGAAATGTGATATAGATTATATGAGCATAACTTGGGCTCCTGCGAGCTCAGGCTTTTAGCCCTAAAGCTGAAAGAAATATTAATAAAGCCATGTGTCTTTTTGCTAATTATGCAATTTTTAAAAAATCTGTTAATGTAAGACAATTTTTGATGGATGTCATGTTCTATTGCCAGCTGGCATTAACCATTATCCTTTTAAGTTTTTTCCCACTTTTCTTTTGGAAAAGAAAAAAGTTGATGAGCTGCTAACAACATAAATGAATAGAATAGATAGGTATTTGATTAAAGTCCTGCTGCTTTTATTCAGTATATTATTCAGCTTAGATTGCTTTTAAAATCTAATTTGCAGGATAATACAAACAGTAATGCACAATGTATTGTATCTTTATTTCTATTATCTATAAAAGTTTACATTTAATAAAGCATTTTTAATGTAGCAAAATGGTGAAACAGAATTTTTAATGTTTTCTCTGTATTTGTAGTATATGCAAATTTAAATTCCCTGTAACAGATGTAAAGTAGCAGGGTTACTTGTTAATGTCATGATAGCTAATTACATTAAAACTACTTTAACCATTAACAACAGCAACAACTTACTATGAGATCAGAGTAGAGTTGGAGGTGAATCAGCAAATCTAAATTTGCTAGTAGCTCCATGGTCAATTGTGATCAGTTAGGAAAATATGAAAACTAGATTAGATATAGAAGATTCTGATTATCATTCAGTTCGTCTATGTTATTCACAGAGATTGTAGTTTCAGTGCAACGTTGTGAGAATTTTACAAAACCAGTAATCTATATTTGTAACTGCAGGCTACACAGTAAGACCAGGTATAAAAGCAAAGTGAGAAGGTTGCTAAATAGTATAATTCTTGTTGTAGAATGGTAAATATGATGAGAGATTAAGGCAACTGAAAACTTGAGTTTTAGCAGAGAAACAGGATTTTTTGTTGTTAAAATGTGCTATAATTCTGGGTATATTCATAAAATTATTTCTTACTACCCTATATTCCAGCCTTCCCATTTTCTGATTGCTGGTGAGAGCTTACATTTATTAATGTTTCCACATACAACGTTATTCATATTATTGCTAAATAGTTACATGAAATAATAGAATAGAAAAACGAAGATACTTTGAAAGTTTAATTCAGCCTACAAATCATCATAATCTTCAGTTCAGGATATATCAACATTATCTCTGACAGACAGCTGTTCAGTCTCTATTTAAAATCTCTCCCTTCCCCCATCAATCTCTATTTGGGCAGCAATTGTGACTGACAGTTTATCGTCATTGCCGGTTGCCTAGTCACTAGAATAGCCACATGGCTATGCCTAGAGAATAAAAACAGATAATTTGCCTCTGTTAATCCTCCCCTCACCATCAAAATGCACTCTTTGTTTTGCTCCATTCAAAGTACAGGTTTCCATGTTAAGTCACATGAATGCTCCTGTTCATTTGACATAGTGGATTTCAATTTATTGCAGCCTAACACTTGCAGCTACTCTGCAGAGGAAGGAACACAGCTGAGTCAATGCTTACAATGCTCTGATATCTCTTAAAGCTATATTTTATTGTTCATTCATGGATCACAATATTTTCAATATGAATAGAGCATTGATGGTTTGAAAACCATTGAATTACTATTGTATTTTCCATGAGCTTCCTGATTTTTCCTATGATCTTTTTAAAAAGTCAAGTAGTGCATGTTATGTTCTAACTGTTTAAACTGTGTTGCATGGTTCCAACCAGGTCCAGCGTTTGAGCGGGAAAAAGCTCAAACGCTATTGGCTGGTCTGTCTGACAGCTCCCTATAAAAGGGCAAGCTGTCAGACTGCTCTTTGCTGGTTGCTGATACAAGAGCTGAAATAAAGAACTGCTTGGAAGTCTGTCTCCTGTCATCTCTACCCACTATCTAACAGTGGCGACGAGGGCTTGGGTTCAGAAGAACCGTGACTGCTTCTTCAGCGATTCCAACCAGCCAGGCAGCTACCTTTCTGCCTACTCTCTGCCGCGATGTCCACCTTCCACCCTCCGGCGCCTTTCGACCCGACCCGGGAGAAGTGGGACTCCTATATGCGGCGCTTCGAGTGCTTCCTTGAGGCAAACGACATGCTGGGTCTGACCGACAACCGTAAAAGAGCTGTTTTTCTCAGTCACTGTGGCCCCGAGGTGTTTGACACCGCGGAGTCTTTGTCAGACCCAACACCGGTCCAGACCGTTCCGTGGCAAGTGCTTCAAGCCACGCTGAAGACGCACTACGCGCCCACCCCGTCCAAGGTCGTCCGGCGATACGAATTTCGGCAGCGAATGCAGCAAGAGGGCGAATCAATAAATCAGTATATCGCCGCCCTCCATAAGGCATCCGGCCATTGCGAGTTCCGCGACCTGGACGACCCAGAGAGCAGCGACGATGACAGCGTCTGCCGCACCGATCGCCGAT
>QLTV01004297.1:543412-554410 GCA_003457575.1 Thermophis baileyi | reverse complement strand
GGTCTAGTAGGGCTCCAAAACGCCCCGCCTACCTGCGTGATTACGTATGCTGGACAGCTCCATCCAGGAGGGGAGGGGTGTTATGTTCTAACTGTTTAAACTGTGTTGCATGGTTCCAACCAGGTCCAGCGTTTGAGCGGGAAAAAGCTCAAACGCTATTGGCTGGTCTGTCTGACAGCTCCCTATAAAAGGGCAAGCTGTCAGACTGCTCTTTGCTGGTTGCTGATACAAGAGCTGAAATAAAGAACTGCTTGGAAGTCTGTCTCCTGTCATCTCTACCCACTATCTAACAGTGCAGCATTTCAGTTTTTCCAGTCTCCTGAAAAGCATTCCTGTAGGTTTTGAACCAGCAGCTTTCTATTTATAAGGCAAGAGTTATAGCCATTGTACTATCAATAATATTCTTGAGAATGGTAACTCTAAAAGATTTTAGAAGAAACAGAACAATAAGAAAGGGTTTTTTTAAAAAAAAAAACCACCTGTTTATTGTACCTGGATATATGTACATTTTGATGCTTTAACTTTGTATGTATAAATTCAATTTAACTGACCAGAAAGATTAATCCACAGTTGATGTTCTGGAACAAAAAGATGGGAGGGCAGAGGAGAAGAAGAACTGCAAATGTAAAAACATGTTAATCTGTAATCCAGACTGAGTACCTTGCAAACTGTTGCTAAAGTGTCTTAAATCTCAACAGAATTTTCTTAAACTAGCTTAGAGTCAAGCTGACATGAGCACAGGGCAAAAACAATTTAAATGATATGTGGGGATATGCCCTGAATTGCTATATATTCCAGTCCTGTAGACAAAATTAGGGATTTCTATCTAGCATAACGTTTTAGTCTGAGCACAAATAAATACCAGTTTAAATAATTATCAGTGTTTTATATATATCCAATTTCAATGTCATTTAAGTCATAAATTGGTATTGCCAAGAACAAGTGTTTATTAATTTTATAATGGGTCTACTTCATATCATAAAATCATTTTTCCAAAATTTGAAAAAGTTTGTTTCAGTGTAACACAATGATGAATCCAATTTGAAATAACATCTTTGAATATTTTTGTTTTTAGGAAGAAAAAACAATACAAATGCAAACAAATTGTATATGTGTATATAATGATGTAATAAGCAACAAAATCTAGAAACTGCCTTAAGTATCTATTCTAGAAATCTAGGCAAAACTATGCATCAGTTTGCACTATTGTGCCCAAATAAAAATGTTTAATATATTATCTTCATGCTGTAGAAATTAATGCTGAATTTTTAGAGAATGAGATAGCTTCAGAGACTCAAGTTACACTAGATATTTTCAGTGATATACTAGTGCATTTCACAGACTGTTTTCTACTTTTTCCTGAATTTTTTTTAAATTTTCTTCTATTTCTAGCAGAGCTCATTGCTGTTGTCTTAGATTAGGGGCTGGTGCTGAAGAGAAATCAGTAAGCAGAGAATACTATTTAACTTTGAAATACAATTACTGCCACATACATTACAATCACTCCAAATCAGAATTTGTCTGTAAATCAGACACCTGACTATTTGGCTTAACTAGGTTTGATAGAAATGTTTCATACTCTTCACAGGGCATAGAATCGTTATTGCAAGCTACAATGACATTATGTTAAAGAGCTGATTTCCCTCTGTCAGTGGAAGGATGCAATTCCTTCTTTTATTCATGGCAGCATAATTCATTACTTTTTCCTTTGAACAGATTTGTGCTTCATAATCAGCTTGCATTCAGGAAGATGCTGAAGATTGAGTTGTTCCAGAGAGCATTCTAACCAGATTGGGCCATCTTCTGTTTTATTTTTCATGCATTGCTATTTTACAATTATTAAGATTTGGGTTTATTTTTATGCCCATTGTGGATGTTTCAAAGTGTTTGTTTATGCCACATAAGCTGCTAAGACTGAAATAGATTACAGTAGAGTAATGCAATAAAGAAATTGTTTTGATGCCAAGAAGTTGCTTGTTGACCTAGCTGACATCACTTTGTTGAGAACCACTGTACTCTGCTTACATCATTCACATATGTATAGCGTTAACTGTTAATTTGGTCCATGGCTATGCAAACAGAGTCTCTAGATCAGTCTTGCTTAATTTGGCTGCCTTCAGTCCTCAGAATTCACAATATTCCTGATAGGTTCCCAAGTTAGAGGCAGCTCTATTCAACCTATTCTATTTCACTATAGTTCCTGGAAATCCAATCACATGTTTTCAGAATTCCTTCAGATGAGAACATCACAATGTTCCTGATGAGAACAAAGACTTAATCTAATCAAGCTATTTGTTCCCTACTCAACTAAATGCCATATGGCATAAATGAGCACAGTAAATGCCCCGTTCATGCTCAGATGTAACTTGTATTCATAGATATAATGCGATGTCCATCAAAATTAGCAGCTATTGGTAGTTTTATGTGCCATGAATGTATTCTATCTTGTTGGCCATTTGTAAATCCTTGGTATGGTACATAACTTTTTTTTTTTTGTCTTCTGAATTTTTCTTGTTTTTAACTGAATGATCTCACCTTTTAGTATTATATAAGAAGGGAGGAAAGAAAGACTTCTACCTATTCATATTGGCCACAAGAATGCCAATTTTTATACTTGTGCATCTCTTTTCTAAGCTAAAGTGCTACAGATATTGGATACCTTAAATGTAGATATTAATTGGTATGCCTTATTCTTTCTTTCATGATTATATTCTTTAATCTCTTAGGGGTTTCTTTACATATCAGTACCTAAGAATGGAACTAGTGTCATTTCCTCTCTTTTTGGCTCCTATTCAAAAGCAGTCCTTTGGATTAATTTGACTGCCACAGGAGGCCCAGTTACTGGAAGGCTGTTGATCTTTCTCCTATAGTTCCATTTTGGTTATTTTTACAGATAAATGATTGGGCTTATCTTGCGAGCGTAATACTTTTATGACATTTTTAGTTCTGCTAATAGTAATTTCAAATTTAGTTCCTTTCATAAATTCACTGCATCAGAAATCTCAATGAAAAAGAATTCTCATCTTGTGCTCCAACTGTGCTTAAACAAATGAAACATACTTAGGTCTTAAATATGATTCTATAAATTTGGAAAAAATGAGTGTATGGTTAAATAATTCCCATAAGTCTAGAATTACATTCAGTTTAAAGTCTTCCTTCTTCTCCAAATAGTCTATCGTGTGTGTGTGTGTGTGTGTGTGTGTGTGTGTGTGTGTGTGTGTGTGTGTGTGTGTGTGTGTGTTTTCACCCATCTCACACAACATGACACTGGGCAGCATACAATAAAAAAAACTATAAAATGACAATCTTAAAAAACATTCCACAATTAAATCATTTATCTATATATATCTAAAAAAGGATGTATGTATGTATATCTATATATGTTCAAGCATAACTCTGGAACGCCTTGAGCAATTTCAACCAAACTTGGTACACAGATGACTTACCCTCCACACAGAGACACACACTGTGTGTGTGTGTGTGTGTGTGTGTGTGTGTGTGTGTGTGTGTGTGTGTGTGTGTGTGTGTGTGTTCCAGCATAACCCTGATTAGGCCAGTACAGAGGCCTTTGATTGAGTGTGCCATGACCTAAGCAGATTGCCTGCCCCAACCTCACTGTGGTGGCCAGATATCGCAGGAAACAGCTTTGGCCTGTGTTCCCAGGATCATCCTTCACCCCAACTCAGGCCTAGGCTTCCCTCACACAGTAGGCCAAAGGGAGCAAAGGGAGCCTGATTAGGCCAGTACAGAGGCCTTTGATTGAGCGTGCCATGGCCTAAGTGGATCATCCGCCCCCACCTCACAGCTTCAGCCCGTGTTCCCAGGATTGTCCTTCGCCCCAAATCATTGCGCGAAGGATGGGACCACCCCAACCAAGGCGAAACAAATATGGAGGCCACAGAGGAGACCCAGCCTATTTCAGCAGGGGTGAAGGAGGTGCAGCATGGCCCAGCTCAGGGATTTATGTTCCAGTCCCAGACCCAGTTTGAGAAAATGGCAAAACGGGTGGTGGTGGCAGAGGTAGGGGGGTGCTTCTAAATCCCCCAGCTATCCAGAGCTGCTGTAGCTGGGATTTGAACAAGGTCCTCAAGGCACTCATGAAAGCACCATTCAAGCCTTTGGCCATTGTGTCTTTGAGAGAGCTCTACTTCACAGTCCTGTTCTTGGTTGCAATCACTTCGGCTAGAAGGGTTTCATAGTTGGGAACGTTATCGGTCAACCCCAGGTTATGTGTTTTCCATTAGGATAAGGTGATTCTGAGGTTAGACCCTGCCTTCATGGTACATTCCATGAATTCAGCTTTCCACCGGGTGCAGGAGCTCATTTTCCCATCGCTTTGACTCTGATGTATCTGCTGATGTGTAAGTCAAAAGTTCTTTTGGTGGAGGGTCCAGTTTGCAGAGTTTCACTTTCCCATTTGTGCAGACAATTGGCAAGATGACTTACTCTATGAAAAAAAAAATACTGCGGGGGTAAGACACCCCTAACACCACTCGGGGTGTTTGTGTGTGTGTGTGTGTTCTGGCACGCAGGTAGCACACAGAGCCCAGCTCAGCTGCACCGTACATGCGTGTGCGCCTCCTGCCGGCCAGCTGATATTCGGGGTCTGCGTGCATGCGCAGGGGGAGAGCAGGGGGGTGCAGTGCGAGCCCCCCCCCGCGGCCCATTTTGGCTTCAGGGAGGCGTACTAGCCCAAAAACAGGACATGGGGGGGCGGGGCGGCTCTCCCACAGCCCGTTTTGACTCACAGGAGGCTGCAGGGAGGCCTACTAGGCCCAAAACAGGCCCGGGGGGGGGCTTGTGCGCACATGCATGGGAGGCAGGGGTGGGGATTAGGATGAAAAAATACCCGGGCAGCGCCGGGTCATCAACTAGTATTATTAAAAGAATAAGAGGGAGCATTACATATTACATACAATGTAACCACCTCATTAAATCACAATTTCCTTGAGACTCCGGAGCCTGTTAACACAATCAAGTTGTGAGGGACCAATTATTACTAGTGCCATCATAACTGTCTTCATATAAGCACTGCTAAAGACTTTTAATGTTATATACATACATATGGCATTTATTCTTTGGTTATCAGGTGTTTTAACATTTGTCCCATCACTCTCTACTTCCATGTTAGGAGTTCTAATGCACAGGAGCAGAATGATGTTGCCCTATGCGACTAAAGATCTCTTATTTGGTTTTAAAAGTATTCTTGGTGCTGAGCCACGATTGGCTTTGCGGTCAGTGGAATCCTGTGGGTCTTTGGGCTGTGTTGGGATATAAGCATCTGGAAAAATGATCTGAGATACAGCAGTAACTTCAGTGGGAGTACTTAAAAGTTAAGCCACCTGTTTTTAACACTGATGAGCACTTCATATCAGCAGAAAGGAACTGCAACACAAGCATAATTTTTCTGTTCGTGTAGGATTGCCAGGAGAAGAGAATTTAGGACTGCGGAAATCCTGTCTCCCTTGGATAGGTGCTAAGACACTGATATGGTTGCACTGCATGATTAAAATTTTGCTGACATCACATTTTATGATTTTTTTTCTCCTCTCCCCTCCCCTTGGCTTTTAATTAATTGGACATTTACATGAAAGTGGAATCTTTGTTTCTTAGGAGCTCATCTGCTTCTGAACTTGTCACAAGCAGAATGGTATATTTTCAGGTGAGCAATAAGGAGAAGGAACAGATGTGCTCTTAAGAAACAAAGATCTTTTTGAATGCAAATTTAGTTCTAATAAAAGCAGGTGAAGATAAAAACAGAAAATACATTCTACAGAAAGTAATGGCATTTTTAAAAGAGACAATGGTGTCTCACAAGAGCAATCTCAGTGCGGAGTGTTAAAATTTAAAACAGAGAATAAAACATAAAAGCACAGTATAATATCAAAGGCATATGAGACTCTGGAGAGGAATGAAGTAGGAAGGATTATGACTTTTATTGGCCTCAGTCCCACTGGTGAAAATATTCCTTTTTTTTTTTTTAAATCAAAACCAGAACCCAAAGAATTCTATTAAGCTTACAAACAGATACAGATACCGGTTTAATAAAGTATCTTTTTTGGGATAAAGACTTGGGCAAAATACACTCAAGCATATTCTAAATTATTAGCAAGGTACTGGTGGGTGGCAGATAGATCTTATCTATTTGGCAACCTTTTCTGTTAGTCAAAATTAGGCTATCATATTTTTTTGCTCCTCACAGTTTGTCATCCAAATGTTTGTAACCCATTTATGAAAACCTTGGTCAAAGTAATAGTAACAGAAAAGTTTGAATACTAGAAATATGTAGTGTTCCATGGTAGTGGTATATTTGTTCTCTGCAATAACCATATTGTAGTATCACACAGGGTACTGGAACAAATTAAAACTACAACTCCATGGTGAGTTGCAGATAGCAGACTGCTTGTGACTCATGAGTCCTCTCCATTTTCCCCACGAAAGTCCTAGTAGAGTCATTTTCTTTTCTGAAAAACTTTTCCCACTCTCCTAAACTCCCCATGGGCAAGTTATTATATCTGCAAAGATGATTGCATTATGCGTGTCTGTGTTTATATATTATTCTGAATTAATAATAGCTACTATTGGCCACTTGTGTTTCATTTACAAACAGGAAAATAATAACAGGGAAAGAGATCAAGTCTTGACTCTTTGGGCACTGAAATTATTAAACCTCTGAATGCTGTCTAGGGAGAATAATTATCCCATTGTATCATAGCCATAAACCAAAGAATTGGGGAAGCTTAAATGAAGGCACCTATTAGATTGCTAGCATCTTAAAACTCAAAAGCAGCAATAAGAGCTTCTCCATTCATCCAACCTGACCCAAAGTGAACATGTCTCCTTTACTGCCAGTTCACTAATGCCACAAATGGAGTATTCCTTACCCTATGTGTGCTCTCCCCTTACTTGTGTTTTGGACAGAACACCTATTTCATTGTTAAGACAGAATAGGGGTTTAAAAATGCAAACTCCCTGCTCCTACCTTGATCAGCAGCACTTTAATACTGATATGTAGAAAATCTGTGGCAAGGCAGCTGATTCAGATTGTACCATGTAAAGATGCATACTGCATGTGTAAAGGAGATGGGGTTGCAGTAGAATTAAAACAAATAATGGAGGGACCATTATTCTTTTGAGTACAGAAACATTCCAGAGAAAATAAAAATGATGGCTGCCAGATGGTGGATATTGCTACTGGCCATGACAAAAAAAATGAAAATGAAGAAAAAGCTGGGGCGGGAGGGGGGGAGCATAAAATGGATTTCAAGTAGAAAACTAAAGCGATCTTAACCAATAAGTAACAAACTAAATGCGATTTTAATGGAATAGTGCTATTAACACCTAATTATCGGCAGTAGAAAGATCTGAGAGTATCAATAACAAGTAATTGCATTTATCTCTGCAAAAATAATGGCCCCAGTGCTGCAAGATTGACATAATAGCCACATAGAGGAGAAAGTACTGGCAAGTATGCAAACTTTGGGAAGGATCTAAACAAGCCTGGAGCTTATGGGGACTGGAATTTGGAATCAAATCCCTCTGAATGGAATGTCTGCAGTTTGGAAATATTCTGGCCAGTATTCTATTCATATCTTTCAAAGTGACATCCTTAAAGCCTTAACTAGCAGTTCACCTGATGGAACAGGAGCAGATTGAATATATAATTCAAAAAAAAAATATCCTTCCACATTTATGAACTGAAAATATTAACACTAATAAAAAGAGAAAACAAGAGTCCCATTTGGCATGGCTTCATTCTGTAGAAAAGGCAAACATTTGCACATGGCAAATCACAAATGGATAAAAGCTCCAATGAGAACTTCATAAGCCATCTGCTAGTTGCCTAATGAGGCCAGTAACTACCATTGTTTACAGTCAAACACTGGGGGTCATGGATTTATGCTATAATGAAAGAGTCAGTGCATCACTGCTGAAAGAAAAAGAGTATTTATCCTTGCAGAAGGCTAATTATAAATACAATAAAAGAACAAATTATTCTTCCCAAAATCTGCTCAGGTCTATAGAGAAATTGAATTTGGAAGGCAAGATACAAAATCATGAAGCCTTTTGTTTTCCATTGGTCCTAAGTTCTGATGACACAAACTAAATCATGGCTTTTTTTCTTTCCATAATCTGCAAGAATTATTTTCTTTTAAACCTTAGAAGCTCCATGTTCTTTGCATAGTGTTTTGAATCTAGATTTTTTTTTTGCACAGGTACCAGGGTTTTTCCCTCTTCATTGCAACAAAAGGGCCAATTCTATCTGTATTGACATGGTTAACCACAAAACAGAATATTATCTAATAATATTAAGAGCTGAGGTGGCGCAGTGGTTAGAGTGCAGTACTGCAGGCTATTTCAGCTGACTGCTATCTGCAGTTCGGCGGTTCAAATCTCACCGGCTCAAGGTTGACTCAGCCTTCCATCCTTCCAAGGTGGGTAAAATGAGGACCCAGATTGTTGGGGGCAATATGCTGACTCTGTGAACCGCTTAGAGAGGGCTGTAAAGCACTGTAAAGCGGTATATAAGTCTAAGTGCTATTGCTATTGCTATTATCTATTTATTTAATTTTAACATGTACATGTAGAAGCCAGAGATGGTTTACATAGTATTTCTCTCAAGTTTTTCTGTGGTGGGGTAAGTTGAACTGAGAGAGTGACTATCCCTGAATGAGCTTTTGTGTCCGAGAATGGACTTAAATCTGCATCTTCCAGATCCAATTTATTTATTTCAATAAATCTTACAGAAAAAAATAAAAACCTAAAGGGATAATAGACAGAAAATAAAAGTAAAGCCTTCTTCAAGTTAAGCTGAACTCGTGAATATTTTAAAAGGTTTTTTTTTTAGCAACAATATGGAAGTAGTTTGTCAATGTGATTTATCAGTACTTTCTTCCTGGATATTTTTCAACTTCTCAGTCTTGCCTGCAGCCCTGATTTCCAGATCTAAGTACTGCTCTGTGGTGACCCAATTTAGCTTTTCAAAATATATATTATTTAAATATTTTAAGATATTTATGTAATGCCCACCAATACAGAATAGCGATTAAGATGTTGGACTAGTAACATCTTACTCAACCATAGAAACTCACTAGATGATTTTGTGCTAATCATTCTCAGTCCAACTTACCTTACTTATTTACTTACTTATTTTATATGCTGCCTATCTCACTGATAAGGTGACTCTAATAGGGAAAATCAACTGGAAGAAATTAATTGGAAGAAAGATGAGGTATAAATCTAAACTAATGCTGTTATGGCATATTATTCAAACTGAAAATTTAAAGACTGAATTTAAAGCTAAAAGGAAGCCAATATATAATGTAGAAAAATATAGAAACAATTGGGTTTTTGATCAGTTGATCTGTTTCAGGTGATCTTCAAGAGCCCATCTGTAATAAAATCTTCAGCCTAAAAAAAATAATCCTGCAACTTCCCTGTAGGGATTAAGCTGAATCATTTCTCAATGATTTAAAAATATATATTCCATTATTAAAATGTTTTAAAATCATGAGAGTCATGATACAAAGATTCCTCAGGAGATATTCTGTAAGACTACAGATGTAAATTTGCATTTTGACTGCCGGAGAACTGTAGATGCCTTGCATTCTGAAAAAAAATCAAAGTACACTAATGGAATTCAGAACCAGATTGTGTGATCTTTCAGCATCTCTTCCAAGTTGGTGATTTTACCCTCTTCCTGTAAGCAAGTTTCCCTTTTCAGTATATTGTTTGGGCATTCCTATTCAAAGCCTTGAATGTGTTGGTAGTCTTTACAAAGCTGCTCTATTTTATTTTATAGAGTACAGCTGATGGCTTTAAGAGCAACCAATTTCCATGATGATTTTAGAAGGCAAGAACTATAGCTTCTCTCTTATCTTTTCTTGGTAGGGAATCATGTCATTTCTGTTTATGTGTCCATGCCTGTACTCTGAACAAAGACAGACATCCTTTTGTGACTGGAAACTGCTTTATTTTTATTCTTTTTTAGCTTATACAAATTGCACAGGTCTTGGTAGTGGTAACATTGCAGGGAGAGTAGGCCGGGAATATGGAGAGTTTTTTCTATTTGGTGTTACTTTGTTTGTATAAAAGGTCTACAAAGGTTAAACACCTCTATTTTATTGCTTATTTTAAAAAGGGGGAGGAACCAGCGTTGCTCCCGGTTCAGACCAGTTCTTAGCACTGGTAGCGGTGGTGGCGGGAGGCTCTGCCCACCTGCCCGGGACCCTCCGCCCACCCACCCGGGACGCTTCTGCGCATGCGCAGAAGCATTGCGCGTGCGAGCGAACTGGTAGTAAAGGGTTTTAGAACCCACTACTTCAATTTAGAAGTTTGCCATCAAATTTTGTGGCTAGAATGGTTTGCAAATTGTTTAGCTGTGATTATGAAAGACAGAATAGCAATTTTGGAGGCATACTACATTTTAAGACCATACAAAAATTTTAAAGTATGGTCTGCTAAAAAAAACACAATGAGAACAGTAAATCTATGACAGCAGAATATGAAATGGTACCAGGTGGGAGTTATCTATGCTTAATATATAAATAGCTATTCTTCCAGAAAGAGAACTGATTCCAAAATACCACATTCCCAAAAGTTCTCATCACTCTGCCTACTAGGAAGCTCATGGCAATACGCAGCCTACCTGATAGGATGGTTCACAGCTGATTCCTGTTCAAGTAATTTCTCACAGTGTCTCCATAGGTTGTGTTAAGGGACAACATATTCAGCCCTGAATTCTAAGAAAGCAATAGCTTTCTGCACACTGGACAACTTGCACTAGCCTGCAGTGGTGAATATTTGTGCATTTTGGATGAATTGTCCATATTACGTGCATAAAAAAAGAAACTATTGCAGCTATTATTTATGATGAGCCAACCAACAAACTCTATGAATTATTCATATTACTATATATATATATATATATATATACACACACACACACTGTATATACAGTGTATATATATATATATATATATATACACACTGTATACA
>QLTV01004297.1:531074-543213 GCA_003457575.1 Thermophis baileyi | reverse complement strand
CTAGGGGCCCGGGTTCTAATCCCATAAGGGTGTGGCTAGCTGATGATAGCTAAATAGCTTGAAATAGATCTATACTAGTCTCCCTTTATTTATGTAAAAATATAACATATATATATATATATATATATATATATAAAACTAGTATTACAGGAAAAAAATCACTAGGAAAGATAATGAATAATGGTTCTCTGTTTTTTCATTTTAAATTTGTTAGGAAATACCAAACCATATCTTTTAACTTCATAAGCCCAATTTTACTAAATTAGAAACTGCTATCAAGCCACTAGAGAATTTGTTAGATTCTATTGTATAAAGAACACAAGATAAAGATCTTGCATTGTAATTAGATAATCAAAATATAAGCCACTTATTAGAATAATGACTTGGTTCTGGTCTCCCTTTTTCTCTTTGTGCCTATTTAATTGTTTTCTCTATAAAATGCATGAGACAATACTTATTTACCTAAATTACAGGGAAATGTGTGGGGATGTACTTATCTAAATTATAGGAGTCCTTCAAGGATTAATTAGTTAATTAATGTTTGCAAACCGCTTGAAATGGGGGAAATGTAGTCAGTGAGTGTCAATTATTAAATCACAGGTTTATCTAGCTTTGCAACTGAACCCCTAATAAAGTAAGTTACATAATAGTTTCAGGTTTGAAAAGCCACTCTTACTGTCTAAAAGATATAAAGGTTTTAATTAGCAACAGTTCTGGAAAGTGCTTTTCAAGAGAAAAAATACTACTAAATATTATTAAGGTTTTCCCTGAAGAAAATAATAACAAAATATAAACTCTCAAGATATAACTGCTATTCTGGGATCTATTACCTAAGGGTTTATTCAGTAGGAATATTAAGTGTATTTGACAAGTTTTTCCTGCAAATAATTATATTTATTGCATAAATGGTAAAAAGCAAAAACTGTGTGCAATATAATTGCTATAATTTTAAACAATGTTCAAAAGCAGTAGATTAAAGAACCATTCCTATTGAAAAAAAATCTAATGTATCTTCAGGCACTGCTGCAAAGACACTTTTAACATATATTATTCTGGCTGTGCAGTGCATAGTAATGCTGAATTCTTAATGCTACAGTGGAAATACAGTAAAAGGGAACAGCAGAGGATTTAATCCAGTCCCTTATGGTTGCAGCTTTACATATGAGACATTCCAGTATACTTAACAGAATTCCTTTTCTTGGCTATAAACACAGACATGCCTAAGGTTCTCTTGAATGAACAGGAAGTCTCACATCCCCATTATCTTCCATTTGCTTTGATTCAGAACATGAGTTCCTTGCATTGAGAAAAAAAGAGGAGAGGGCGATGGACATAGATGCACAAAGTCTCCCACTCAGTGCTTTTGCTGGAGCTCCCTTAGCACTGCTTATATGATTGAAATGGGGACAATTGAAGAGAGAAGCCATAGACTTTATTAATCTTCTGTCCCTATCTTTAAGTTCCTGATTTTTTTTGGAAAACTGATACTGTATTAAAAAGGAGTCTTCTTCAAAATGAACTTAACTTTTTGCCAGTTTCATGGACATTTTCATTTAGCTATCTGGCTAATAGTATGGAAGGAGCTTGACATTGTTCCTGGAAACAGAGAAATTATTCTAGCCTAAAGCCATGATATTACCTGGAGATTTCCCTTTCAAGTATTAACTGATTCTGCTTAGCTTCTGAACTCAGTAAAATCCATCAAATAGTGATATCATGCTATATGATGCAAAGGATGGGTTTCCTATCATTTCCTCTTGAAACTAAGGGGACAGGTAATATGATAAATTCATTAAAAGTTCATGACTGAAATTATGGCTTGTATGGTTCTGATTGATCCTTGATTAACTACAAATGCTGTAAAATAAATAGCTGACCTGATATAAACAAAATAAACCTGAAAAAAAAGTTGTAGTCTGCAAAACTTCAGTATTGATTCCAAGAAAACTATATGTATGTGTCCATGTAATTACTGAAAGTTTTACCTTGATATATACATTAAATGTCTATAGGAAATTTAAAAAAAATCAAATGAAGACTTCTATTTACATATTTAATGGTACCTGTGTTATCAATCCATTCTCTTAATTCTTCCCCAGTACTTGAAAATTACAATCTTAATTCAGTTGGACTCCAATATAGAGGATTCTTTTATAGAAAAAATACATTTTAGGTATTGAATTGATTCATAGAACATGTATGCCAGGCCCTATCCTGACTTTTTGAAGCTAGTAGAGGAATTAATGTAATGTTTTTTCTTATTCAGATATGGAAATTGTACATCATATAATTAATTGCAAGAAAAGAAAATAGTAAATGAGATATCAGCATTGAGCCTGCATTATTTATTTTATAGATCATGCATATAATTACAAAGATTCTTTGGATTAGAATGTGTATTACTTGGAGAAAAGGTTACTTTTTCATGCTATAATAAATTTATCTCTTTTTACATAGTAGGGCAAATTCAGTATTTGGAAACCAGAATCAGCTAACAGGAATTTTCCCTCTGCTTTTTCTATCATATACGGTAGGTAATCTTATGAAAATAATGATAATTAAAATGTGGTTTATTAAATTAAACTGGTATGTTGTTGTATAAAATTTGTATGAAAAGCATATATTTAGTACCATTTAGATTTAGATTGCTTGACATTCTCTGGACAATGTCCCTTAACTTCCTTCACTTTCTATTATTCTTCACTTTTTGTTCTTCTACTGTACGTTAACAAGCAGATTCATGTAATCTTTCTGCACTGATTAAGTTATCTCTTGCACTGAACAAAGTGTAGAGCCCCATTTGTTGATCCATCAGGTCCATTTCAACCACTTCAGTTCTGACTGGAAGATTAGTGGATCCCTAGCAACTTCAATAAGACAGTGTGTATCATAAGATTGGGGAAAAATGATCATAAAAATCTTGATCATAAAAATTTTTACTCCTGAGCAATATCCTTATTTCTAAGAAAAGGGGAAATTACTTCATTGGACTATTTGAAGAAAAAAAATGATAAAATCTCCTATCTAAAGAACATAGCTATTCTTATGTTTTTGAGCTATACCTAATTTGTGCTTTATTAAGACAAAAAGTAAAAAGCATGGTGGCTCTCCTCGTTAGAAAATTGGATTGCAGGTTAGCAAGCCCGCATTTGAGACCCTAGTGCTGTCATGGGGCAGGGTGAGCACTCATCCTTTGCTCCAGCTCCTGCCAGGGGCATGAAAAGAGCCCCCAACTGGACATCGCCTGGGCAATGGTGATGTCACCACCTAATCTTTTCAACCCAGAAGTGCCTCCGTGCTTCTGACACGAGTGCAAAAGGCAAAAAGTAGAAATTACTTTTGATAAAATAAGATTACAGAGATTATGGGAAACAATTTGTGCATGACTGATCATACTGAAGAAAAGAAAGAAAACTATATTCCCTGACTTCTTTCAGAAATAAGATGGAAGATGCGGATACATTATTGGAACACCTCAGTTAAATAAAAAAGCTTCAGTAATCATTATTTAATATATTATTATCCATTGTTTCTTTTTTTGTATTTTTCTCTGTTTAGTGTGGTGATGAAAATAAATAACAAGATATTGATTAATAGACTTATTAAAAAAACAGATGGACAAATTATCAGATATTGGTAGAAAGAGTACATAGCTTGTACTCTAATGTGCATAGGCTTTGGGGGGTGGCAAATGATGAAATATGGATTGTGATGTCACAAAACATGATATCATGATGCAAGTATGAAAGATGCAAAACTTGTGCTGTAATAATTTAACATACATTTGATCATTTTGACATCATATTGATTAGGAAAATGTGCCAATGATTACTTGACAAGATATAATGTATATTAAAAGAAGTGAAAAAGTCTTTTGTTTGATTCTGTCCACTTTGTTATATGGAAGTGAAAGTTGTGTATGATAGTATAAACAAAAAAGTAACCTGAACACAGTGGAATGGGGTGTATGTAATAAAATAAAGAAATTAAGAAGTGTATTAATAAAGAGAGAGGGTGGAGAATGTTTGATGCACGAATGTAGATTTAATTCAAATGTGAGGTCAAAAGTCACACAGAATGAATGAGGACCAAATTACAAAAAATGTACGAAGAAGTAATTCATAAAGAAAGAGGACAGAAGGGCAATCTAGAAGGAAGTCACACTCAGATGGAGCATAGAAAGAAAGAAAAGTAAGAAAGAGAAATGTACAAAATGGTTGTATGGGCAAGATGAAAGCGAACAAGGGCACTATTAATAAGTCAAGAGTGGCCATAATCACATGACTGAAGTCCACATATATTTTCTACTTGCATTGTGATATACCGTATATAAAAAGGGGTGCTGCCTCCTTGACTTTTTTAACCTCTCCCTATGAGTATCCGTGTAAGGAAGAATGGCTTACAAAGATGCAAGTTATAGGGAATATACTGAACAGTATCAGTATAGACTATGTTTAGCTAGATTTCCCTTTTTAAAAAATCTCCTGCCTATAATTTCTTTAGTTCACTATTTCCCAGTCTTTGCCTTAACTTCTCACAATTCTAGTTATGTATTTATGTATATCTGTAACAGTATAATGATACTATTACAGCATGATAAATTATCAATAAATATGTGAAAGATCAGTATTATATTGTTTTTCTTTGCCATCCTTTGCTTACCTTCATCCCTAGTATTTATTATTCATTTATATTGCACTTAGAAACCACTAATCTCACTCACAGAGTAAATCTGGGCAGTGTACAAATAGGTGTAAAAATCTATATATAAATATTATAGAAGGCAGTTGAAAACAAGAATAAAATAATTAAAAATAAAAAGCTAGGGAATGGCTTCAGGGCACTAACCAGCCCTATGGCTGCATGCTGCTCTGCAGGCCACAGGTGAGTAGACAATCTTCAGATATTTCCAAACCACCAGGAGACTGGGGGTTCTCTTCATATCTGTGGGAAAATGTTCCAAAGGACAGGGGCAACGGTGGAGAAGATTCTTTTCCTGGACCCCACCAGTCAGGATTCTTTAACTGACGGGGTCTGCAGCATTTATGTTTAAATTATACCTACATTTGCTTTGTAAATGTTAATTTCAGTACTATGTGTTAATAAAAGGAAAGGGGGTAAAAGCAAGTAATAGATAAGGCAGGAATAGAATGATCAGTTTTGACCTGCAACATGTATGGCAACAACATTTTTTTCCTGCATTTGGCATTCTTGCAGCCCAGATGTAATAGTCCTGAGCAGAAATAAAATTTGAATTTGCGTAATGTAAAGAAAACAGCCATATATATTGTTATCATTAAAATAACTACTATTTGCCACAAACCTATCTTTGCAGTATTGAGTACTAAGGTTTGTAGCTCCAAACTAAGCAGCTACTTTCACTTTTTTCTTATTATAGAAAGTGGAGCTTTGGGGTAACATCAGGCATTTTAACTGTTGCAATTTGGCACACAATAATCTCAGTTATATGCCATATCAGTCTTTATCATTTGTGAATACAGTCGTTGGGAAGAATTGTAGACTAGACTATTATATGCAGAATGGGTAGATATTGTCACAAAATATTGTCACAAAATATAATAAAACTGATTAGCTTTTTGTATATTTGATTAACTTCTGGGATATACATAAGTGTGGGTGTTTGTACATTAAAATGGATAGCTTGTAAAAGGGTTTTAAAAATAAACTGAATGAGTAAATTGTATGGAAAATTCCAGAGAGCTAGGCTGTGGTATGTTGTACTACCGTAGCTATTCTCAAATTTCCTAAGAAGGGACTAGATAGAAGAATCATAATAGTGAATGAGCACACAAGCTTGTGGAAATTTCGACCATTTGTTCTCCTTAATTTGTCTCTGATTTTTGAAGTAATTGCTATTTTTGAAATGAAATACTATGGGATTTCTATTTGTTCACAGACAGGATTTCCCAGAACTGAGGGTACTAATTTTTTCTCTCTGTGCTTTCCATTATTCATATCCACTACTGAGCTACAACGTGTGATCTAGTAGAATTAACACTAGGCATATTGGCAGTATGTCAATGTTAATTCAATATGGCTTATCCCAAGATATGAATGTCTATTGCTCTCCTTCTACCAAAACTTCAGCAGAGGGGTAGAGGTCACAACTCCCAGCATGAATACCCAGATTAAAGTTCTGAAAATTGCACCTCAACCCATCTGGGGAATGCCAAGCTGAGTGATGCAGTCTATTAGTCTCAAGTACTGAATTCCACCTGTGTGTTACAGGACTACTAACTTTGTTTTCCTATTAAAGCTAAGCTTTATGTTGAAATATGTTTCTTTGCTGAGAGCATATCTATAAATAATTCACTGCTCAGTCCGTAAACAAAAATAATATAAAGTAAAGACATTACGATGAAGAAAAACAGTTTTCGCAGTTCTGGTTTCAGTGTGATCTGTGGGTATTTCACTATTCCGGCAGCAACTTGGGAAAACATGAAGTCTTCTGGAAAATAGAAACTATCTCCTTAGGTGCTGAATTGACAAGAAAGCACTCACAGGACTATAATCACAGGGTTATGTGGGGGGGGGGGGAATCATTGGAGCCGAGAATTAGATTTTCACCATCAAATCTACGGAAAAACTGTAGAATGGGAGAAATACGTTGTTTATTTTGAAAAAGTTGCGCAGTTTTCCCCTTTTGGAACTTACGGTCCTCCCCCCCTTCCCCCCCAAAAAAGTAACTTTTTAAAGTCACTAGGAGAACTTGCGCTGCTCAGTTCTGCCCCCCTTCCGTCTCTTCCAATCTGTCCCACTCCTGGTTCCCCCCCCCCCGGGATGTGCGTGCTCGCGCGTGCCTCTTCCTCCCCGCGCAGCACATTCTTGCAGGACGGGGGCTCTTCCAGTTTTTCCTTCGAGTAGCGGGGTGGCACGGAGAGGGTTAACGCTCAGGAATGCACCCGCCAGGAATGTGCATGCAGATGAGATGGATGCTAATCTCATGCTAATGAGTGGCTGCCGCCGCCGCCGCCGCCGCCGCCGCTCGGGACTGAGCCGGTTCTCCCCCTCCCCCCGGAACATAAGCAGCGCCTCGTCTTAGCCTGGACCCCCTGACCCCCTGCTGCCAATACGGAATAAGGCCCGAAGGCGGAGGCTCCGTCCAGACATGGTGGACTGAAACTCAGGAGAGTTTCCTGGCCCATTGCACGATTCTGCCTCCCTCCACCCGCCCAGAGCTCCAGGGGAAGGAGGGGGCGTCTTTTCCCGCTTCCCTCCTTTTCTTTCTTGTTTGCTGTCCCTATGGAGCAGCTATACCCCGACTTCGACCATGCCTAGAAAAATGGGGAATGGGCAATTGCCCTTACCCGACGGCTGGGAGGAGGCGAGGGATTACGATGGGAAAGTCTTCTACATCGACCACAACACCAAGCAGACCAGCTGGATCGACCCTAGAGACAGGTGGGTGTAGATCGTCTCTCCAAATCCCAGTGCGCGAAGAGGAGGGGGTTGAACCCGGGGGGGGGGAGAAATTGGCGTCAGGCGCATTTGTCCTCCTAACTTAAGGAGGAGTTGAGTTTGTTTTTCCCCCCCACCTCTCTAGTCCCCTCCCCGGTGTAAGGGAGAGTCTCACATAGTTACATAATAAAGATAGTGATAACAACAACAACAACAACCACCACCTGCAAGGAAGAAAGGGGAAGTGTTCCCTTCCGCCCCAGCATTATCTTGGAAGGAGAGGAGGGTGGTAGCGTGCAAGTTTGTGTATTTCTGGCATGCGTTGTCTGGCAAGGGTGTGTATTGGAGACAGAGAGGGAAAGTGGTTCTGTAGGCTGCAAAGTGAGAAAGAGTTGTAAGAAAAGGCAAGAACTCGGGTGAACATTCTCTTTCTTGTGACTGGAAACAAACACAGATCAATTCGTCAATCCAGATTTTATTTAATGAGTATGTGTTGAAATGGTTCCCACCAGACTATGATTTGCCTATAGAACTGAAACTGAGGTTCTCTCTTTTTATAAAACTCTTAAGTGAAGTTATGGGATTTTTAAAAACAGTTCTGATCTTTTTTTTAAAAAAAAAGAATATTTAATTTTCATAGAAGCCCTTGCAATGTCTCTCTGTGGCTATTAAAAGAATTGGGTCAAGTTAGAGGATTTTTAAACATAGTTTTCTCTTTACATACTACAGCACAAAGAAAAAAGATGCTGGATCTCCAGAGATATTGGTATTCTGGGTTTTGAAAATTTGGTTAGAATATAAATCATCTCCCTGATGAAAAGGTAAAATATATTTAACAAATCCTCTAGGTACACAATTAAAAGGGTGAAATTAGTTAGGCCATTTGCTCATCTATTTTTGGAACTGAAGATTTCAGCTGTAATGGGTTTTAACGTTTTTATTTTTCTGAAAACCTGGTTTATTCCAGACAAAAGCATGTTGCCTTGTTCTGAGCCTCAGATTTGTACCATCTCATCCTTTTCAAGGTGAAGCCCTTGTAATGAAATTGAGAGAAGTCTAATCAGGCCTGGCACTTGAGTTTTTAGAAGTAGGCCTCAACTGAATCCTTTTCTCTCTCCTGGTCTCCCCAGATTATAAGAAGAGAGATTTATTAAAGTAAGAGAGGAAGTTTAAACTTTTCTTTAAAAATAGAGCGGAAAGTCTATTAATTTTACAATAGAATGCCTCATATTTAATACTTTTTATGAAGAAAATAATTTTCTTTTAATTGCCACCATCACAATTAAGTGATATTGAAATCTAAGAGATTGCTTAAATTAGGAAAATATTGTTCTAGTATATACTATAATATTCATTAACATACATAATTCTTCACTCACTTTTCAGATTTACGTGCTGCTTATCTTTATTAAACTAATAAAATCCAGTATCGCTTAACTAATAAAAGCCATTAGAAATTTATGTCACAAACCATGCTGAATGATTAATGAAGGACTTGTTTTAAATTTCCAGGTTGAAATAAGAAAGGGTAGCTGTAACATTTCTGATAGTATCAGAGTCATGGTGCTTCTATATGAAAGTTGTTATATGCCTTGCTGCAGTGTCAGAACTTCTTCTCTGATGAATGCATTAATAAAATGGATTTATATTTAGAAATGTTGATACGACAATTTACATTACATTGTTTCTGAAAACTTAGAAGAACTTCTTAAAATAGGAGTAATCCTTGACATGATTGGGTATTCAAGTATACACATACTTAGTATTTTAACTTATTCGGCATTTTCAATTGTTTCATTTTAGCTGATCTTACAAATTTTTATAGACTAAGCATATCTTTTTCTGAAAACAAATACAGTATATGGTGCACATTCAGATTTCTTGATATTCAGACTAAAACTAAATACTGATTTGTTATGTTGGCTAAAAATGTGACTACAACTAATCCTACTTTTGGTTTTTCTTTTCACCTAGAAGTACAAATACAACTCTATAATCATGTTTTTTTTCCAATAAAGGAAAGACATATAACTTACATTTTGTGATAATGAGGCTTGAAATAACTACTATTTTATTAATGTCCTTATTTCAGAAGGCTTGACACATTTTCAGTCCTTAGCTTGACTGTATTTTCTTTCAGAAAAGCTAATGAAGTGAAGTCCTTGTTTAAATAGTGTAGGAGACAGTGTTTGGAGTAACTCTATTAATGCCTGTCAATCTCTTTACTCACTGTTACAAAACAAACAGAAAGAGGTTGTACTTGGTACTTGAGATAATCGATAACTAATGTATAGGTCTTGACTTCAGACAAAATTATGTACAAAAAGAAGGAAAAGTAGGTAATTCATTCCCTTTTATCTGAATTCAATATATACATAGTTTGATTCTCATTCTTCTATAATACACAGTCTATTTAACAGGTGAACTTCCTATTTTAATTCTATGTGATTAACTTTGAAATTAAAGCTTATTATGGTTATTATGCAACTTACTCCCAAGAAAATATACACAAATGTATACCATCATGCAGGTTTGTTTTGTATTGTTACACAGAAGTAAAGAATCTACTTTCAACCCTTATACACAGCAGCGGTGGGTTGCTCCCGGTTCGGCCCAGTTCTTAGAACCAGTAGCGGCAGTAGCGGCGGGAGGCTCCGCCCACCCACCCGGGACGCTTCTACGCATGCACAGAAGCATCGTGTGTGCGCGAACCAGTAGTAAAGGGTTTTAGAACCCACTACTGATACACAGGTATATTGGATCATAGTTGGCATATTTTTAGATGCAGACTTATTCGTACTAGTGTCATTTGGATTATTATAATCCATTCTATCTGAGGCTGCTTTGTAAACCGCGTGGAAACAACATCATTGCAGCAACTTGTATTATTATGGATCCATTGTGATTTGCTTATAAACTACACTGATGCTAGAACTGCACTGATTACCAGTTTGCTTTGAAATAAATTCAAGGTGCTTATTTCACTTTTAAAATCATGGCTATTGTAGTTTACGAATTGCTTTGTTGCAATTATTTCTGCCCATACAAAATACCAGGTAAAAAAGGCTTCCTTAGAATCCCTTCACTTGGGTAAAGTAACCTTCAGGGACTTGAAGGTGGGACATTTCAGGTGCTGTTCCTGTTCTTTGAAACAGCATTCCTCCTAAGAATTGTACCTTGGGGTAGATAAGTTGATTGTGCCTTTGGTTTGAATTGGGTTTGTTTATTGGAATTATGAATTGCCTGTTACTTATTTTATTTTTATGTATACTTTAAGCCTTATTGTATAGAATAGGGCAGTGATGGCGAAACGTTTCGGCACTGAGTGGCCAAACCGGAACGCGTGCACGTGCGCGCATGCATGTGCGCGCACCGGAGTGCCAAAAACCCGAAGACCAGCTGGCCGGTGTGCATGCACACGCCGGCTACCTGGTCTTTGGGTTTCTGGTGCTCCGATGCGTGCGCAGATTAGCTGGCCGGCACGCATGCTCGCACTGGAAACCAAAGACCAGGTGGCCGGCACGCACATGCGCACTGGCCAGCTGGTCTTGAGGTTTCCGGCGCTCCGGAAGAGCAGCTGGCAATGGTGCGCGTGCCCACAGAGAGGGCTCTGCGTGCCACAGGTTCGCCATCACGGGAATAGGGCATCTAAGCCACTCAGAATTGATTATATTAGGCACAGAACCTGTAATTGGAATGTACACAGTTAGTCCTCAGCTTACAGCCATGCGTTTAATTATGGTTCAAAGTTATGATAGCCTTGAAAAACATGACTAATGACCTGTACTTGCACTTCAAACAGTCAAACCAGCCCCACGATCACATGATTGTAATTGTGGTGCTTGGCAACTGACTCACATTTGTGACAGATTGCAGCATCCTGTGGCCACTGATGACAGTTTGCAACTTTTTTTGCCAGCTTTCAGCAAAAAAATGTTCAATTTTTTGGATTCACTTAATGACCATGTGATTCATTTAACAACATGATTCATTTAACGATCACCATAAAAATTATCAGAAAATCAGCTCCAACTTGATTTATGATTCCAGTTATTTATGATGAAAATTCCAGTCCCAATTATGGTAATAAATTGAGGACTACCTGTCTTGATGTCTGGAGCTACTATAATAAAGACCAGATCCATCTCAAATCTTCTTTTAAAAAGTAGTTTTAAAAGAACAAAAGTTGTTTTTGTTGCTAGAACTGCTTTTATGATGGGGTGTTCAGGTTGCATTGATGTCTATTGCCATATAATATTTGGCATAAATCTGAGCCATTTCTAATAGAAAGTTAAAATATTCTTCCCTTCATATAATAGAAATGTAGTCATTTGCAATGCAACAAGTTCATAGTGGTCTCAATAAAATCAACTATTTTGGAAATATGTATCTGATTAATTTTTGACTCCCATGTGTGCAGTATTAAAACTTGTATGCCACTTGACTCAGTGTCTCTTGGTGGCTCACAACAATAAAAAATTACAATCAAATCATTGAAATGTAAGAGATAAAAGAAAAAATATGGCACGCACAATGAAGTCTTATTTTCTCTTTCCAAAGGCCTGGGTGAAGTGCCAGGTCCTCGTGGCTGTTCTAAACAACTTGTTTCAGAGGGCAAGTGCTGCTATAGACAAGGCAGATTTCTAGAGTCTGGATAGATGGCATGTCTAACTGAAGAAACCCAGAGTACACCAACCCTGTAGAATCAAATTAGTCAAAT
>QLTV01004297.1:502691-515201 GCA_003457575.1 Thermophis baileyi | reverse complement strand
CCCCCCCATCCCCGTCGTGGTTGCAACGCCAGTGGCTTCGGGAGGCATTGGCCGGCAAGGAGAGGGGAGCCGGCCTGGCAATCTTGTAGCCACGCGGCTGCAAAACTTGCCGAGCTACCTATCCACGCCGCGGTTGCAACGCCAGCGGCTTCTGGAGTCGCTGGCCGGCGGGGAGGGGGATAGGCTAGCATGAATGCTTACCTGTGTGTAGGCAAGAGGAAGTTGGATGCGCGTGGCGAAGGCGAGGCAGGACGAGCATCTCAGTGGGGGACCGGTTCGGGGGCATGGCCAGCCAGAGGTCACTTCCGGTTCGGGGAACCACGCCAAATTTCTGCTAACGTTCTCCCGAACCGGTCCAAACCAGTAGCAACCTACCACTGATACACACACACACACACACACACACACACACACACACACACACACACACGTAGGATTCAGCCCTGGTTAAATACATTGGAGCAATATATTGATGTGAACTTTCACAGCCAGTATCTGTTGATAATTATTGAACTTCCTGATGTTTCATTGAAGATGCCAGCCTCTTGTTACAGGTGAACATCTATTGTATAGATCAGGGTCCCTAATCCCGGTCCATGGACTGGTGCTGGGCCGGGGCATGCCAGCATCTGAACTGCACAAACAAGCAAAGCCCCATCCTCAGGATGCAGGCAGCATGCAAAACCACACCCCCTCCAGTCTGCAGAAAAAAAACTCTCCACGGAACAGGTCCCTGGTACCCAAAACGTTGGGGGCCACTGCTGTAGATCACATCCAGTAAACCCTGAAGCTCAATGCTGCCAAAATGACAGCAAGCTGCTCTTAAAGGAGTGATAATCTGTTAGTAATTCTGTGTGATGATGATTATTAAGGAATCAATTTGTGTTCACAAAATATTTGGAGAAATAGACAAAATAAGATAAACACATGTAAAGTAGAAACTGGAAACCTGTAAACAGTGTAAAATGTTTCTTTCTTTATGCAAAATAAAGCTGAAAAAAGCTCATCTGCCCCAAGGATGCCTCCAGTCTCACTTTGCACAGAGAAGAGAAAAGGTCAGAGGCAATATAAGAAGGTTCACAAGCTGCATGTCTAATTTCTTCCTAGGAGCCTAATGAGAGTATCTTGCCTGAGGACTCCCTCAGTCTTGAAGCAGGAGCTCTGGATCACTGTGACCCCAGCAAACCCAACTTTTTGAGCATTCTCAACTACTTTTACAAAATCTTGAGAAGAATTTTACTTTATGAAATACCTTGTTTTGGCCACTTCTCTGTTTCTTCACATAAAATCTGAAATAACTGTTTTTAGCATATATACTTTGGTTAATAATAATTTTATTTTCAGTGCATACAGGCCAAGGTTTTGATATCCCTGGGAGATCTATTTTTTTGGTATGTATGAGCTTTTTAAGAAGCAGAAATAATACTACTGGTTAACTGTATCACATTAAACCTGCTCATTTTTAGCATGAATTGAGAGATTATACATATTTTTAAGAGTGATACATTTGTATTACAAAAGTATATTTCTAACCATCTTTTTCCTTTTCTTTTGAGAACTCATCTTTTTAGCTAATAATTCTTCTTTCTTGGTTCATTTTAAATTGTTCATATTTTCTAAATCATGAAAATATTTCATTTTCTGTAACTCCTAGTTATATTCCTTATAGTGATGTATCATGTCTACAACGCCTCAGTTTCAGCAGTGCGTCAACATTAAACAAATTAGCTTTTATTCTCCAGTGTGCTGAGGAGAATCCAAGGAATGGGTTAACTCTGCCTTTCTGCTCTTTAGTCTGAGTCTGTCAATCTTTCGTAGCCACGCCTCTCGCGTCTGCGTCCCCAGTTTTTGACTCAGTCTTCAGCTCAGATAGACATTTATAGATTAGCTCCAACCTTCAAATTTGAAGAGCCAAAACACAGAGTTTCCCTTCCTTGGATTCTCACCTGAACAAGCAGGAAAGCAATCGGCTTTCTCCAGCATTCGCAGGGATAGAGAACGGACTGGCAGGGTCCCCAGTCTGACCGGCATAGCTGCCATTATCTGGCTCAGCCCCACAGATCCGAGGTCCCTTAAAACTTCCCACGATCTGCGGAGGGGAACTGGAGTCACTGCCCAGTCTCTGGTGCATACTTGTTGGTGGCACTCAATCAGCCGCAGCAGCAGTGTTCCTATTCGTAACGAGCCTGCCTTCTTCCAAGGGCCGAATCCACAAAATGGAGTCTTCAGCGGCAACAGGCAACTGCGAAGAAACCGTAAGTGGGGAAGAACTGAGTTTCCCAGCCAAGCCCCAGGCCCCAAAGAAAAGCTCCTCAATGCCGAAATTGGCTATCAAAGGAGCAACTGCCCGAATCAGGGCAAAAGCCCTTTCCTCCAAAAAGGACACTAAGGCCAAGGAGAAGGACGCACAAAGGCGTCAAAAGGCCCTGGACAAGGAGATTGCTAAGGCAGAAAAAGAGGCAGAACGACGTAGACAAGTGAATTCCCCCATGGGTAAAACTGTCTTTTCCCACGCTTTTCTGCCTCAGCCGTTAGAGCCTCTGAGTGAGGCCAGGCAAATGAATAGTTTGAGATACCAGTCTTGGTCACCAGATGCGCTCGAGAGCAACTCTCAGCCACATTTTACAATTCCAGACAGTAATGAGGCGTTTTTTACTCCCCTGTCAAATCTGCTCCCAGCAGAAGGACATTGGGAACCAACCTCAAAAAGGTTAAAGCCTACCCCAGAGGCTACCTTTACCCCCACTGCAGCGGGACTCCGCCCAAGGGAAAATCAAAAACCAGAAATCTCCTCTCAAATGAGGCTCTTGATCTCAGAGGCTATTGCGCAGGGCATTGCTGCAGGCATGCAGCAAAACCATCAGACAGCCTCTGTAGCATCTGATATTTCCCTGCACCAAGGGCAGCATCCTGCACCCCCAGTTCCAAGAGAATTGTTGGTCCTCCACAGGCCTCATTCTCCCACCTCCTCCATGCAAAGCCGAGAATCACTCTCGGATGATGAGGAGTTCTCTGAGGATGAAGGGGTGGCTCCAACCCCCCCCCCGGCCTTCACAGGGCTCTTTCACCCTGCCTTGTTTAAAACACTTTTATACAAGGCCAAGGCCACAGCTCGCATAGGAGCGGACCCAACCACATCAGATTCAGCATTGGGCTTGGCTGACCCAAGTGACTTACTGTTTTTACAGCCTGCCACAGAGAACGAGGAGATCCCCTCCCCACGATTATTCCTGGACGTCATCCAGAGACAATGGGCACTACCAGGGGTGTACCCTCCCCCGAGCGGAGATTTTACAATGTGGCCCCAGACCTCACTACAGCATTACAAACGGCAGCAATAGACCGGCCTGTGGCGGCCTTAGCATCCTCCACCATCATGTCCAAAGACACGGAGGATGCCTTAAAAACAGAGGACAGGAGAGCAGAGCTGACGCTCCGCAAAACCCATCAGGCAGCTGCCTGTGCAGTTAAGGCAGCTACGGCCACCTCCTTGTTCAACAGGACCTCCTTGCTCTGGCTCAGGCAGATGCAAGTGAGAGTCCCGGCCGGTGACCTCCGTACCCACCAGGATATAAACAAACTGGTAGCGGCAGCAGAATTTTTGGCTGATGCCGCACTAAACTCGGCCAAATTCACTTCCAGGGCCATTGCCTCATCCGTGACAGCCCGTCGACTGCTGTGGCTTCGTCATTGGCAGGCAGACATGAAATACAAATGGAAGCTAGCCTCTGCTTCCTTCAAGGGTGACAAGCTATTCGGAGAGGCCTTAGAGCCCATTCTTGTAGAGACCAAGGACAAGAAGAAAGTCCTATCCTCTCTATCCAGGCGTGCTGACCGCCGTCCCTCGACTTATTTTCGAAGGCCCTCATTCAGACCAGCAGACACCGTATCTGACTTCTCGTACCCCCAGAGGGCGTATTTCCAATGGCAGGATCACCAGTCCAATAGAACCGGCTATAGAGACACGAACAGACAGCAGTTCCAGTCCAAACAGCCATTTCAAGGCAACGGAAGTTGCCCCTTCCGCTGCTCCAGATGACTGCAATTCCAACCCTTCCATTGGTGGCTGTCTAAGTATATTCGCAGATCAATGGGAGGAAACCACCACAGATGCATGGGTCCTGAACACGGTAAGACTAGGTCTCACTCTCGACTTTCTCTCCACACCCCCGAGGTTCTTCATTCGTTGCCCCATCTCAAAAAACAAAACAAAAAGAGCCCTCATGGAGTCCGCAATCCAACACCTGTTGCACATTCGAGCCATCCAACCAGTACCAGATGACCAGCAGGGACAGGGGTTTTACTCCATTCTCTTCATAGTCCCAAAGACCTCAGGGGGGGGAGGGGAGGGGAGAGCAATTCTGGACCTAAACTAAACAAGCATCTGGTATACAGAAGGTTCAAAATGCAGTCCCTCCAGTCCATACTGGAGAGCATCCGGGAGGGCGACTTCCTGACATCAATAGATCTAACGGAAGCATACTTTCACATCCTGTCGGCTCACCGACAATTCCTACGGTTCTGCTATGCGAACCGGCACTACCAGTACAAGGCCCTCCCATTCGGCCTGTCTTCAGCGCCCAGGACATTCACCAAGATACTGGCGACACTATCGGCTCATCTCAGAACTGTTCCTATTCACGTCCAATGCTATCTGGACGACATATTGATCCAATCCTCCTCTCACCTCCTGGCAACAGAGGATCTACGCCTCACAATCCGGGTCCTCCAGGATCATGGATTCTCAATCAATTACAAGAAGAGCAACCTCGCTCCTACCAACCGGCTACTATACCTAGGAGCCTATATAGACACCACATTGTGCATGGTCTCCCTGTCCCAGGAGCAACAGGACAGCATCAGAGCCTTGGCAACTCTGATCCAAGCGGACCAAACAGTGCCCCTGGTCCTCCTCTTGCAACTCCTGGGCAAGATGGTGTCCTGCATCTCCATCGGCACACCTGCATGCCAGGACCTTACAGTGGTTCCTCCTCCCTTACTAAAGATCCGGCAGGAGCAACTCAACCGCCAACGTCCAGGTCCCACCAGAAGTACTCCAATCCTTCCAGTGATGGGTGTCCCAGGCCACAGCCAAGGGATGCGCCTTCAAGGAACCGAATTGTCTCACCATCACCATGGATGCCAGTCTCTTCGGTTGGGGTGCCCACTTGCAGTCCCAAATGACACAAGGGCAGTGGTCTCAGGAAGATTTACGGAACAACATCAACCGGCTAGAGCTCAAAGCAGCCCACTTAGCCCTCAGACGGTTTCAGAACACGATGTTCGGCCACCATGTGCTCATACTAACGGACAATGTAGCCACCAAGGCCCATATCAACTGCCAAGGGGGCACCCATTCCAGGTCCCTCATGCAGGAAGCCGAGCACTTGGGACTCTGGGCATCTAGGGACATCTTCTATCCCTAAGAGCAGAACATATCTCCAGAACAGCCAATGTACAGGCAGACTGGCTCAGCCGAGCCACAGTCGACCACTCAGAGTGGCACCTGCATCCCGCCCTGTTCAAGGAACTGTCAGAACGGTTCGGTTCTCCGATCCTGGACCTATTCACCACCCCGTCAAACAGTCAACTACCCAGGTTTTATACCTGGTTTATGACACCAGGGGCAGAAGGAGTCAATGCGCTCCACATTCCATGGCCCCGAGGACTGCTATGCGCCTTTCCTCCACTTCCCCTCATCCCAGGGGTAATCAGGAAGGTACTGGCAGAGAGGGCGGAGGTCCTACTCCTGGCTCCCCACTAGCCCAGAAGACCGTGGTTCACCGACCTGGTCAACCTATCGGTATCCAGGCCCTGGAGGATTCCGCCAGACAGAATCTCCCTCAATCAGGGAGCTCTCATTCATCCAGAACCACAATGGCTCCAATTAACCATTTGGCATTTGAGCGGAGAGCTCTGAGGCTGGACAGCTTCTCCAGCCGAGTGATACAGACCATCCAGGCCTCTAGGAGGCCATCCACCAACCGGATCTATGACTCCACATGGAAAACCTTCTGCGGCTGGTGCTCCAAAGCTTCTATTGATCCCCTCTCTGTATTGGTAGTTCAGATCTTGGACTTCCTACAGGAAGGGCTGGACAAGGGCCTGTCGCCCAATATGATATGCAGAAAAAGTGGCAGCTTTATCCTCTGTGTTATCCTGCAGTGATCTGAAGTCCTTTGCTCAACACCCTATTTTGCGCAGCTTCATCAGAGGCGCAACTAATTTAAGGCCTCCGACGGTTCACAGATATCCACCTGGGAACTGCCTAAGGTTCTACAGGCTCTCTCCTCTGCGCCTTTCGAACTGTTGTGCTCCACCAGCCTGCGTTTCCTCACCTGCAAAGTGGCCTTCCTTGTGGCCATCACTTCGGCGAGACGCATCTCTGAATTGGCGGCCCTCTCAGTAAGGGAGGACCTGTGCGTCTTTCATCCTAAGAGGGTGGTTCTGCGATTAGATCCTTCATTCCTTCCCAAGGTTAATTCCTTATTTCACAGCACGGAAACTAATCTTACCAGACTTCTGTCCAGGTCCGACTCACGCCCTAGAGAAGAAATGTCACACCTTGGACGTCAGGAGGGCTCTCCGCATCTATATCAAGAGGACAGCCTCCTTTCGAAAATCGGAGTCCCTATTTGTAACCTTTCAACCCTCCACATTGGGTAATAAGGTCATGGCATCGACAATAGGTCGGTGGATACGGGCATGCATCGCCAAATCATATGAGCTTCAGGCTCTTCCGCTACCTCGACGAGTGACAGCCCACTCCATTAGAAGCGTGGCCACTACGGCAGTGTGGGCCACACAGGTCTCCATTGAGGAGATATGCAGAGCAGCAATGTGGTCCTCTCCTTCGCCATTTATACAGCATTATAAGCTGAATGCCTTTGCTTCGGCTGAAGCGGCAGACGAGTTCACCAGAAGGTGTACACAGACTTGGGGATTCTGGATCAGACTGCTGCCCACCCTTAGGACGTGCCGACTTTGGTATGTCCCATTCCTTGGATTCTCCTCAGCACACTGGAGAAGGGGCGTTAGTCTTACCTGACATGCTCCTTCTTGGTGTGCTGAGAGAGAATCCAACCCCACCCTGACGACCGTCTGGTCCAGAGTCCAGGAGTGGTCAAGTCAGATCAAAAAACACGTTCAAGTCAATCATTACGCCTTCGTCAAAAACTGGGGACGCAGACGCGAGAGGCGTGGCTACGAAAGATTGACAGACTCAGTCTAAAGAGCAGAAAGGCAGAGTTAACCCATTCATTGGATTCTCTCTCAGTCGCCGAGAAGGAGCGTGTCAGGTAAGACCAACATCCCTTCTCTTAATGTAGAAGATTTACTTTGCCAGTGGTTAGTTGTCAAGTATACATTTCCATTATCCTCAGATAACAGAGGAGGGAGTTCAGGGAAGAGGGAGACTAGGGAGTTTCATGACTTGGTCAATTTGGGACCAATCAAGCTTTTATGGCATCTGTCTACAAGTATGGCAACAGAGCGTGAGACACATCTTAGAATGGTAATAATATAGACAGTTATTTCCCAGTGCCTTTCCTTTTTAATATATTATAGTGATGGCAGTCTTACAGTCCTAAAAAAACTATGTATCTGCAGCCTAACTCCAAATGATAAACAAAGCAAAGATAATATCCTTACAGATTTCTGATTTTCAGCTATTTATAAATTAAAGCATAGCTTCTGTGATGCATTCGTTTGACTCAGATAACAAGCAAGAGAATGCTAACTTGTTATTTATGTTTGATGACGTGAAGTGATATTCTTCATTTTCTTTATTTTTGACTTGCCAGAGATTTTTGCATTAATAATGCACTGGGGCACTTGGTCCTATATGTGATTCCTCCTATATCCCTCAGGGCAACTAGAGTTTGGGTCCCCTGTGCTAGATTTTTGGTATATGTCAGTCCTTACATTATATTAACAGACACTTGCAAGACTGAAAATATTTCTCCTTTCCTTTCCTTCAACTTTGAAAAACTGGGGAAGATTCTTTCAGAAACATTTTCCATATCATTCCCTTTCTGTGGGTTGAAATATCTTTTATATGTGAAAATCTTCACAGCATACGAAGGAGAAACAATTTTCATTCCCATGTAAACCTAACACTTGGTATAATTTTGACAGGATGGGAAGATTAACAATTATCTCAAATCTTAATTTTAAAACTATGTATATGTGATTGTGGATCAGAGGGGATTCAGATCTTTAGTAATAATTTTGTAACCTTTTCCAGATTGATAGACACCAATGACTTCTTTATTGAGCTATCCAGAAATTTATTTTGAGTGAAACATGATGTGCCTGGAATTTGTGTGGTAGGAACTTCACTATGATAACAGGAATCAGAGAGAATGTGAAATTTATATAGCTACATATAAAAGTTCAGGCATCACTGCTCAGTTGTTTGCTACAGTGAAACCAGGGGTGAAATGCTCCCGGTTCGCTCTTACCTGTCGGTTGCCGTAGAGCCGGTCGCCAAGGTAGCGTGAGGCGCCGCCCACCCACCCGGACGCCGCCATTTGGGTTCTTTTACCCTCTGCGAATGCACAGAACGCTTTGCGCATGCGCAGAGGGTAAAAGAACCCAAATGGCGGCGAACCCACATTCTCTCTGATTCCTGTTATCATAGTGAAGTTCCTACCACACAAATTCCAGGCACATCATGTTTCACTCAAAATAAGTGAACCAGAACTGACCCAGCCTGTACATAGTATAAAGTTAAACATGACATTTTTCTGCAAATTTCAATGCATATGTACATTCAAGTGCATATACATTCAAAATAAGAAAAGAATGAATATGACAGGTGCAAATTTTCTTATTTTAAACCTGTAAAAAACTGCACATAAATAGTACAGGTAGTTCTTGGCTTAGGACCAGTCACTTAGCATTTGAAGTTACAATGAACCTCCCCAGGGGTATTTAAGACCCAAGATTTGAAGTTCTGACACTTCCTCCTCCCATGGTCATTTCAGGCACTCAGCAACTGGGCTGCATTTACAGTATGGCCATTTGCAGCATCTCATAGTCATATCATGTTACAACAATTTTGTTAAAAACTGACATTTACGTTTGCTTTTTGGCAAAACTGATCCTTAGTGAACCATTGGTTCGCTTAACAACCACCACAAAAAAGATCATAAAACTGGGTCAGTCATGTGGGTGACTCAATATAAACTGTCATGAGTTACGACCATAATAGGCAGGCTCCATTATGATCATAATGTGACTACTTGTAAGCATTCAGATATGCAGAACATTTTCTTGTTTAACTTTGTGTTATGTAGCCACCTTCTATTAGTTTACCAATTGTCTAATAATTTGCATGCAACTTTATATATATATATTAAAAATAATGTATTAGCTGCCAACTCTAGTGGATTCTGGATGGCATATAAAATCAGAAAAACCCTAAAAACAGATGAAAGCATCAAACCCAAGAGACAGCCCAGGCTAAAAAAAACCCTTACATACAACAAAAATCAAACAAAACAGGTGCCCTACAAAAATAATAATACATCAACTCTAGGCCAGGTTTTCTGAGCTTTCTGGAACTCTAGGACAAGTCCACATCTCTGGGGGGAGGATGCGATAGACAAGGCTTCCTTGGTCTTATAAGTTGACAATGTTTAATAGATTTGGAGCACATCCACTCTGCCAACACATACTGGATGGGTAGAAACTATTGGAAGCAAATGTTCCCTCTGTTCAAATCCTATGCCACACCTGTATGGTGGGACTGGCCTAAATCATCCCTATTTAAGAATATACACCACTGGCCCTAGATTCCTCTTTGAATGAATTGATTGAAGGAGATTTGCGGGGGGGGGGGAGAGGAGGGATTATCATTTCCTATGTTTACATTGCGTATTGCATACTTTTTTTTTAATTAGATAAATGAAACAGAGACTTGTTGTCAGTTGATTACTCATGCTCTTTCTACATCACAATGACCAACATGAAGTTCTGATAACATTCACGGTAAAGATTTATCAAAATTCAAACAATCCGATATCCAATATTCTTTCTCCTATCCAAAGGAGAAAGAATACTTCTCCACAGAACTGGAAGATGCTTAATGGATTTGTCTGACTCTCATATATAGCATTGTTTTTCTATGATTTATTGCACCATAACATTGTAAATGATAGTGATTCTAAAAATCAATTTTATTTAAGAAATCATACTAAGAACAAACATTAACAAAAACTGCATTTTCAAAAAAAACCCAGCACATTGGATATGCAGTGATATTTTATTACAATCTGTGGCATTGTTCATTATATAGTTTTGCAAATGCTCAAGAGTCAGTTGTTTCATATAATTATTTTAATACATCTGTTATTGTTTACATTACAAATAGCATGGCACTACATATTCAATTAGTTGGAATACCTCTCCACATAATGGCTTCTATAATTCTGCTTCTTCAGAGGTTTCATCTGGAAAGCTCAAAGGTCACATCATTTGGTTTATAGCTATGGACTGATGCCTACATAGGGAAATTCCTAGCATTCCATTTGTCTAACATTTAGACCTTATATTCATCTCATATAGAGTATTGGGTTTTTTTCAGGCATGCAGTAAAATTGGCAAGAGCTAAAACAAATTAAAGCTCAGCAAAATATTTTCTCCACTTTGAACCAAGTGTTTGACATAAATCTCTTTTGTGGTCTGAAAATGTAAATTTCACATGCCTATACATGCCTAACTAACTTACTTATGGCAGTCTTCAGAAATGTGTAGCAAAAACCTTAGTAGGTTTCAGAACTATGTTTTTCTTATGGAAGATAATTACTGACTCAACAGAGAAAGAAGCCAAAATTTGTCATACATTGTTTTTTTTAAATGATTCCCTTGTTTGCCAGGTTCCAGCAGCTAATGTTTAACCCTGCTTAGCAACTGCGTAAGATAAAAAAATAAATGTATGACTTTCTTCATTCTCTCCCCCTCATTGTTTTTATTTATTAAAGCATTAATGATACAACTCCAAAAGACAAATACATTGAACTCATTTGAAAAAAATAGGAATAAAGAAATATGATCATAAATATTATTTAAGTGAATGACTGAAACTCATGTTTATGGTAATATTTAAATACATTAAAACTATTAAATGTAACTATAAATATAGATGTAAAAATAACTTTTAAAGCAATTTTGCCACAGGTATCCAAAAAGTAGGGGACCCTAAATTAAAGATATTCCTTTTGAAAAAATTTAAAATCTTTATGAATATCATCTTATCTTCTCCATTTTATAAACCAGGGTTGCCAACTTCTATTAAAACCATGCTTGAAGATTTTTCCTCAGACAATTGTGTGTGAGTGTGTAAATGCACCTGAAAAGAAATAAAGCTATTATAAAAACATTGAGTATTGAAGTTAATTGCCTGTAAAATAGGCATTGCATTTGCAAAATTACTTGGTCTCTTATCTGCATGTATACACAAGTGCAGAATAGATACTCGGAAAGATTGGAAATCTGGGGCCAGAAAATAAAAATCAATACATGCCTACTCTTAGAACTGCCAAACTTACTAGGGCTTTCTAGTTTCCAGGGAAATATTCATTGGTGGTTGCACAATTGATCTGTTTAGCTCAGTTTACTCTATTTAAACTGGGAAAGGCTGAAGAATAGATTCTTCTGCCTGCATCAAGGAAATGTCTTGATAATAGAGACCTTTGTGCTGGGCTAAGAAGCAGAAGAAAGCAATGTATGCTTATTCTGTATTAACTTCCATTGAGTTCAGTGGTTCTTATTCCAGAAAATATAAACAGGAATCATTCACAGGCTACTTTCAGTCCTTTTATGTACACTGGAGGCTTTCTCCATCTACTGACATTTTCTACCAACTGAAGATTTTGATCTTTCCATCTTAAATAGAGAGCATCCACTATAGATTTTCATTCTCTACAGTGCAGTACAATTAACAATTTCAAAAAGTGATTAAGAAGAGAAGCCTGCAAACTTGTGTCCTTTTTAAAGGTTCTGAACTGAGGTTTGGGCTACGATAGCATTATCTCATCTCCCAGTGCTCCAAACACGCCGGTGCTGCTGAGTGAGGATCATCAACCTTGTTGATGATCCTCACTCAGCAAAGGACCTTGGAGTACTCATCTCTAAGGATCTAAGTGCCAGAGCCCACTGCAACAGCATTGCCAAGAAGGCATTAAGAGTGGTAAACCTAATCTTGCGTAGCTTCTTCTCCGGAAATATTGTACTTTTAACCAGAGCATACAAAACATTTGCTAGACCAATTATCGAATACAGCTCATCTGTCTGGAACCCACACTACATATCAGACATTAACACAATTGAGAATGTCCAGAGATATTTCACTAGAAGAGTATTACATTGTTCGCAACAGAATACCTTATGCAACCAGACTTGAAATGTTGGGACTAGAAAACTTAGAACTACGCCGCCTTCGATCTGACCTAAGTGTAGCCCACAAAATTATCTGCTACAATGTCCTACCTGTCAATGACTACTTCA
>QLTV01004297.1:479438-502623 GCA_003457575.1 Thermophis baileyi | reverse complement strand
CCATCTAGTTGTAAAATTTCTTGTACTCATGACCATGCTTGTACTTATATATTCACAAACATGTTTATACTCTGTTTATACTTTGTTCGTAATCATATATACGCTTGACAAATAAATAAATAAAAATAAATAAATAAAAATTTTGTGGTCTCCTTAAAAGGAGAAGCTGTCTGGAGCACTTGTGGACAATCCCAGTCCTCTAGTTGTCTAGAGAGGAATCGCAAAGTGTTGGTCTCCTCGTGGACTCTCCAATCTGGTGTGGTCATTGTCTCCTCTTTCAGCAGAGAGCAGGTCAGTAGTGGGCTATTTAGTTTTGCTTAGTCTGCTCACTTTTGAGATTATGCTTCTTGCAGAATGCCATTCAAAGCCGAAGGGTGGTTTCGTACTCCAAAATTGTACAAACCTGCTCACACAAGTGTTAATAGCACAGTTGGGCCTGTTTTATAGCTGCAAAGCATATAGAATAGAATAGAATAGAATAGAATAGAATAGAATAGAATAGAATAGAATAGAATAGAATAGAATAGAATAGAATAGAATTCTTTATTGGCCAAGTGTGATTGGACACACAAGGAATTTGTCTTTGGTGCATATGCTCTCAGTGTACATAAAAAGACAAGATACATTCGTCAAGAATCATGAGGTACAACACTTAATGATTGTCATAGGGTACAAATACAATCAGGAAACAATCAATATTAATATAAATCGTAAGGATACAGCAACAAGTTACAGTCATACAGTCATAAGTGGGAGGAGATGGGTGATAGGAACAATGAGAAGACTAATAGTAATAGTAATGCAGCCTTAGTGAGTGGTTTGACAGTGTTGAGGGAATTATTTGTTTAGCAGAGTGATGGCATTAAGGAAAAAACTGTTCTTGTGTCTAGTTGTTCTGATGTGCAGTGCTCTATAGCGTCGTTTTGAGGGTAGGAGTTGAAACAATTTATATCCAGGATGCGAGGGGTCAGTAAATATTTTCACGGCCCTCTTTTTGACTTGTGCAGTATACAGGTCCTCAATGGAAGGCAGGTTGGCAGTAATTGTTTTTTTTTGTTTTTTTTGTTTTTTTGCAGTTCTGATTATCCTCTGAAGTCTGTGTCTGTCTTGTTGGGTTGCAGAACCAAACCAGACAGTTATAGAGGTGCAGATGACAGACTCAATAGAAAACAACAAATAATTAGACAATTTTTAGAATTTTGGAATTCTAATAATTCAAACTATTAGAATATTAAAAATATAGCACAGAATTATTAAACAAAACATTTTAAAATAAAAATAGCAATATATGCAGGAACAAATTTCATCACTGTTTAATAATGGCAACATCTTTCATTCTTTAAATGTAGAAAGGAAGTTTCAGTAAGTGGTGACATTTCTCACACTGTTTAAATTCATATTTAAAAACTAAGCATTGATTTATTGCCATCACAAGCATAACTGCAGCCAGAGAACAAATGTATTTTGCACTTTTCCTATTTTTCTTTCTTCAGCAACACTTTTCAAAATGTGTCAGCCAGTGTGGGATGTTTGCTTTTCTCTGCAAGTTTTGGTATTTTTCTAAATCATTTATTGATTATGTGCCATCAGGTTGGTATCAACTCCTAGCAACCAGATAGGTAGATTTTTTTCCAGGATAATCTGTTCCATTCTGGTCCTTCAGTTTTTCCAACAGTGTACCCGTTGACACTGTTTAATTAGTCTATCAATCTTGCTGCTGGTCTTGTTGTTCTTTTCTTCCCTTCTACCTTTCCCAGCATTAAAGATTTCTCAAGAGTGCTAGGTCTTTGCATAATGTATTCATAATATGATAATTTAAGCCTGGTCATTTGTGCCTGGAATGAGAATTCTGAACTTTATTTGTTTAATTATCCATTTTGTTTGTTTTCTTAGTTACTCATAGTATCCTCGAGAGTCTTCTCCAACCCCAAAGTTCAAATATGTCAATTATTTTTAACCTGCTTCTTGAACAGTCCAACTTTTGCTTCCATTGAATGTCACAGAAAAACCATTGCTTTCTTAATTCTCACAATTAGATAGTCTGAGGTTCCCATTTTCTCTAATCACAATCCACAGCTTGATATGGTTGACATAATCGAAAGGCTTTCTCTAACCAATAAATTATCATTTTAATTCTCAGTTATCTAACATGCATGAGCAATAATGCCTTTTGTTCCTGAGGATTTTCTAAAGTCAGTTTGAAGATCTGGCATCTCCTTTCCATATCTGCATTGGATGATTTTAAACATTATTTTGCTAGCATGTGAAATTAAGGATAATGTATTATAATTTGTACACTCTGTTAATTCTATTTGTTTGGTATTAATACAGTATGTAGACTGACTTCTTTCAATCTATTGGACACTGTGTCGTTCTCTGGATTTCCTGGCATAGCTTGGATGGAACATTTATGGATGCTACTTCTGTTGTTTGTCGTATTCTGTAGATACTGCATCAGTTCCTATAGCCTTCTAAAGTTGATGGTGACTGGAGTTCTAGTACTAGAGGAAATATCTTCTAAATATCTTGGATATTGACATCTGTATTCTATAGATCAGTGATGGCTAACCTTTTTGTCGCCGCGTGCCGAAAGCATGGCCATAATGCAATGCGCGTGTGACACCTCCCGCGCATGTGCGTGTGTCTCCCGCATGTGCCCCACCCCCGCAAATGCGCAGCAGAGACCCGAAAACCAGGTGGCCAGTGGGAGGTGCACACGCATGCGCGGTGGAGCTAAGCTGGGGTGACGGCTCGCGTGCACATAGAGACCTGTGGCACGCGTGCCATAGGTTTGCCATCACAGCTATAGATCCTCTTTGAATCAGTTACCATCTGTCCATTGGTGTTCTTTAGCATACTGGTAGTCCTTATTTAGTGACTGACTTATACAGAGATTGTTGGTTACAATGGTGATAAGCATCACCATCATTCAAAGCAACTTTGAGACCAATCCTTACATTTACGTCCTTTGCAGGTTTGTAAAGCAAAGGAGAAAGCTAAAGTAAGATTAAAAGCACAGTCTCAATTTCACTTAACAACATCCCACCTAATGACCTGGTCGCTGGTCCCAATTGTAGTTGCTAAATGAAAGCTACCTGTACTGATAAATGATTTGAAACCTCCTTCTGAGTTTGGGGATCTTTTGGAGAATTTTTCTTGTTTTTCTATTTACAGATGTTCTTATAATAGTACTACTTATCTCTTCTCATAATTCTCCTAAATTCTTTCCTGATATTTTTGTCTTTCTTGGCTTTGGCTTCTCTTCACAGCAATTTCTGTGTTTTGTTCTGACCATGCTTTCTGTTGTTTCTTGATCTTTGGCTGTTTCTATTCATATTCATCTTTAGCTACTTTTTTGATTTCATCCCATACTTCCTCTGGTTCTCTATCAAAAAGATTCAGGATTTCAAAACACTTCTTGAAGTTGTTCTTGAAAATGGTATGTGTTTTCTCAAGATCACGTCATAGAAATGGATTGGCTTTCTTCTTCCACTTTTGCTAGAATGAAACTTGCAAAAAAGGTGCAGTTTGTGATCTGTTACATAGTCAGCCCCTGGCAATGTTACTATACCTGAATTTTTCTACCTTCTTCTACCAATACAGTTACAGGCACAGATTTCTGTGTACTCCATCCAATAATATGTGTGTGTGTGTGTGTGTGTGTGTGTAAACACCCACACACCCACACACCCACACCATTTTGATGTTGGTAGTTAAGAAAGTAATTGATTAGAAAAATTGATGTCACCTCTTCATTTTAATTTCCTAAGCTATACAATCCAACTGCGTTTTTAATCTTTCCTCATTTTTGGCATTCCAATTTCCAACAAGTTGCACATTTTACTTGCATATTCTGTTGATTTCAGATTAAACCTGATCAAAAACTTGTCAGGTTCTTTCTTATTAGTCCAAATAATATTATTCAGTCATTGACTGAATTGTACCCAAGTCCTGTCCTTGCTAAGTCACATTTTTCAGCACTATCATAAATTTGAATGGTCTCTAAATGAATGGTCGTAATACGAGGATTACCTGTATGGATTTCAGACCATAGAGTTTTTTTTTCCTGCAACAATTTTATTTTATTCAAAAAGTTCAAATACAAAACCCCAAAGGAAAAAAAAAATTAAGCAGAGACAAAACTAAACTAAACAAAAACATTGATAAAACGTGAATTTTAAAAAAGGACAAAAACACATATTACCCCTCCTAGTTGGACTCTGACAAATCTATTGCAATAATAATAGCTTCCCCCCTTGCAAAGCGGGTCCAAAATTTATAAGCTTCTACATCTATTTGCAACCCAGTTGACCTGTCATATATTACACATATGAAAGAAAAAATAGTTAACAGGTTAAACAACAGCGCAGTTATAAGTGCCGAGGTGGCGCAAGAGCCGAGGTGGCGCAGTGGTTAGAATGCAGTACTGCAGGCTACTTCAGCTGACTGCTAGCTGCAGTTCGGCAGTTCAAATCTCACCGGCTCAAGGTTGACTCAGCCTTCCATCCTTCCAAGGTGGGTAAAATGAGGACCCAGATTGTTGGGGGCAATATGCTGACTCTGTGAACCGCTTAGAGAGGGCTGTAAAGCACTGTAAAGCGGTATATAAGTCTAAGTGCTATTGCTATTGCTAAGTTCAAAGCACTCTGTTAACAGTGTGTTATTGTAATTTACTTGTAGAAAGTCTACACAGTTTCTTATTTACCACAAATAACCCGATTATTATCTCTGATCAGTCCAGGATCAAATACCCTTGTTTGGTTCTTAATAGTGAAATCTTTCTTTAGGTTTTTAATTGGGAATTTTCTCAACAATCATATCTCCTTTTCAAAGTTCATAAGTCTCTGTTGTAAACATCTTTGCAACATACATTGTTGAACAATTCTCCCTGAGTGTACAACATTCCTCTTCTCAAGAAAGTCCAGCCCATCCTTCATCATATTCATTATCTCAACATTTCTTATATTTGTATTCTTTTCAATCTTTTATGGCAGGTTATATTTTTCAAACCAACAACAGATTCCAATTCGTCAAATTGCAAATCAGATCCAGCTGTTATTTCTGCTTTTGGATATCATTTTGTGTTTGCATATCCGTTTTGACCCATCCATTTTTTTGTTTATGTGTTCAAATAAAACCTGTAAGTTGGAGGGCATTCTTTTTTCAGTTGCTGCCCAAAATATTTTATCTCTTTTTAGAGGCATGAGAAATGAATGAAAGGATGAAAGAAGCAGATAAGTGCAACTGCTTCCACAAGGAAAGGCTTAAAGAAAGGGGAATTTTCCCATCAAAAATTAAGAGATAAATATCAAGGCTCTTAAAAAAAAAAACTAGAAAGACCAAATTTATAGTATAATCCAGGGGTGGGTTCCTCCCGTTTCGGACTGGTTCTCCCGAACCGGTAGCGGCCCGCTGGTGACGAGGCATGCCCACGCGGCGCGGGAGGGAGCGAACCGGCAGCGAGGTAAGTTGGAACCCACCCCTGGTATAATCCTGTGTAAATGTAAGTCCCATTGCAACTTCATTACAGCTAAAAAATAATTTAAAATTTGATAATAAATGAAAAAACGGGGAAAACGTTGTAAAAGTCCAGCTTATAAAATAGTCAAAAGTCAACTAGTCATAAATCAAAAGATTGTAAAGCTTCAAAAAGTGCAGTTAAAACCCAGGCGTGCTTAAGAAAAATGAGCAGCTAAAGGGAAAAGGTGGCAAGAGACCAGACTTTCTGATTGCTCCTAACTGAAAATTGCAGGCATCTAGACCCCCTTTTCTCCGTCAGTGCACGATCATCTGAAGGTTGTCTTGGGTCCTTCCTAGTCCCCTTCAAAGAATGGGGAGCAAAGCCACCAAATAACCAGCTTTGGTGGCAAAATCAGCTGTTCGTCAGTGGAAGAAAAAGAATCTCTGTCCATTCAGCACGCCATCATGGGGGTGGGGCTGATCATTAAGGTAATAAATTCATATATCATGGCATACTGTGATACTTTTTTTGTTTCTGACTAACTAGAAACCTTTTATCAGTGCAGTAAAATGTTTTAATGTGGTAGCCTTAGGCACTTGTGGTGATATGTATTTGAAATTTCTGCTCAAGTGTATCCAAGTCGCTGAAGTAGTTTGATGCCTCAGTGAGTCCTTTAAATTTGTTGCTTTCCTGTAAAAGACTTCAAAAATATTTTAAAATACCATTTGCAAAAAATGATATATATGAAAACAGATTTAAGCTCAAAAAAATGATTAATACCTGATGAAATGTCTTGTTCCCACTCCCACTTGTGTAATTTCAACATAAAGGCTTGTAAATAGAGAAGAATTTTTCCACCCCATCTACCCCCCCTCTCGAAAATGCAGTAAATCCTAGCCATATGTAGCTGTCAGTTAAAGAACAATGATTTGATAGCATTAGGAGTTGCCATCTGGAGGCACCTTCCACAGTTCCATAGCCTTAGTCTGACCTGCTAACCTTTGTATCCAATAGCTTCTACCAGGAATTAACCTTAAATGTGACTGGGTAGTGAATTCCAGACTGCTTCCTACATTGCATTCTTTGGACATAAAGCATTTTCGTGGAAAGAAAAGCTCAAGGCCATCTCAAAATTGATATAGCCTGCTAAGAGAAAGAACAAGATTGTGTTGCATCTTGCTTCAGTTCCTTGTATAGAACTGCTGATTGAATTTTACATCAGTACAGTACTGACAAAACAGGAGGTATCCACTGCCATATTTATAAATAGGAATATAGTTTAGAAGATAGAAAACAAGCTGAATAGGACATACAGATTTCTTCTTCCAAAGAGGAAAACATATAGAAGCTTCCAGTATTGTGCCCTCAATGTCTCATTTTGAGGCTAGCACCTCAACTTTGCTTAAAGATAGGACCAACTCCAGAAAATAACAGAATAATAGAGTTGGAATGGACCTTGGAGGTCTTCTAGTCTAAACCCCTTCTCAAGCAGGAGATCTTATACCATTTTAGACAAGTGGCTGTGCAGTCTCTTCTCAAAAACCTCCAGTGATGGATCACCCACAACTTCTGAAAGCAAGCCGTTGCACTGATTAATTGTAACTGTCAGAAAATTTCTCCTTATTTCTAGGTTGACCCTCTCCTTGATTAGTTTCCATCCATTGCTTCTTGTTCTGGGTCATCACAATAATATGTTTTTACATTTTTTGTTGTGCAAATATGACATATATGTGCTGTCACTGACACATGATGAAAAAGGAAACAATTTTTACACTCTTTTTACATGAAAAAGCTTTGCTATAAAATGGGCAGTTCTGCAGTTCATCTGAAGTATTAACAATATAGTACATCGTGTGACTGTTGCCTAGCTAGTTCATTTTGGTTTGTGCAGACCAGTTACTAAATGTTTTAACTCTTCTTGAGCTGCCTCATAGAATAAACAAATTGGAAGGTTTCTTAGTGTAGGATTCACTTGACATTTGACCTATAGCCTCCAGTTGGAATTCTAGATGTGCTGGACTGTGAATGCACTCATTGAAGATCATAGTGCCAATAGGCACTGTCTTAATGCAGTGTGCTGATGTAGAACATTATTTTTTAGCCTTTTATACGGTAGTCCTTGATTTACAACCACTTGTTTAGTGACCATTTGAAGATGCAATAGCACTGAAAAAAGTGACTTATGACCGGTTTTCACATTTAAGACCATTGTAGTGTGGGAAGCCCCCCCACCCACCTGAAGAATGAAATATTTTGGGAAATATTAAAAAAGGCAGGATAAAATATTTCCCCTAAATGAGAAATGGGAAAAATCTTAAGGGAGGCAGAAACCAGTCCCAGTTTCCCTGCCCCAAGCAGAAACTGAGGAAGCCAGCTTTTAGAAATGCAGATTTGGTAATCCATTCAGAAAGACTGGGTCAAGACAGAAACTCAGGATAAGCAACAAACAAAAGGTTGACAAAATTAGCTCAGACAAACACCTACGATTTGCATTTCCCCTTTTGCCTATAGAGCCAGCCATGACCCATACATGGCTCCATAGGGATCCAGAAGGTATAAAAACCCACCCACTCTCAACTCCATTTTGTCAGCTGCCCCAGAACCACAAACCCTGACGGTTCCGTTCACCAATAAATGGACTTTCTTTCCAATCAACCTCGAGCCTCCATTTTGTTTCCAGCGCCTCTCTCCTGGCTTGGAACTGGATTTGGATATTTCTTCCAACAGTAGCATCCCCATGGTCACATGATCAAAATTCAGGCACTTGGCAACTGGCATCTAATTATGACAGCTGCACTGTCCTGGAGTCATGTGATCACCATTTGTAACCTTCCCTGCTTGCTTCCGACAAAGTCAATGGAGAAAGCCAGATTCACTCAATGAGCACATGATTCACTTAACAACTGCAGTGATTCGCTTAACAACTGAAAGATCATAAACTGGGGCAAAACTCAATTAACAACTGTCTTGCTTAGCAGCGGAAATGTTGGCTCAGTTATGGTGATAAGTTGAGGACCTGTATTGAATTGCTTTCATATCTACCAGAGATATAAAAGCTCTTGTTTTGTGTATATTTGCCAGTTGAAACAACTGAGGATGGGAATGAACTAAATAACCCCTAAACTATTGTTGCTTTTAATAACATCTTTATCCACGTGAAAGTCATAAATTGAAAATATTACTCTGTAATGAATTATGAGATTAATAGCCAATTCCATGGAATGTTAGGAAAAGAACATTAATGATAATAGCATGCTGACATACATAGTTAACCTTTTAAAAATGCAAGTCACAATATTTCTTCCCCATTCCACTGGTGGATGATTTCTGAATTTATGTGAGAATGATAGCAAAAAGTATGTTTATTAATGAGCTTGAAATAGTTTATCTTGCCTGAGTGTCCTCTTTATAAATTGGTCTATTGGGGCTAATTTGCTGCAAAATGTTTTGATCAATTGGTGCACATTTTTCTTACTAAGTCTAAAACAACGTTCTGCTGTTAATCACAACTGCTCTCTATGGTTTATAAACTCTGGGTAGGGAACTAAGGCCTTGCTCTGACTCCTGCTGCTCCACCCAGGAACTGATTCATTGCCCTCCTTTTGTTTTTGCTGCCCAACAACAATTTATTTGTCAGTTTATTTATACCTGGATGTATGGCAGAGTTTTCATAGGTGGAAAAAGTAGCATTTTATCCAGGTCCCTTATAGCAACTTCCTTTTATAAATTAATTTATGATTGTTCAAAATAAGACTGTACCAATATAAAACAAATATATATTTATGAACACATACAAGAACAAATATATATTTATGAGCATATAATATTGTATTACTATACATTTATTTATTGACAGTTGAAAAAATGTGCCTGGCAGGGGATCAGAATTAGAAAATGCCTAGCATGTGAGAGAGGACCAAAAATATTCATTTTACAAAACATGTGTTTTCTGTTTCCCATTAGCTACAATCTGAACAAATGCAGACTTGTGTTACCTTCAGCAATTTGTTTAGAGGAAGAATCTAAATTACATGTGTACATCTGTGTTAAGATGAAGACTTGTTGCGCTATTGCCTTCCTATAATGGTTGCAAACCATTTTAGGATTCTGTTTAATTTGGCTTTGTGGGAAGAAATATCCATCTGGTTCAATTCCAAGCTGGGAGAAAGACACTGGAAACATGGAGGCTGATTGGAAAGATGGTTTATTGATGAAGCAGAACCACATGGGTTTGTGGTTCTGGGCAGCTGACAAAATGGGAGTTGAGTGTGGGGGGGTATACCTTCTGTGGGCTCTGCACTTGAGCTTCCTGTTCCTGTGCAAGAACATGTATTCTATTGGCTGTTGTCAGATTTCTATGGGGTCATGTAGGGGTTATGTAGGGGGTCATAGTTGGCTCTATAGGCAAAAGAGGAAATGCAAATCCTAGGTGTTTGTCTGAGCTAATCTGGTCAGCCTCTGGTTTATTGTTTATCTGAGCTCCCAGGGGAAGTTTAGACTGCTCTGGGATGGTACAATAAAGGGGCTTGTGTTCTGAAAGGGTGTTGGGCAATTCCTATTGTGGCTTAATGGCTTTCGTCCTGTTTTGGATCTTGAGTGTGGGGGTTGCTTCTAATCCTACCATTCTGCCTTTGTTCAGACTTTGCTGCAGGGAGTTTCAAAATATCCTGTCCTGAATGGATTTCTGCCTGAGTATTTGCTTTGCCTATGAATAGAGCTATCTAGATACTTGTTTTCCTCTTTCAATAAGCGCTTTATCTTTTAAGTGCTGACATCTGCTGTGGACTATTAAGGAAAGTGGGGGCTGCTTTCTGCCTCTAAAGAAACATGCTTCTCCATTTCTCCCTTTCCGGAAATATAATATTCTGCCTTTTTTTATATTTCCCAAAATATTTCATTCTTCTAGGGGGATAGGCGCTGACTTTCTACAGCTTCTTATAGTTGCTAGTTGTGTTATATGCCCACTTCCTCATTAAAGCTCCATTATACTAGCTGCTTGTTCCTACTATGAGATGGATGAGAGCCTCTTTCTGAAACTTTACTTTGAATGTTTCATCTTTGCTAATTTCTATTTAATCAGAGGAAGGATTGATTTCAGAGGGGAGATTGTGTACTTTCCTGTCTTCCAAATAAATGTATAATAATTTCTTGACAACCCCCCCCAAAAAATAAATTATTTCACTCTTTAATGGTTATTTGTATATATTTTACCAGTATACTAGTAAAACTGTATATATAAAATCACATGTGTGCAATAATATATTCAATTCTCTATATACTAACCCATGATTGGATCTTGTTGTTTTGCCAACTGGTGCAAACTAGAGTTCTAGAGATTGAAAAAAAATGAAGAAAAAAATGACCATCCCTATCTAGTACCTTTTTCCTCCCCCAAAGGAAATGAAAGAATGTTATTTGGCTTAGTTTGTAACTGGGGGAGGTATAGGTATAGGATAACAGCATATGATTCAAAGCTTTAAAATTGCTTTAGAATGCATTTTTAAATAATTTGTTTTCATTTTCATTTTTAAAAAACAAACATTTTTTCAATCAAAGTTACAGCACTTGGCTTTAATCATTTAGAGCTATGAAATTTGTTGGCAGCTAAATTGTTTGCCGTCTGATGCTAACAAATTAACCCAGCATTACTGAAGTGGATAAGAGTTGCAATCACATCTTTTACTAAAACAGCCACTAGACTCTTTCAATCCCCATTAATAAGGAAGATTAGATGTTACTATAATTCAGGTTCTGATATTACATTTGGCCAGTAGAAGGATGACTATATTATGGGCATTGCTGATTGAGAGAGAGATTTAATGTGGTATGTTTCTGTTAGATCGGGTGAACGGATGAGACAGACTCAGGCTCAGGCTCAGTGACAGCAACAGCTCTTTATTCTCCAGTGAGGTTGCAGGATAGTCCAGGAATGGGTGGTGACTTTATCCTTCTGCCTGGAGACTGAGTCATAATTTTTAGCCACGCCCTGTTGCCTCTCTCTCTGGCGTTGCCTCTGTCACTGACTCCAGTTATCGACTCAGTCCTCGCCAGAGAGAGACGCTTTGCTTTGTGTCTGTTTACCTCTAGGCAGAAGAAGAGTCATTTTCCATTCAGATTTATCCAGCAACCTCCAAAGTCTGATATTTGGTCCATCTGTCATCGTGCAGGTTTGAAATTGGCACCCCGTGCCTGCGGGCACTAGATCGCTTGAACTGCTTTTCCAGTCCTCAGGGCTGCTATCCAGCTGTTGTTGCTGTCCATTAAGCCTTATTAAGCTTGGACATTGGCATTCAGGTGCAGGCTACCCTGGGTCCGCCCCAGCCGCCGCCCGAGTAGGAGCTGTGTTTTTCTCTCTCACTATCTCCCTTGCCGATCGCAGTGCGTTCTAGTGGCTAGCCGCTTGTCAACGGAGCCGGCTCCCCTGGGCCCGCCCCAGCCGCCGCCTGCATAGAACCATTTTTTCCCGCCTTGCTGCCAGCCGCTCGTCCCGAGTTCCTCCTGGCAAGCCTGCTGCTTCGGAGCTGGTTCCCCTGAGTCCTCTCAGACGCCGCCCGACATCCCGAGCAAGCGCTGCGCAGGACAGAGCCATTCGGCTCACTGAATTGGCTGGCCAAACCGGTACTAATCGGAGCTGCCGCCCCCGATCCTCCCCTGACTGCTAGCTGCCCGTTCCCTGACTGCTAGCTGCCCGTTTTACCTCAGAGGCAAACTTGGCTGTCATCGGCCGACTAATTGATTTCTCAAAATGGCGGCCCGACAAAGTTCGTCTCAGTTGAGAGGCTCTGACAAGGTGCCTGAAGCTCATAATGGAGCTAGTAGGGACAAGGATATGACCAGGCAGTCTGGGGAGAAGTCCTCTAAATCGCACAGCTCTAAATCAGAGCAAAAACTTGAGGCAAGGAGGCTCAGGGCACTTGAAAAACAAATTTCTAAAGCAGAAAAATTAAGAGCCTCAGAGCTGTCAGTTAACAGCCAATCAGAGGCTTCCTTTTCCCGCCCTGTCTCCACTGTTCATTTAGCTCCTCAGACAGCAGAGGGAGCTGCTGAGCTCACACCTTCACCAGCCTTGCTTCCCAGTGCTGAATCCTTTGAAGACCCATTTGCCTGCTCTGCTCCTTTGAGGTGGCAAGAGTCTACCATCCCTGCCAGGGAACCCCCTGAGGCTACTTTTACACCTACAACAGCTGGCCTTCGCCACAGGGATGAGGATGATGGTGATGAGGAGGAGGAACTAGACATTCCTGACAAAGTGAAGGATTTTATCTCTGAGGCAATTTTAAAAGGTATTGAGGCAGTTTGGCAACGCCAACAGATACCTCCTACTGGGCGCAGTGAGGGCATCCCATCTTCCTCCCAGCAGATTCCCGGTCAGGGATGTTTTTCTCAGACTGTGCAACAGTCCTGTTGTTTCTCAGGAGATTCGGCTGAATCTTTATTAGGGGAGGAGAATCAAGTTGATTTGGCCCTCTCAGATGATGATGAGACTTTTTTGCCAGACCCCCCGGCTTTCTCAGGCCTGTTTCCTCTGGCATTGTTCAAGCCACTGCTGCATAAGGCATGGGCCACTGCCCAGATTGGAACTGATTCCACCCTCCCTCAAAGGGCGCCACAGGGTCCAGACCCTGGCCTATTTACTGCACCTGTGGCCGAACAGGACTACATTCCAGTCCCTGATTTGTTCCTGAACGTGGTCCAGAACCAATGGCTACAGCCCGGGGTTCTTCCAACGCCCAGTTTTAGTGACAAAAGGCTGTACAACGTGGGCCCCTCCTTAGCGGAGCCACTGTCTTTACCTGCCATCGATGAGCCTATTGTGGCCCTTTCATCGCTTTCACCTTATCCCTCTGGGGATGCAGCTGAGAACCTGAGGGCAGAGGACAAAAAATCCGAACTCTCCCTCAGGAAAGCCCACCTAGCAGCCGCCTGGGCGGTAAAGGCCTCTACAGCGGCCTCATTTTTTAACCGTACCACCTTACTGTGGTTGCGACAATTGCAGGCCAAGATCTTGCCTCAGGAGGCCAGATTACATCAAGATCTGAACAAACTGGTAGCCGCAGTGCAGTATTCTTCTGACGCCACCCTGGATGCAGCAAAATATGCTTCCAGGGCTCTAGCCGCCTCGGTCACCTCTAGGAGGCTCCTGTGGCTGCGTCAGTGGCAAGCCGATGCCAAGGCGAAATGACTACTTGCTTCTGCCCCCTATTTGGGGAGGAAGCTATTCAGCCCTCCATTGGACCCACTACTGGTGGAAAACAAAGATAAGAGGAAGGTCCTACCCCCATCCTCCCAGAGGCCGGACCGATGATCTACACCTTACAGTCGCAGGTATTCCTTTCGTGCCTTTGAGACAGATGCTAACCAGTTCCAGTGGTACCAGTACAGCAGAACGGTTCATCAAGCAGACAGACCCGACTCCCGCAACAAACTCAGGCAGCCTTTCCAGACCAGGCACCCCTTTAGAGGGGCAGGGGGAGGCAGTTTAGGAGGCAGAAGTGATTCTTCCCCCTTGGAGGGGGCGCTTGGCCCTCTTTGTAGACAAGTGGGAGGAAACAACATCTGACTCTTGGGTCCTTGAGGCCCTCCGTTCGGGTCTTTCCTTAGAGTTCCTCTCTCGCCCCCCGACCCACTTCATGCACTGCCCTGTCTCCCATAATTTATCAAAAAGGCAATTGATGGCCTCTGCCATTCAACATCTTTTGGACATCAGGGCCATAGAGCCGGTCCCCGTGACCGAGCGGAGACAGGGTGTGTACTCCATTCTCTTCGTTGTTCCAAAGAGCTCGGGGGGTTGGAGGGCGATCCTGGATCTTAAGGTCCTCAACTCCCACATTGTCTACAAGAGGTTCAAGATGAGCTCTCTACGGTCTATCTTGGAGGGGATTAGGTCAAGGGATTTTTTAGCCTCCATTGATTTAACAGAGGCTTACCTTCACCTCCCTATTAACATCAGTTATCGCAGATACCTTAGATTCTGTTATGTGGGTCAACATCTGCAATACAGGGCCCTCCCCTTTGGGTTATCATCTGCCCCTAGATATTTCACTAAGATTTTGTCAGCCCTGGCAGCCCACCTGCGGTCTATTCCGGTGAGGCTGCAGTGTTACCTTGATGACATTTTGGTGCAGGCCTCGTCTGCCTCCAGGGCGACAGAGGCTATTTTACTTACCATCAAGAGCTTAGAGGACCATGGGTTCTCCATAAATCACACCAAAAGCCATCTCGTCCCAACAACCCGTTTGGTTCACCTAGGGGCTGTTATTGATTCCAAACTGGGGGAGGTTTTCCTCTCTCAGGAAAGACATGATAGCCTGATTGATCTGGTGGCTCTGATCCAGCAGAACCCCAGGGTTTCAATAGCCACCCTTTCCTGTTTGTTAGGGAAAATGATTTCCTGCATTGGTATCGTTCCCTGGGCACGACTCCATGCCCGGAAACTTCAATGGTTCCTCCTCCCCTTCCAACAGGCCAACTGTCCAGATTCACCAGACCTAATTACGGTCCCGGACTCGGTCCTTGATTCGCTGCAATGGTAGTCGTCTCCGGCCCTCGCTAAAGGCTGTACATTTTGAGAGCCTGATCGCATCACTTTAACCTCTGATGCCAGTCAATTCGGTTGGGGGGCTCATGTAGAGAACCAATTGGTGCAAGGCCGCTGGTCACAGGAAGATCTACAACATAATATTAACTGGCTGGAGCTCCGGGCAGTCCACCTGGCCCTGCTCCACTTTCGAGATCTGCTCAGAGGAAAGCATGTCCTTATCCTAACAGATAATGTAGCGGCGAAAGCCCATATTAATCGCCAGGGAGGCACTCACTTCCCCTCATGAGCGAATCCTTCCTCTTAGGGATTTGGGCAGAAGCCAACCTCCTCTCCATCAAAGCAGAACATATAGCCGGTTCGGACAATGTACAAGCAGATTCCTAAGCAGACTGACTGTGTACCACACAGAGTGGCAGCTCCATCCTGCCCTGTTCCGGGACATTTATCGCAAGTTTGGCCAACCTACCGTGGACCTCTTTGTGTCGGGCCTGAATGCCCAACTTCCTTGATTCTACTCGAGGTTCAGGACCCCAGGGGCCGAAGGGACCAACGCCCTGCATTGCCATTTCGAGTAGGCATCCACAACCATGAGGAATGTTTGCCCGTGCATGGGGCCTGCAAAATCAATGTGCACCCTGGACCAAGGTGCTTTGGGCTGTTCCCATTCGTGTACGGGCGCCTCTGGGGGAGCTGGTCGGGATTCCTGACACGATGTGCAGGTTGCCACCCATTCTGTGATTTCCCATCTATGTTAGGCCACCACACATAACTCCTGGCCAATGCCTTCATCCGGACAATCCCCGGATGCCCCACGTGTAAAGCCTCTAATACTGCAACTCGCAGTTTGGGTGGAACAATCACCCGGTCCCCCCACAGAAGACATCCCCTTAACAGAGACAACTCATTCTGTTTAGTTACATACGATTTAAACTCAGGCCCGAAAGGTCCCCTGGGCCATCCCCTCAACACCCAGTTCAGAACCTGTGCAATGGTTCTGTCCTTAGCCGAGTGACGTGCGACCTCGTTTGACGTTACTGGCCCTATTTCTAGGCAGTCAATGAGTAGGACTGGTGTGTCGAGGGTAGGATCGTCCAAGAGTTCGGGAAGGGGGCATCTGCTGAGGGCATCAGCATGGCCAAGAGTTTTCCTGGGGCGATGAATGAATTGGTAGCTGTAGGCGGCTAAGAAAATAGCCCAGCGAGTCATTCGCGGTGATAGGGATGGAGGTGTAGGGCAGTCTCCAGCCAAGAGTCCAAGCAATGGTTTGTGGTCGGTTATGAGTTCAAAATCCCGACTGTACAAATAGTCGTGGAACCTTTTGACCCCTGCCACCGCAGCCAGTGCTTCCCTGTCCAACTGGCTATAGTTCCATTCTGCGGTTAACAGGGTCCTGGAATAATACGCGATTGGTGCTTGGGTTCCATTAGGCAGGCGATGACTGAGGACTACCCCTACGCCGAAGGGCGACGCGTCACAGGTCAACACCAAAGGGAGAGTCTGGTTGTATTGTATTAGGAGACTGTCCGTTGACAGCAGCCGCTTGACAGCTGTGAATGCGGCTGCCTCATTTTTGCCCCAAGTCCACTTTGCTTTCTTTCCGAGGAGCCTGTGCAACGGCTCAGCTACAGTCGCCTTCTGTTGTAAGAAAACGCTGTAAAAATTAAGGAGACCGAGGAACGCCAGCAGCTCTGTCTGGTTTCGGGGTGTGGGGGCATCCCGGATAGCCTTTATTTTGGAATTTGTGGGGTGAATCCCAGAGCCGTCTATCATGTACCCCAGGAATTCAACCCTAGGCACCCCAATTTGGCACTTTTCCTTTTTTAAACTGAGGCCCTTATCTCTGATTCTACTCAATACAGCTTGCAATCGTTGGAATAGCTGTTCTTTGTTTGCAGTGGATACCAAAATGTCATCAAAATAAGGGACTACTCCTGGTATCCCCTGCAACAGTTGTTCCATGACGCTTTGGAATAATCCCGGGGCTATGCTGACACCAAATTGCAGCCTCGTGCATTTGAATGCACCCCTATGTGTCACTATAGTTTGGGCCTCTGCTGTAGCGCCATCTACAGGTAACTGTTGGTAGGCCTGCGCTAAGTCTAATTTTGCGAATATTTTTCCGGGGCCAAGGGAATGTAGTAGATGTTGGACGATTGGGACTGGATAGGCACTCTGCTGCAGTGCCTTGTTCAGGGTGCATTTATAGTCTGCGCAGATGCGGACTGACCCGTCAGACTTGACTGGGGTCACAATAGGGGTTTCCCACCGGGCATGGTCTATGGGCTCTAGGATACCCTGGTCAATTAGTTTGTCCAATTCTTGGTCAATTTTGGGCCGGAGGGCAAGAGGGGGCCTCTGGGGCTTTAATATAATTGGCGCGACGTTTGGGTCAAGGCTGAACGATATAGGAGTCTCCAGATACCTGCCCAGACTGCCGCTGAAGACGTCCTCGAACTCGCGGATCAGTTCCTCGGCGCCGTCATCGTTGATGGCATTGATGCCGGTTACTCCCATGCCCAGGGATTCAAACCATTCCAAGCCGAGCAGGCTTGGAAGGGAGCCGCTGACCACCGTCAGTGTGAGCGGCCTGTCAAAATTTTTAAACTTGACACGGAAGGTGCCACAGCCTAACACGGGGATGCAGTTCCCCTGATAATGGATGAGCCGTAGTTCTTGGCGCTCCAGCTGTTGTTTCTGGATGCCAGGGATGGCCTTCTTCAATGTTGTCCATGAGACGATGGTCAGAGATGACCCGGTGTCGATCTCCATACTGCATGGTGACCCCTCGATGAGGATGGTGACGCGCAGCTTCTTACTCCTCGGCGTGCTTGACTGCCATATTTTCGTTTGGAATGCTTCTGTGGATTCCGCCCTTTCTGATTTTCACCGAGATTTCCACGCCTCTCGTCGGGGTGGCTTTGGGTAGCTTCGTTTGTTAGACGCCCTTTCCGTTGGTTGGGACGATGGAAGATTGGCGCGGCAAACACGGGCCAAGTGACCTTGCAGGTCGCATCGTTGGCAAATCGCGTCCCTGAAATGACAGTTTGCGCACTGGTGGTTTCTCCCACAGCCGGCGCAAGGTGGGAAACGTTCTTCCGGTTCATTTGCCGCTTTTCGCCTTTCGAATTGAAGGCGGCAAACTTCCTCCTCGCTGTCAGACGAGAGATGTCGTTCTGAGCTCTCGCGATGGATGGTGACAGCTTTGCATGCGCTTTTTGAGCTGCTCTGCTTTTTTAGCGTTTCAATCGATCTGGTGGACGCTTCCGTTGCTCTAGCCTCATCCAGTGCAATCTGTAGTGTGAGATTTGTCTTCGCCAACAGTCTCCATTGTAGGCTGACGTCTTGCACCCCGCAGATTATTCTGTCGAGCAGCAACTCGTCCAGGTCTCGGAATTCACAGTACGCTGCGGCCTTGCGAAGCGCGGCAACATACTCATTGATAGATTCTCCTTCCTGTTGATTTTGTAGATTAAATTTGTGCTGCCGCACGAATTTAGACGGCTTTGGCGCATAGTGTGTCTTCAGCATGGTTTGGAGTGCGGCCCAGGTGACTGTCTAGACCGGCGTCAGCTCTGACAGTGCCTTGGCATTCTCGAAAACCTCAGGCCCACAGTAGCTCAAAAAAAGAGCTCTCTTCTTGTTGTCTGATAGGCCGAGGAGGTCGTTGGCTTCCATGAAGCACTCGAACCTCGTCATAGAGGAGTCCCAGTGCTCTGTGGCTGGATTGTAGTGACCGGGTGTGGCGTGCGTCGTCATTTTGGTCGTAAGGCAATTCTGAATTCGCCGTTCCCAATGACTGCTTAATGCCCTGCGAGGTCGTCCCTGCTGGGATACTGCTGGATCGCGTTTGTCAGCTCTTTTGCCTAATTGCCTTCCGATCCCACCCTCGTCGCTAGTGTTAGATCAGGTGAACGGATGAGACAGACTCAGTCTCAGTGACAGCAACGGCTCTTTATTTCAGGCAACTATGTACAATCCAGCGACCTTCTGTCTGACAGCCAGCCCTTTTATAGGGAGCTGTCAGACTGTTCAGCCAATCAGCTTCAAGCATTTTCCCACCGGAATGGAGGACCTGACTGGAGCCTATTGCTCCAGTCTCAGTATGTAACCGTTTCAAAGCATTCTGATACAGGGAAATAAAGTTGTGGGCTAACGTATGTTTTATACACTTCAGTGGGAAATCTATATATTACCAGATTTTCCATTCTTCGTCATTTCAACCACTTCTTTTAGTCTCATTTTCCTGCTAAATAAAATTTGTTTTTCCCAGGAGCCAACTGAGGTAGATCTAGGGAGGAAAGAACCAGGCATCTCCTGTTGTAATAGAACTTCTGCCTTGTACATTAATGTGTGAAGTTTCTACATACATAGTACAACGTTTATCTTCAAATAATGGAGCAAAACTCTTGAATTATTGCATGCAGTATCAAATAGCATACTTAATTTTTAATTTTGTTTTAAGTGTTTGTGTTGCAAATATATACATGTCAACTGTGCCTTGGAAAAGAGTAGACAAGGTTGTGGGAGGAGGTGGTTGCAAAGTGAGTAAGTCCTTAATTACTTTATTTTTTAAAGGATAGGCATATGTATCAATTTTATTGTGTATAAAAACTTGACAGCTTTTACATAATGTGACAATTGCTTGTCTTTCTGTTGTGAAGTCATCTGTACTTCAAAATCTTTGTTAGGATATTATCTTTTGAGAATATATTGTTGTAAAGGTATTGCTAAGCAACAGTTCCCAGTATTTCTTACATTGGAATTGTTGAGAATTGTAGTTCAACCATCTCTCTCTCTCTCCCTCTCTCCCTCCCTCCCTCCCTCCCTCCTCCCTCCCTCCCTCTCCCTCTCTCTCTCTCCATATACATATACATATACATATGCATATGCATATACATATACATACATTTATGAGTAGTTGTATATTTGCTCTCAAAGATTGATTAGATATGTGCATTTGTGTTGTCTCTGTGTAGGTGTGAGAGAGTGTCTAATCATAGGGACTGTATATATTGCCTCTGTGCATGTATGAATGTTTCTGTTGTCCCTCAATGGCGTCTCAGTATTTGTATGTGTGCTGTGGAAAACACAGGATAGGCTCTATCTATTCTGTCCTGGGTCATGTAAACAGGGAGGTGGGGGTTTAGAAAGGAGTACTCAGCCTTAGGAGAATTTTAGAATTTTTCCTCTAAACCTCCAGCCTGATTTACATTCTATACCATTTTAACCCAATTTTTGTTTCACTGCATGAAATTATTCTCCTGATAGAAAGACTCCCAAACACCATTACATAATTTCTTTCCAACATTCTCTGTGAAATGAAGAGCGGATGAGAGAGGGGGAAATAAAACAGTAGTGGAGAAGGGGAAAGACAACCTTATAATCCTTCATGTGCTTACGGTTCTGCAAAATAGTTTGATATGGATCTTCTTTTTCACAAGCATGAGTTTTTCATTTGTAGCAAGATCTAAATATGTCCAATTTTTTGTGAACTGCCTAGAAAGATTTTTACTAGCAATCCAGTTTGGTTTCCTAGTTTTGTATTTCTCTTCTTTATCTGTTTTACTCTGTATTCCCATGCAGCAGTGTATGGATAACAGAAGTGATTGCTTGCAGAAGGCTTTGGAAAATTGAGCTGAGGGCTATAGTTTGCCCACTTCTGTTGTGATTTAAGAGCTGTCCAGTCAAAGTACAATTTGTAGATAAAAATCAGATGAGAGAATGCAGTCCTTGAAATTTCTCATCAGTAAATATGACGGGTACTATCTTCCCTGATGAAATACATTAGTCTCATCAGCACATAACTTCAACCTCTAATGTGGTTTGTTTGGTTTGGGATTAGTGTGATACGTGATCAGATCCATTACAACTTAGCATTATATTACAACTTAGTGTTATATGGATTGCATTCCCTCCAGAGTTGCATTCAATTGCCACTCTCTATGCTTTTAGGGAAGGAATCAAGATCTTCTTCAGCCAGGGCTTTTCAATTAAGTTAGTTTTAACAGCAGTTTTAATTGTTTCTGTGACATTCTAATTGCTTATGATTTGTTGTTTAGTTTTAATTGCCAGGGGTGCTGCTAGCAAATAAATAAAAACACCGACAAGTAGACATTACTTGTTCAATGAAACAAGATTTTAAAAATCCTGGCTTAATATTATATATAAAGAGAGCCGGTATTTGACAGTACCTTTTCTATTGTATCTTGCTGTGTTTGTAGTGTTACCACGCAATGATTGCGTCAAAAAAACCTGTCATGTAAATGGGTCTAAATTTTGTTGTTAAAAGAATATACTGGATCCTTGCCTAAAATGTCAGCATATCTTTCCTGTTTAAATTTCAGCCTGTTCGAATCCAGTGTGTTTTGTGATTGGAGGATGACAATAACCATGTTTTTAATTCATTTTTTTCTTCCAATTAATGAGGCCAAATCTCAGTCAAATAGACTTTTATCCTAGTTGGGCTATTAGACATACTGTTCCCTGACCTGTTTGGATGATGAGACATGCTGTTTCTTGACATCCTAACTGCAGCGATAATTGGAAACAAAGGAAGGATTTAATGTTTTATAGCTTCCTTGTGCAAAACAAGATGAGAAAATGGCTGAAACTGATCATATGCCTTTTCTCAGTGTTCATCCTAATTAAAGTTACTTCACACTGTTATATGGAATCCTAGGAGATAAACAATATTACTATTGCTTCCTTTCATTCAGAAGAATTCTGAATATTAGAGAACCCTTTCTGACATGTTTATAGTATACATGTTGCTTTTTCATATTGAAGAACATAATCAAATGCGTCAAGTTTTAATTAAGTGATCTTGTATTGATACTTTATTGTTGGTTATGCTCTGATAATTAGTCTATTTAATTGCTGAATATATTTTTCCATATCACTGTTTTATTTTATTTTTTAAAAAACTATAATTAATGTGATATTTTATACATTAAACAAAACAGCAGCCCAGCACCCACCCACCCGCCAAGGGTAATTTCAATAAATGGATTACATTGTCTGAGCTTTGAAGGTCAAACCTGATCAGTATTTGGATAAAAGACTTCCAGGTGCACTACACAGATTCTAGACTAGATTATGAAATGGGGAAAAGATTCATGGAAGAAGATAGAAAAACATATGCTGACATTTTAGGTTAAGATCCAATATATTCTTTTAATTAGAGATGGTGGAGCAGCATCTGTATGCCCCAGGGGTGGGTTCCTCCCGGTTCGGACCGGTTCGATAGAACTGGTAGCGGCCCGCTGGTGATGTCACAATGACGTCACCGAACCAGATCAGTCGGTGCCGGTCCGTGGGCACCGCCATCTTTTTTCTTCTTTTTTTCTTTTTCTTTTCTTTCTTTCTTTTTTTTTTTTTATTTTTTTCAGAATTTTTTTTTCGGAATTTTTTTTTTGGAATTTTTTGCTTGTTTTTGCTTCTGCGCATGCACAGAAGCCAAGTTTTCGGCACTGTGCATGCACACGCCCCCGCGAGAAGCATGCGCAGCCACGTGGCAGGGAGGAAGCAGCAGTGAGGTAAGTTAGAACCCAGCCCTGTCCCATCCGGAAAGCCTGAACTTTCCCAGGGCCCGGAGGGCTGCCCCCTCCACCTGCAGCCACCTAGAGCTCCCCTTTCACATGCACCCGCCACCCCCCTGCTGGGCTAGCATCTCCCGAAGCCACGTTGCAGGAGTCGGTCCATGTGCTCTCCGCTTGCTATTTCTCCCCTTTGCTGTTTTTGGAAAAACAGCAAAGAGGAGAAACAGCCACTTTTCTCCATGCTAAGTTTAAGTGCAAAAGCAGCAAGCAGCCATGGAGGCAGCAAGAGGAATATGGGGAGACGCGCCCCAGCCGGTGTCTCAGGGCAGAGTGTCTCCCCATATTCCTCTTGCTGCCTTCATGGCTGCTTGTTGCTTTTGCACTTAAACATAGCACGGAGAAAAGTCTCCCAAGAAGGGCCGGAAAAAGAGGCAAGTAAAGGGGTGCTTTGCTCCCGCTCTGGAATATGGAGTGAGTCTCCATCCGCAGCCGTCGCCCTTCTCCTCTCAGGGTAGGTGAGGAGGGAGGGGGAGGAGAGGGGAGGGGGGGAAAGCCAGCCGACAGGGAGCCACAGCAGGGGGACAAAAGAGCTTCATTTATCTGGGAACCTGAAATGACTCTTTATTTAAATCTGGTAAAAAGCAC
>QLTV01004297.1:438116-453687 GCA_003457575.1 Thermophis baileyi | reverse complement strand
CTGATGAATGCGTGTTTACAAAAAGATCTGATAATGCATATGAGATTGTTCTTGTTTATGTTGATGATATTCTTTATATTGGACCAAATAAGCAAATGAGTGAGCATTTTGTTAAAGGTCTGCAGAGATTTTTCACATTCAAATGTTTAGGTCATGTTAACAATTATTTAGGTGTTCAGATTAAAAAAACACAGAAGGGGTTTAGTCTTACACAAGAAGATAAAACTGAACAACTTTTGCATCATTGTAACATGAAGGATGCACATCCAGGACGCATACCTATGCAAACAGATTTCCATAATCTAGAACAGAATGAAGGTCCTGAGTTCGAGGATCAAACATTATATCGTTCAGTTATTGGGTCACTGTTATACATTAGCAGTTGGACTAGACCAGACATTGCACTTAGTGTTAACCTATTGTCACGACACGTAGGTAAGGCATAACAGTTTCATTGGTCATGTGTGAAGAAATTATCGAAATACCTAAAACACACAAAACACATGAAGTTATTGTGAGAACCAACACATTTTGAGGATGCAGAATGATGTTGTTATGCTGATTCTGATTGGGCAAGTGATAAGTCAAGAAAAAGTACTTCAGGGTTTATGTTGTTTTTAAATGGCTGTCCAGTTTACTGGAATGTCCGAAAACAAAACTTTGTTTCTTGTTCATCTACCGAGGCTGAATATGCTTGTGTTTCTGATGCATGTAACTATCTTACTTGGTTTGATGCTTTGGTTACAGATATCTGGACTCGTCCGATTCAACCAATCACAGTGATGGAGGCAGAGGAGGATCACCTGGCTTTGGAGGCCCCTAACCTACCTAGGCCACAAGCAGACCTTTGGGGGGATTCTAACCCCAATCAGGGCTCAGGGGTTGATACTGTTCCATCAGTGGGAGCTCAAGAGGCCTCAATCTTGGTTTCCCCAAACCCTACCCAGACCCAGGCCTCAGTCAATCAAATGTCTATTGACCCAACTAACTTCCAATCTTTCCTCACCACTGCCCTGCAACAGGCCCTTACAGCCAGTCTCCAGTCTCTCTCTGGACCGTTAGCCTCAACCTCCACCCAGGCTCAACCACCGTCTTCAGCGAAGGTCCTTCCTGCCCAGTCAGCTAGGCAGGTTAACCCTGACCATTCCTCCGACGACTCTAGTGTTAGTGGTACGGCTGAGGACATTGTAGAGGAGAACTCGGCCCTGTGGGACCTTTCAGAGGATGAGGGGATTTCTCCTGATCAACCAATCTCGACAGGACTTTTTCCATCAGGTCTGTTCAAATCTCTCCTCTTCAAAGCGAGATCAGCAGCCGGCATGGAAGTTCCCCCTGTAGATCCAAAGGCCACCTCGGCAGCTCATCCTGATGCACTGTTCTCCGAATCCAGACCTGAAGTGGACGTGGTTCCCACACCACAGCTGTTCCTAGACACAGTGGATAGACAGTGGGCCTTTCCAGCCTCTGGTCCTTCCACATCCTCTCAGGACAAATGTTTCTTTAATGTCGCTTCTAATTTGTCTGACCTACTTTCTGTCCCCTCAGTTGACGATCCAATTAGAGCTTTGCATTCTTCCACCGCCATACCAGGGGAAGCGGAGGAACTCCTAAAGCCTGAGGACAGGAGGATGGAGCAGGCCCTCACGAAAACCCACCAGGCTGCCACCTGGGCCATCAAGGCATCGTCAACTTCTTCTTTCTTTGCTCGCACCACCTTAATCTGGCTCCGTCAAATTCAGGACCATATTCCCTCCACAAATCTGAGGCTCAACAGGACCTCAACAAGATTTTTGCCGCCACTCAGTTCCTGGTGGATGCCACGTTGCATGTCTCACACTTTGCCTCTAAGGCCCTGGCCTCTTCTGTGGTGGCCAGACGCATGCACTGGCTCTGCCAGTGGTCTGCAGACTCCCACCACAAATGGTGCCTTGCATCTGGCCCCATAAAGGGGAAATTACTGTTCAGGGAAGCACTAAATCCTCTTCTAGTAGAATCCAGTGAGAGGAGAACGATTCTGCCCTCTCTTACCAGGAAGGGTTCTCCTCAATCAACTCCCTACTTCCGTAGGCCCTTTCGAGCAGCTGACCAGGGTTCCTCCTTCTCCCAAGCCCTAGGTCAGTACTATTCCCGCCAGCGATCCCAAGCAGAGAGGGCGGGCAGGGGGAGGCAGTTCCGCAGGCAGTCAAGTGGGGGTCCCTCAAATCGACTTTTCAGGTGAAACAAGTGGTGAAGGATCCCCTTTTCCCATTGGGGGTCGCTTAGCCAAATTCTTTCCAGTGTGGGCAGCTACTACCCAAGATGCCTGGGTTAGGAGAACTATTCAATTCGGCCTCTTCCTAGAGTTCGTCTCCATTCCCCCAAGATTCTTTATTCCCTGTTCAGTCTCGCAGGTTCCTTCCAAGAGACGCCTGATGGATGAAGCAGTTCAACACCTTCTCTCCATCAGGGCCATCCAGAGGGTGCCGCGGGAACAACAGGGACAAGGTTTTTACTCTGTGCTTTTCGTGGTTCCGAAGTCCTCAGGGGAATGGAGAGCGATCTTAAATTTGAAACATTTAAATAGTTATGTAAAATATCGAAAATTTAAAATGCATTCCCTTTCCTCCATTCTGGCTTCCATCCGACAGGGGGACTTCATGGCTTCTCTTAACTTAACGGAAGCATATCTCCATATCCCCATCCATAAACACCATCGGAGATATCTCCATTTCTGCTATGACCACGAACATTTCCAATACAGGGCCCTACCCTTCGGTCTCTCATCTGCACCTAGGGTGTTTATCAAGGTGTTGGCATCCCTTGCTGCACACCTTAGGTCCGTCCCAGTTCGCATCCAGTGCTACTTAGATTACATTCTGGTGCATACTTCCTCAAAGGAACTAGCCCTCCAACACCTCCATATCACTATGTTCACCCTGAGACATCACGGCTTCTCCATTAATATGGAGAAAAGCCATCTTTCCCCTTCAACCTCTATGCACCATTTGGGCACAGTCATAGATTCACAACAGTGTCAAGTTTTCCTTTCTCCCGAAAGGCGGGCTAGCATAGAGAAATTGGTCTCCCAGGTCCAGCATGAGAGCAGGGTCCCTCTGTCAGTCCTGAGCACCCTATTAGGCAAGATGATCTCGTGCATCGCTGTTACACCCTGGGTGTGTTTGCATTCCCGGGAACTACAATGGTTCCTTTTGCCGTTTCAGAAGTTGGGCCAGGCCACATCGTCCCGCAAGGTCCTAGTTCCAGCACCGGTTCTTCGCTCCCTTTCCTGGTGGCGCTCCTCGGCCATGTCCAAAGGCTCCCTCTTTCGGGTCCCTCACAGGTCAGTGGTAACGACAGATGCCAGCCTCCTGGGCTGGGGAGTGCACACCCGAGGCACGATGGCGCAGGGCCAATGGTCGAGGGAGGAAGCTCAACATTCCATCAACTGGCTGGAGCTCCGGGCAGTCTATCTCGCCCTCCGGAAATTTCTTCCCCAGTTATTGGGATCCAACGTGATGATTCTGACCGACAACATCTTGGCCAAAGCTCACATCAACCGACAGGGCGGGACCTGATCCAAGTCACTCATAACGGAAGCATTGAGACTGGGCCTATGGGCGGAGCAACACCTCCTCTCGCTCACGGCGGATCACATATCCGGGGCCTCAAACACCCAGGCAGATTGGCTATCCCGGTCGACAGTGGATCAAGTGGAATGGCGTCTCCATCCCTCCCTGTTCCTCCAGATCTCACAACGTTTCGGACTCCCTCTAGTCGATTTGTTCGCGACTCCTCAAAACACCCACCTACCAAGGTTCTTTTCTCGTTTCCCATCCCGGGGAGCGGATGGGGTGAATGCTCTCAGAAACAGCTGGCCCGCCGGCCTTCTGTATGCATTCCCTCCCCTGCCGGTCATTCCAGAGCTGATTCAGAAAATTCTCCTAGAACAGGCAGAGATCATCCTACTGGCCCCGTTCTGGCCACGCCAGGCCTGGTTTGCAGACCTCCAGGCTCTATCAACCGCCCCCCCCCATGGCGATGGCCTCAGTCAGCCGGCATGCTCAGTCAAGGAGCCCTGGAACGCCCCAACCCGCTCTGGCTCCAACTAACCGCCTGGAGATTGAGCGGCGCGATCTGACCCGGCAGGATTATGACCAGGATGTCATTTCCATTATCCAGACTTCCCGTCGGCCTTCGACTGACCGTTTATACTTGGCCACTTGGACAAAATTCTGTGCTTGGTGCAAATCAGAGGGTCTTTCTCCCCTGCAAATTCCCTTGCCCAAAATACTTTGCTTTCTGCAACAAGGCTTCCACAAAGGGCTCTCCCCAAACATCCTTCGGAGACAAGTAGGCGCTCTCTCCTCAGTGTTATCATGCGAACAAGTGGATTCTCTAGCCCAGTACCCCACTATTCGACGTTTTCTGAAGGGGGCCTCCAACCTTCGACCTCCGGCTCTACACTGGTACCCAACCTGGGATCTCCCACGAGTCCTGTCCTCCCTCACTGGACCCCCCTACGAACCCCTCAGGGAAGCATCTGTTGTGGCCCGCCAGCGTCCCGTGCCGGTGATCATGGATCCCGAGGATGATGAGGTGGTTGTGGCACGGTACCATCGACCCGTGCACCTGGCGCCCGAGTCAGAGAGAGAGGAGGATGATGAGGCGGTTGTGGTGAGGTACCGCTTCCACAAGTGTCTCTCACCCAACACCCTTCGGAGACAAGTAGCCGCTCTCTCCTCAGTGTTGTCTTGCGAACAGGTGAACTCTCTAGCCCAGTACCCCACTATTCGATGTTTTCTGAAGGGGGCCTCCAACCTTCGCCCTCTGGCTCTACACCGCTACCCAACCTGGGATCTCCCACGAGTCCTGTCCTCCCTCACTGGACCCCCCTACGAACCCCTCAGGGAAGCATCTGTTGTGGCCCGCCAGCGTCCCGTGCCGGTGATCATGGATCCCGAGGATGATGAGGTGGTTGTGGCACGGTACCATCGACCCGTGCACCTGGCGCCCGAGTCAGAGAGAGAGGAGGATGATGAGGCGGTTGTGGTGAGGTACCATCGGCCTGTGTACCTGGCACTCGAGTCAGAGAGTGAGGAGGCTGAGAATCAAGCAGGGCCTTCTGTACCTCCTGAGGAGCCCATCAGGGCCGAAGAAGAAGAGGAGGAGCCTCTTCTTTTCAATGCTCAGGCACGCAGGGCTGCTAGAAGACAAGAGTGGCTACTCAGGAGGAGGTCTCCTCGAGAGTAGAGCTGCAGGCTAAGTGGCCACACCCTTAGACTATTTAAGCCCTGACCACACTGAGCCTTGTTGCAGGAAACAATGTTTAATATTACTCTTGATCTTTGTGACTCCAGTCTGCTCGTTTACTTGTTCCAGTATGGGTCTTGTATCCTGCATTCCTAGCTCTGGGAGTATTGCCAAATACAGTCAGACCTGCTCATATTATCTCTTGGACTCCGGCCAGCTGTTAAGATTAGACCCCCCACACCCTTACACTATTTAAGCCCTGACCACGCTTCGCCTTGTTGCAGGAAACAACATTTCATATTACTCTTGATCTTTGTGACCCCAGTCTGCTCGTGTACTTGTTCCAGTACGGGTCTTATTTCCTGCATTCCTAGTTCTGGGAGTGTTGCCAAATACAGTCAGACCTGCTCATAGTATCTCTTGGACTCTGGCCAGCTGTTAAAGATTAGACATTTACCAGCGGAGATTTGAAAAAACCTATTCTGCCTTTATTTTGTTTTCAAACTATTATGTTGCTCCTAAGAAGTTATTAGGAGACATTTATTAGTAAAAGAACAGTGTTTTGCAGTTTGTGTGTGCGTATTATTGGTGGCTTGTCGCTGGGGCAGAACAACGTCACTACGACACCTCTCCTTCAAAGTGGCTTTTCTTGTAGCCATCACATCAGCTCGGCAGATCTCGGAGCTATCCGCTCTTTCTGTGAGGGGGGATCTATGCATTTTCCACATTGACAAAGTGGTCCTCCGTCTGGACCCCACCTTCCTCCCGAAGGTGAACTCAGTCTTTCATAGGGCACAAGAGCTAGTGTTACCATCGTTTTGCACCCGACCGATCCATCCTTCAGAGTGCCGTTGGCACTCATTGGACATCCGCCGGGCTCTTAAAATATACATTGAGCGCACACATTCCTTCAGAAAATCGGAAGCGCTTTTTGTGGCTTTCCACCCTCGTTCCTTGGGCAACAAAGTTTCATCCTCGACGATTGGTTGTTGGATCAGGAGTTCAATTGCAAAAGCGTATGACCTGGCGGCCTTACCCAAACCTTCTGGGATCACGGCCCATTCAACCCGCAGTGCTGCTACGTCAGCCGCATGGGCTACGCAAGCTTCATTGGACGAAGTGTGTCAAGCTGCCACTTGGGCATCCCCGTCACAATTCATTCGACATTATAAGATTGACTCCTACGCATCCGCAGACGCAGCCGAAGAGTCGTACAGCGGGTGGTAGACAGCGCAACTTAACTGCTCATCTTTGACAGTTGCCCGCCCTAGGGACTCCAGGCTTTGGTATGTCCCATCCTGAATGCTGGCTCCAACCAGGATGGAGAATAGGTGTTGGGACTTACCTGATACGCCTCTTCTCATCCGTTGGAGCCAGCATTCAGTCCCTCCCTTCAAACTGTAAATTCAGCCTATCGGCCCACCTTTTTTCCCTTTTATGCCTTCCTGATGACATGTGGATGGGAGTCCACCAGGTACTTACCGGTGTCAGTGGTTTGCCACGCCGAGTCTAGTCTTCAGGATTCGTCAAATCTGGGATATAGCAGGGCGGATCCTGGCAAATAAAAAAATAGGCAGACTCGGTCCTCTATCTGATTGGACGAGGACAACCCCATCCTGAATGCTGGCTCCAACAGATGAGAAGAGGCGTATCAGGTAAGTCCCAACGCCTAATTTACACCAAGTCCATGGATGAGCACGTCAGCCTGCTGCATCTACGGAGCCCGCAGAAGGCCAATTGGGCCGCGGGCTTCATACACAGCTGATGCATGGCAGAACAGATGGGCGCCGGAGCACGCGCAGGTGCAGGGAGCCTGGCATGCCAGAAACAAGCATGGCGTGCCGGATGAAAAGCTCTGCAGCTGCAAAGACACTGGCAAAGTAGTGGCGCGTGAGGGGTGGGAATTATATGGGGCGGAGCCCAGGGGGTGCAACTGCGGGGGTGGGGTAGAGGGCATTTAAGGGGTGGAGGGTTAAACCACAGTAGCACTGACTTTGTTTTCCTTATTGTTTGTCACTCTGTGCCGGGTTTCAGATTGCCAGATAAAAAGTACCCAATTAACTTTATTGTCTGCATTTTTTGTCTGCTAAATGCCAGAACGTGACAAGCTAATAAACCTGAACATCATTTTAAAAGCGAGAAAATAAATCAAATTAAAATACAAAGTAATTATGTTAGCAATTTACAAAATCCATGTCATGTGCCCCTCAAAATCATGTGAAGTGAAACTTTGTAGCCATTACTATATCTTACATTTATCTTTTGTGAAGAAAGACAAATTGGCCACAGTCAATAAATGCTGGGGAAAGGTAGCAGGGAGGGATTGGAGAACATGTAAAATCTGGACCTATTCTCTAGGAACATGAACTTGTTTGCTATTGCTATCTTTTAGGATGTTTTTTCACCAATTCAACTTTATAGCCATGGATTTCCAAGTGGTATACTTATACCACTTATGGTATAATATTCTAAATATTAACCAGATCTAATCCAGCATAATGTTAACCAAAGTCAGCTATATGGGGCTGTTTTGACTTCAAAACCATAGCTTGACTAAATATGTGCCTCCCAGTATATGAGATTGCAGAAAGAATAATTTGTATCTGTGCATAGGATGCCAGTCAGAGTGCAAGCTCTGCAGCAGATATTCTTTTTATGCAGTTGAAGTAACAGAGATTAGGCAATATTAACAATTTCCAATGGAATAGTCTTATTAGTCCTTTGCAGTAGAATCCCCAAAGAATCTTGTAATGCCTTGAAATTAGCAAGTTTAATTTGGTTGAGCACAATCTACTTTATCAGAAACACAATCTGCTTCATCAAATGCCATTAAATCACTCGTTCTGCCATCACTTAAACATGTTAATCAATAACATCTGAGTGTTTTCTTTGCTGTCTCTGGAACTATAAGGTAGACATCCTAATTTTAAAAGGCTTAATTCCATTGCTACTGCAGAGTTAGTCTTTTACCTAGCACTATTATTCTTGTTTAAAACAAGTCTTTTATTTCTTTTATTTACAGGAAAGGAAGGCTCATCACTCATTGCTTGCTATAGTCACATAAGAATTTTATTAGAATCAGAAGGAAAGAAAATGGATCCAACAGTTTAGAACTATCTTCAAGAATAAGAATATTGTTAATGATCCCCAGGAAAACTATATATTTTATTCAAAGCAGTTAGCTCAAAGAATTGTTATCAGTTCCATGTTATAGCATTTCTGTTTAGCTTAAGACAGTTAAGAGAAATACTCTTCATTACCGAGTGATTTTTGCTTTGAATTTTCTCCAGATTGATTGCAGTACCTTACAGCAGAATTGCCCAACCTTTCTGGGATGGTGGTCCGGAGTGGGGGGAGGGGGGAAAGAGATTCTGTGGGAGGGGCAGGCACCCACCTGAGTGGGGCCAAGAGCGCCTGCGATGCTCACACAAGTGGGGCCACCAGCGCTCGTGTGAGTGGAGACTCAAGCGCTCACATGAGTGGGGCCCTGAGCGCCCACGACACTTGTGCAAGTGGGGCTTCGAGCGGCCGCCATGTGCAAGTGGGACTGTGCACACATGCGCACACACCAGCCAGCCACTCACGCAGTCCGGTTGCAAATAGGCTGTGGCCCGGTAGTTGGCCATGGCTCACAGGTTGAAGACCCCTGCCTTACAGTGTTAGATTGTATTGATCATTTTTTGTATTTGCCCAATTTTTTGAAGAAAAAGTGTTTTTTCCTAAAGAAGGATGTGTTATTTATAAATATGAGTGTTAGCAATTGTTAAAAATGCCACAGAATAAGATATTTCTGTTATCACTGTTAGTCTTAAAGTGTTCCTAGTAATAGCAGTTCTGCTGTCGTATAACTAGAGTGCTAACTGCCCTGCTACCTAAGGAAACCTGAATTATGTCTGACCCATCTCAATTGCTTTTATCTGAAGGAAAGCAAGGTTGCGGGAAATGTTCTCCAGATGCTCACAGTGTGTCATATTCAGCTTTGAGTTAGCTATCTTGAAGTGGAAGTGAAACCTTTTTCTTTAATGCAGGCAGAACTGGCATTCATCCTGCTGCTTCATGGATATAGAAGTACATTAGCCTGCTGTTCGGAATGGATGGCCTGCAAAATCTCCATGAGGCTGAAATTCTTCCATATAGCCTTAATTCATATACCTGTTGGCCATGCTGTTTCTCTGAACAGCTGCAGAATGAAAATCATCTTTAGAAAACATGCTTTAGAAATAGTTCTTGTAAAGATCCTTATTTTTCCCCCTAACCTAGTATGTATTTATTTCAAAGAATTCCTTGCCAGGTTTTCAAATTTTGGATGGCCATATCTGATTTTGTTTTCTTCACATTCGGAGACAAGTGTTGTGCCTGTATGAGCTCTCACAGAGAGGTGGAAATAAATATAATGCTTGATTTTGAGTCAGTTAGTACTGAATCCCCATCCCCATCACTTGCCTTGAAAGTGCTTTGTCCTTGTCCAGCAATCACAAGGACAGTGTTGCTGTGGGCCACGTTTTAGGACTCTGCGGGCTATTCTTGCAGTTTGGGCCACATATTGAGCAATCTCAACTTAAACCTACTGGGCAATTACCTGAAATGTGTTCAGATATAGTTTTCTCTTGTAAGATTATTTTCCATTACAGTTAGTGCTGCTCTTAAAGTAGAATCACAGCAAATACATCAGTTCCCTGACTTTAGTCTCTTTGACTATTGATTTGTTATAAATCTCATTTGCTACTTTGTGTTTGCTTCTATTAAACAAACTTATTTTGCATATATAGGCACAATTAGCTTGAAAAGATATAGGAACAAGATATATCCTGTTTTGTTTAGAATAATTCTAAAATTCTGGGTTTGAGTTTCCTTCTCATAATGTTCAGTGGATAGACACAAGGTGCCCCACTTTTACCATTCCGGCTGAAATTTGAGAGGCACAATTTAGTAGCTTTAATGCACAAGGAGAAATTAAATTAAATCAATCAAAAATTTAGTTAACCAACTTAAACCAGGAAAGGTGCCTGGTAATGATTACCCTACAGCCGAAAATATCCGTAACTTAGATTGATAGACTCTAGTACTAGTCTTCCTTTTCTGTTTTATTGATTAGACTACAATGGTTCCAAAAGGTTGGGGGCACAGCTCTTATGATCCCTATTTATAAAGAGGGGAAAAGAGACTTATCAGATAATTATCAATTTATTAAGAATCATCAGCAAACTGTACAGTAAATGTAAATGCAAAATTGATGGTTTGTTTGAAAACAACAAATCCTCGTAGAGGAACAGATTGGCTTTAGAACTCATCATTTCCTGTATATCCTGCTGTCATAACATCTGGGAGAGGAGTATACAGCTCAAACAGGATCTGCTTTATATGCTGCTTTTATTAACTTTAGATTAACCTTTGATTCAATATTGAGAATTAAGCTATGGGACAAATTGGTCAATTCCATGATAGATTATTATTCCTGATATACTAAAAATTCTATGTTAAAATTAATTTTATTCCACAAGGGCATTTAACTAAAATAGGTTTCTACAATAAGGGGAGTGAGCCGGAGTTGCATACTGGCACCTTTATTATTCAATGTTTATATAAATTATTTGGTTGACCAATAGAACAGCCCTGACCTTTTCCCCAATGTTAACTCAAGGGCATATGTGTACCAGTGATGTCATTCTTCTGTATCAGACCTCAGTTGGGCTAAAATGCATTTTGAGATCCCTTACCATTTATTGCAAGGGCAGGAAATTAGTCATTATGAAAAACAAAAGTCTTAGTATTTGCTAAACATCCCAGAATCCACCAGCCATTAAGCAGTCACAAAAATGAGCAAACAAAGATTTTTAAATATAATAGAATTGCTTTTCAGGCCTTTGGTGAGAGAAGTGCTTGCTCAAACTATGTAATCTATAATGTCCCAAAATCAAAACTTTCTACTATGTTTAAGAAGTTCCTTATCCATTCCTGCTGCTTTAAATTTATTCTTTACCAAAATGTGCTGTCAGTTCCTGTAGCTCAGTTGAGCTCCATAGTAACTACTCAGAATTAGACTTGACACCTTTGACAATAGCAAATAATTTCAGTACTAAATGGAGGAGATATCTCGTTGAGAAATGATACTTCTGTGGATACTCCAGAAAAGCTCTTCTTTTCCTAGGGCAAGAAAAAGTTAAAAAGATGCATGTACATACGCTGTGTTAGACACAGAAAAACAACTAGAACTTCCTCAACTACAGTACTCAAAAATATTTTCTGAAGTAGTTGATCTTCTTCACTCAGACCTGTGGGTTATTTCAATTCTATCACAGTTTCCAAGCTAAGAAAGGCTCTAATTTAATGCTCTGCCATCTACTATCCTAGAAAGCACATACTGTATAAAAATAGTCTATCCCAGAGGTCTTCAAACATGGCAACTTTAAGACTTATGGACTTCAACTCCCAGAATTCTCCAACCACCATAAGTCTTAAAGTTGCCAAGTTTGGGGACCCCTGGTCTATACTAACCAGATGTGTCCTTGTGGCACAGGTGGTGTGGAATCTACTGCTTGTGGTTTTTTTTATATTGCAGCTACTATCGGGAATTCAGGTTTGTTTCATTTACCTTCATATATCAAAATACCCCAGGTATATGAATTCTTTTTACATGCAGATCCTCCTTTCAGACCAATAAGACTGTACTTCTTGGATATTGCTAAATTTTATCCTACAGCTATTAAAACTAGACAGAGCTGGACTCATCTGAGTATGTTTTCCAGACTTTTGCCATGTAACTTTGGTTACTGACAAGGTCATTGTTTTAAACAACACCATAATTTTACTCTCATCTTGTAGGTTATTCTAAGCAAAATTTCTAGGTCCCTTTTGTTTAACAATAGTATGTTATGTCTATATATTATATAGATATATGCACTATATTTGTACCTTCAAATCAGTGTTGATTCCTAGTGAGCGCCTGGATAAGTCGCTTCAGTTTTCAGGGTAAGATCTTTCAGAAGTGCTTCACCATTGCCTGCTTCCTAGGGCTTTGTGCTCAAGGTCACTCAGATGGCTTTGTGCCTCAGGCAGGACTAGAACTCACAGCCTCCCACTTTCTAAACTAATGCCTTAACTATCTCACCAAACTCTCTGTATATCATACCCACAAATAGAAAGTAATCAAAATTGATGCTGTCTGTATGATGTGGCTCCTAGATTGTTTCTGTTTTGCTTTGTTTTTATGCTGAAATAAAGAATCGATAGATTGGCCTAGTAGCCCAAACACTAACTTGACATTTCAGATGTAACTGCTTAATCAGAAGATTCTAAGGGAGCAGCTAAAAATCTCAAGAGTATATAACAAAATTCTAGAGACGGAGACCCTATTTTCCATAGAACCTATCTTTCAAAGTTTAACTCCCATCATTTCTTTTTGCAATGTCAGAATAATTCTACTAAGACTCTGACAGAGGAATGAATTGCAAGAATAATAATATTTCTGTTTATCTTTATTCCAGAATGCTTAAGGCCACATACATAGGCATTGCTGCATGAATTGATTTTTATTCTTATGGCAGCATGTTCCAAATATTTCCTATGAATCTTGTGAAGCTGGGATTCTCCAACTGTAGTTGGATACTCTCTAACCACTACACTATGCTCATTCTGAATAAGTTCAAAGTTAGGATAAAAAGGGCTGGAATCCTATGAGAAAGTGGGGTAGGATAAAGTAGGAGGATACACTTGCAATTTATTTTATTTTATTTTATTATCAGTCTTGGGCAGTCAGGTTTCATCCTTAAACTAGATCTGACAAGTGATATGTAGAACTTTTTTTTTTTAAGTTATAAAATCCTGGTTGTGGAAGATGGGATCCAAAACAGACCTTGGCGTGCCAGTCAATCTTTTGTTTTGTTTTTTCTTCTTTTGAAAAATAACACTTGCAGCAAGAAGGAAAGACAATTTTCAGCAGGATGAGTTAAACTGTATTAGGCTCTGATACTAATTCAGACTTGCCATTGTCAGAGTTCCAAATAGCATCTAAAATAAAATCAGAGTCTGAGGCAAAGCATTCCTCAAAGTTCCAATTTATTAACAGAGCCATGTTGGCACGGCTGGGAGAAACCCGGATCTGACGCTCCCAGGGTTTCTCCACCCAGTTGAAAGATCAAGCCCTTTGTCCACACACCCACAAGTTCATGATGTTAGCCAGTCTCCTGTCGACGTGTCAGTTACTCCCCTCATCTTCCGGGCAGGTGCTGGACAAAGGATGACCTTGAGAATCTAAAGGAATTTGTTATGGCTACATGTCTACATCCCTCATGCAGCAGCCCCTCCCAAATTCCCACAGCAAGAATACATTCTCAAACGTAAAGTGTGGCAGGCCAAAGTCTCTAATAAAATATGGCTTCGGCCTGACAGCCATCTGGATTCATTGTTATTTCAAGAGCAGTAAAGAGACCAGAGAACTGTTCATCTATCTCCATTTGAATAATCAGGAGCTGAATTTCAGGGCACCTGGAAATCCTAAAAGTTATTTATGTAGAGCACGGGTGTCAAACTCGATCGCATCATGTGATGTCACATGACGTATTGCGACTTTTTTTTTTGCCTTTGCAGAGCTGGGGTAGGCGTGGCCTGCGCCTGATGCATCCGGCCCGTGGACCACCAGTTTGACACCCCTGATGTACAGGAAGTGCCCTGATGTTTATTATTATGACATGCTTTTGTTATGTGGAGGTTTCATTGTGAATCTCATTAAGTAACACAAGTGTTTTATGTTTGCTATTACACTATTTTACATATTGGTCAAAGACCTTAATAAAAGTTTACCAACCTTTCATGTGAAAATGAAAGTACATCCTCTTTGAGTTCTCTGGTTTTATGTATCAGGACATAATAAAAACCATCTGGTCTTTAGCAGTTTTTAAAAGTAGGTAAATACAATCTTATATGAACAACAACACGTGACATATTACACCATATTGTTGCAGGAAATAACGAGACTCAGACCTCTGAATCAAAATGAGGATTTATTTGCACAAAAAGGTTCAGAGCAATATAGTCGTAGCAACATCTGAACAATCTCTTATGGAAAAGCAAGCACTTATATATTTCTCAAAAGTAGCAAAACACGGAAATATTGCATATCATCATTGATTGGTTACAAGCTAAATATCTTGCTCCCCCCTCTTGTTGAACGAGGTCACAGGCGTCTTGCAAACGTGTCTAAGTTTCCTGCAGTAGTTTGTGGTTAAATCTACACTTGAAAAACTGTGAACTTTAAGGTTTGACATTTTCCATTTCCTTTGTTCTTTCACACATCTCAAAGTCTAAAGAACAATCTTTCTTTTATGACCTTCTTTATGTGTCGCCTCACTTTATGTCCTGCTTCATTTTATGTCCTGCCTTACTTTATGACCTGTCTTCACTTTATGACCCGTCTTCACTTTATGACCCGTCTTCACTTTATGTCCTGCCTCAATATCATCATTTTACAAAAAGAAAGCCAAAATGGAGAAGCCATGTGTGAAAAATTAAATACATCTTTACTCTTCCATAGATATGAAGAGGCTAAGTGGCGGCCAGGTGCTGCTAATCAAGTACCTTTGATCAATTGATCATCAGCAAGTGGGACTACCTCTATAAAAACTGAAGTTTTAGGAGTTTGGTGGTCTCCAGCATTGAGATTTATTTATTTTATTTTATTTCTAAAATTTATATGCCGCCCAACTCCAGAAGGACTCTGGGCGGCTTACATCATATAAAAAATAAAAATAAAACATATAAAAATAATTTAAAAAACCATATCCATATTAAAATAAAGCATTCACACAACCATACATGGGCCAATCAGGCAACTATTGGCCCCAGGCCTGCCGGAAAAGCCAGGTCTTAACGGCTTTACGGAAAGCCAGTAAGGTGGGGGTAGTACGGATCCCGGGGGGAAGTTGGTTCCATAGAGTCCGTGCGGCTACAGAGAAGGCCCTCCCCTGCGGACCCGCCAGCCGACACTGTCTGGCTGATGGGACCTGAAGAAGGCTGACCCTGTGCAACCTCACTGGTCGTTGGGAGGAGTGTGGGAGAAGGCGGTCACGCAGATAAACTGGTCCTGAGCCATGTAGGGCTTTTTAGGTAACAAACAACACCTTAAATTGTGACCGGAGCGCAATCGGCAACCAGTGCAGCTCGCGAAGGATGGAACTCGTGTGGGTGTATCTTGGCACACCCACAACTGCTCGCGCAGCTGCATTCTGGACTAACTGTAGTCTCCGGACACTCTTTAAGGGTAGCCCCATGTAGAGCGCATTGCAATAGTCAAGTTGTGAGGTGATAAGGGCATGAGTGACCGTGAGCAGAGCCTCCTGATCCAAAT
>QLTV01004297.1:406290-437708 GCA_003457575.1 Thermophis baileyi | reverse complement strand
GTTCCTCCTTTCCCTCAATGTTAAGGAGGGAACGAGTTACCTTGAACAGGGCGGCTGGGCGAGAATCAGCAGATGCAATAAGAGCGGAAAAATGCAACCGTTTTGCCGCCCGTATCGCCACTAAATAAGTCCTAATGAAGGCTCTTAGAAGTGCTCGGTCAGATTCGGATTTGCTGGATCTCCAGTGTCGCTCTAGACGTCTCTTGTGGCGTTTCATCTCCCGGAGCTCATTGGTGAACCAGGGAGCTCTACGGGATCTACTGCCATGTAGAGGTCGCACAGGCGCAATCCGATCTAGAGCCCCAGAGGCCGCCCTGTGCCAGGCGGCTACTAGCGCCTCAGATGAATTGTGGACAAGGGATTCAGGTAATTCCCCAAGCTCCTTCTGGAACCCTTCCAGGTCCATCAGGCGTCTGGGGTGGAACCACCTAATCGGTTCCACCTCCCTGCGATGAGGGAGTGGTGCCATAAAGTCTAACTTCAGCAGGGAATGATCTGACCATGACAAGGGAGATGTCACTATACCCCTTAAATTCAGATCATCTCTCCACTGCCCCGAGAGAAATACTAGGTCGAGTGTGTGTCCCCCCCTTATGGGTCGGACCCTGAACTACTTGGGTCAGGTCCATGGTTGTCATGGAAGCCATGAACTCCTGACCTGCTTCCGAGATGTGTGTTAACACAATGCCAAAGAGTAAAGAAATCATCAATGATCTTAGAGAAGCAACTGTTGCTGCCCATCAATCTGGGAAGAGTTGTAAGCCCATTTACAACTTATTTAAAGTCATTGTTCTACAGCAGGGGTGTCAAACTCGCGGCCCGCGGGCCGGATGCGTCATGTGCTAGCCCCGCTCCCCCCACCCAGTTTAGCGAAGGGAAAAGTCCTGATACATCACGTGACGACGCCATGACGACACGAGTTTGACACCCCTGTTCTACAGTGAGGATGATTATTCACAAGTGCAAAACATTCAAGACTGTTGCCAAAATTTCCCAGGAATGGAGGTCCCAGCAATGCTCAGAGAAATTGCAAAAAATCCAAGAGTTACATCTCAGACTCTACATGTCTCAGTTAGCTTGTTAAATATTGAAGTTCATGACAGTACAATTAGAAAAAGACTGAATAAGTATGGTTTGCTTGGAAGGGTTGCCAGGAGAAAGCCTCTTCTCTCTAAAGAGAACATGGCAGCATAGCTTAGATTTGCAAAGTTGCATCTGAACAATCCACAAGACTTCTGGAACACTGTCCTTTGGACAGATGAGACCAAAGTGGAGATGTTTGGCATTAGCACACAGTGCCACACACTTTGTGAAAACCCAATACAGCATATCAGCACAAAAATCTACCAATTGTCAAGCACGGTCGTGGAGAAGTGATGATTTGGGCTTGTTTTGCAGCTACAGGACCTGGGCACCTTGCAGTCATTGAGTTGACCATGAACTCCTATTCTAGAGTCAAATGTGAAGCCATCTGTCCAATACGTAAAACTTGGCTGACATTGGATCATGCAACAAGACAATGATTTCAAGCACACCAGCAAATCTACAACAGAGTGGCTGAAAAAGAAAAGCATCAAGATGTTGCAGTGGCCTAAAGTCCAGATCTCAACCTGATTGAAATGCTGTGAGAGAGAGAGCTGTGCATAAACAAATGCCCACAAACCTCAATAAATTGAAGCAATGTTTTAAAGAAGAGTGGACCAAAATTCCTCCACAACGATGTGAGAGACTGATAAAATCATACAGAAAATGATTACTTCAAGTTAGTGCTGCCAAAAGTAGTTCTATTGAATCATAAGGTGTACTTAGTTTTCCACATATGGCTTCTCCATTTTGGCTTTTTTTTTTGTAAAATATATGATGACATGGTGTAATATGTCACTTGTTGTTGTTCACCTGAGGTTATATTTACCTACTTTTAAGAACTGCTAAGGACCAGATGATTTTTACTATGTAAACATTATATGGTCTTACACGTAAAACCATAGAACTCAAAGAGGAAGTACTTTCATTTTCACATGACTGTACACACACACACACACACACACACACACACACACACACACACACACACACCCCTACCTACATTATTTATATAGAGAAGAACACTTGATTTCGCTTAGGAGTCAACATTAGAAAGTTGAGTTGGCTTACTTTTCTTTTATGAACCTGTAAAAATGCAAGTGCTTTTTTTCTCTATTTCTTTGAATTTTGAAAGAACTTTTCCACAGAAATGTGCACACCTAAAATATATTTTATTAGCATTGACAAAGAAAAGACATTCTGATTATTACTCTCGCTCTCTTTAGAGCTACTGTCTTATTTTCATTTGCCTCTTGAATTCACATCAAAACGTAGCACTAGAAAGATTAAGTGTGTGGAACTATCAAGCATTATTGGCAGTTTTTACCACCAGGGACCTTTCTCTGCTACAGCAGAAGCTAACCAAACATATGTTTAAAGACTATTGTAGCATATTCGAATTACTGTTTGCTCTGGATAATTTAAGTAGTCAAAAGTAGAGAAAAGTGTCTTAATGGGGGATGTGTAACTAATGTTATAGGGGTGAGAAGAACTTAAATCAGTAGCTTAGATTAATGCCTTCTTGAGAGTTGCGAAGATGTAAAATATCTCCTAAGAGCTATATGCTGTAATGCTTTTCATCAGCTGAAATTGAACTCATTGACTGGAATCTGTTAGAAATCTGAATCTTTCTCTGAAATTCCCCAGGTGTTAAAGCTTTAAAAAAAAAAAAAGATTAGCAGAGTTAAGGGGAGCCCACTGAAACTCTGTTGTGTATTTCTTATAATTTACTACTAAAGACAAAATCTGTATTGTATAGGTCTTTGTGTATTACTTGGGAATCTAAGTTTACATTGAACAAGTTGGCATTAAGAATGCAATGTTTATAGTGCAGTGTTTAAAGTTTACTAAACGTTTTCGTCAGTGCTGAATATCTAAATACATGGTATTTTAATCTTGAAATTTTCAGTGCACTTTCAGAATTCTTTCCTCTGTTGTTGTTTTATTCAACAATAAATTTCCATTTATTTTCATTTCCAATAGCAGAGATAGGAAGCAAATGAGGTGCAGGCACACACTAGATTTCCTGCAGCTTTGATCTTATTACAAAATAAAGGTTGCTGGATTGATTATGGAGTTGTCTCTCCTTTCTGATCCTTTCAAACTGCTTGGGCAAACAACTGTTATACACAAGATTATGCCAGTGCTTAAAATCAGGGGTGGGCTGCTGGGGGTTCACAGGGGTTCGGGAGAACTTCTAGCTAAGATTCTGTGCAGTTCGGAGAACCCCCAAATCCCACTCCTGGCTGGCCCCGCCCACCCCACCCCTCCCACGAGTCCCCACGCTGCCCATTTTGGATGCAGGTAAGTGCAGGGTGCATGTGGAGGCTTGGGGAGGGAGAAAAACGGGCCTACCGGAAGTTCGGGAAGGCCGGAAATGGGCCTGTTTCCGGCCTCCAGAGGGCCTCTGGAGCCTGGGGAGGCTGTTTTCACCCTCCTGGAGGCTCGAGGAAAGCCTCCGGAGCCCGGGGAGGGCAAAACCGCCCCCCCCCCGTGCAGGAGGCCGACTAGGCCATGCCCACCATGGCCACGCCCACCCAGCAACCGGACAGAGAACCCCTTGCTAAAATTTTTGAAGCCCACCCCTGCTTAAAATGCATTTTGGATTGATACAGATGTGACTTATATAGACTCCAGTCTGAATGAACTCTCAAGAAATAGTTTTGCAAAAGGTAAACAGACAATCTACATACCGTGTTTCCCCAAAAATAAGAGCCTGTCTTATATTTTTTTGAACCCTGAAATAAGTGCTTGGCCTTATTGCCATGCACTCAAAAGCCCGATTGGGCTTATTATCAGGGGATGTCTTATTTTGGGGGAAACAGGGTACATTCACACATTCTCCAGTACAGTTGAATGACAGCACATTTATTTTCTCTATTAATGTCTGCTTTCATTTTCCTAAATAGGATTCTAATAAATGAAACAAAGAAAAGAAATAGGGTGCAAGAAATAAAGCTATTTACAAATAATCAGAAACAACAAAACCTCAATAAAGCAGTTATTGCCTGGTCTGAGTTGATATTATACTCTTTGAATCAGCTTAAAATATGTGTCAAAACATACAAGTAAAAATAATTATTTTCTCTAAGACATGTACAAATGTTTTCCTAAGGTATTTGATAAATAACTTAGTTTAACATGTCAACACCTAATAACAATTTGTTCCTTATGCATGTACCAAAATAAAAGTGGGTGGTGGGTTTTTTGTTTTTAGATTTAAGACACTAACAGATTTAAGGGCTCTTAACTGAATGGAAGCTTTTCTTGTTGTACCTTTACAGAAACTACACAGATAGAAGATCCAAGAAAGCAGTGGCGACAGGAACAAGAAAAAATGTTAAAAGATTATCTTACTGTAGCTCAAGATGCACTTAGCACTAAGAAAGAACTTTTCCATGTGAAAGAGCAGAGGCTGGCTCTTGCCTTGGGTGAATATGTACGGCTGAATGATGTTTACAAGGAAAAATCAAGCTCTTATACAAGTCGTATGTATCAAAGACATATGTATGATATGTGAAATATACTATCCCTCTCTTTTCATGTTTTTTAACTTGCATTTCTCGATTCAAAAGATCTGGGTGATCTTCAAGAAACAATTGTGGCCAGCCCTAGTTAAACTATTCCAGTCCTGGGAGCTGCAGCAACTGATTCGGGAAGGGTAAATCAGAGGGTTCTAATTTACTAACCAGTTCAATTTTACAGAGAATTTGAACATTTCTTTATCTGTATCAAATGCATACAGGTAGTCCTCCAATTACAACCACAATTGGGCCCATAATATTAGTCGTTGAGCAAAATGGTCATTAAATGAGATGTTACATGACTGTTTTACTCAATGATTGTATTCCCTGCTTTCCTAGTTGCAATTGTTAAGTGGAGTGTCTGTGCCTCCCACCACACCCAGGAAGCCTTCTGTCTCTTCCCAATAGTCTCTGCTCCCTTGGGAAGAACAATCACAAGAATTATGGTATTCACTAGTGTTTTCACCAGTTTTGAGGCCCATTCCTCCAGCACACCAAGGGATTTCCCCTCCACAATAAACCAAGGAGGGGAAATCCTTTGGTGCACTTGAAAAATGGACCTCAAAATCTGGCAAAACTGCGAGCAAATGCCACCATTCTGAAAGGCTCAGAATGCTGGTGTTAGCTAGCATTTTTCCATCTGAAAAGACAGAAATCTGTTTATTGATTTATTATTTGTAAAATGTATTGGCTGCCCATCTTACCTCAAGGTAACGCTGGATAGCTTACAACCATAAAAGATAAAAATAATAAAAACTAAAAATATAAATAAGTTAGTACAAAAAAATCAAACACTGCAGCGCAATTAAAAGATGGGGAGGGTGGAAGCAGGATGGTGGGGAGGTGGGATCTGATGTTAATCAACCACATCCACTGTGGTGCTCACCGTTGGAGCCCCAAGCTAACTGGCAGAGTCAGGTCTTTAGGCTCTTACAGAAGGTCAGGACAATTGGAGCCGACCTCACTCCAGGAGGCAAGATGTTCCAGAGGGCAGGTGCAATGACAGAGAAGGCCCTTCTCCTCGACCCCACCAGCCAGAATAATTGGGCCGATGGGGCTCACAGCATGTGTCCTCTGCCAGCACAGGTGGAATAGGCCAATCCCAGTGGGATGAGATGGTCCCTCAAGTAGCCTGGACCCATACCATGAAGGGCTTTAAAAATGATTACCAACATCTTGAATTGCATCCAGAAGCAGACCAGCAGACTATACAACTCACAGAGCAATGGTATTATATGGAGCATTCTTGGGGCCCCACAACTGCCCACACCGCTGCACTCTCACTTCCGAATACTCTTCAAGAGTAGCCCCATATAGGGAGCATTGCAATAGTCCAACCGTGAGATGATTAGAGTCTGAATGACTAAGGGCAGGGAATCCTGATCCAGGAAAAACTGCAACTGGTCTTTACAGAAATGCTGGTAGTCACTTGAGTTTTCTCCTCTGGATGGGCAAAATGTTGTCATTTGCCAGCATTTTTCCCTGCATGGAGGGGAGGGGAAATCCCTTGACTCATTGGGGGAACTGATTTCAAATCCAACATTTCCTCCACTTCCCTATTTACTTTCGGGGGGGGGGGAAACAGAAGAGAAGATTGCAAATGGTGATCACATGATTGCAAGGGGGCTTGGCAACCAGTTGTAAATGCAAGCAGATTGCCAAGCACGCAAAATGTGGTCATGTGATGGGAGGGTGCCTGGCACAAGGTTTTACCATAGCTATGGTACCATGTTCCAAGACTATCATGAGTGGGAATGGTCATTAAACCACCGGTTGTAAATTGAGGATTACCTGTACAAACAATTATTTCACCATGTAGGTAAAAGGTTGGAAGCATCCAGATCTGAGATCAGATATTGGGGCAGAAGTAATGCTGATTAAAAAAAAAAAATTGGCCTTGACCAGCTCTGGAAAACAGACCTCCAGAAACCAATCCTGAGATTGCAAACTAATGTAATGTCAAAGTCTACAATTTTATTAATGTTTGATTGGAGAATGGAGAAGCAGATATCCAGTGCAGGCCAGATTCAGGGTAATAGTAAATTAACAGGAGACATTATACAGTTGCAACCACAGTTGGGACTGGAGTTTCTTTCACAAAGTGATGCAGTTGTAAAGCAAGATGTCACATAACCACAATGATTTACGATGGCAGTCCCGGCAATCCTTGTTGCAAGGCAGGGTACAAGAGAGAGGCAGGTGGGGTATTGTAGTACCCCTGCAATTGTAAGTATGGACAGGCTGCCCAGTGCCTGAATTTTGATCATATGACTACAAGCACAGTACAACAGCTGTAACTTGGGCACAGGTCCTAAGTCCATTTTATCAGCACTTTTGTAACTTTGAACAATCATTGATCGTATGGTTGTAAGTCGAGGACTACTTGTATCAAAGGTTTGCTAAGGAAGTCTCTCAGAAGCCTTACTATAAACACTATCGTATAGATTCTGTTGGTTTTATATATTGAATTAGTGGACATTGCAGGGCATGTATAGAGACCCTCAGCCAAATCTGATTCTCTGGTATAACACTCTGGCTGTGGTCCTTAAATGAGATCCTTAAATGAGAATCTTCCAAATTATTATCAGTCAGAATGCATGTTGAAAGTGCCCAAGCCAAAGGATCTTTAAGGGCAAATCTATCTTAGCTACTCTGGGTCTTCTTAAAAAAGTGCCATGCAAAGTGTTTGCTATAGCCATGAATGCAAACACCTTAGCTAGAACACATTTAAGGAGCCGAGGTGGCGCAGTGGTTAGAGTGCAGCACTGCAGGCTACTTCAGCTGACTGCTAGCTGCAGTTCGGCGGTTCAAATCTCACCGGCTCAAGGTTGACTCAGCCTTCCATCCTTCTGAGGTGGGTAAAATGAGGACCCAGATTGTTGGGGGCAATATGCTAACTCTGTAAACCGCTTAGAGAGGGCTGTAAAGCACTATGAAGCGGTATATAAGTCTAACTGCTATATAAGCATGTGAGAAAATGCCAGGTGGCAGTGACAGGCAAAGCTGTATATTTAGGTGCGGTACTTCATCTAGTTTACCCAGAAAGACTTCAGCATTTTTGCACATTTTTCCAGAAGAATTCTGGAAAAATTCCATATGACGTGGGAGCCCAGCACTTCTGACTTTATCCTACATGTTATCACACTTCATATGACAAGGAGAACTACTGTAGAGTGGGACAGTAACTTACCTTTGTCTCCTTGAAAAAAATGAATGGGATCAGGAGGATGGATTTTGGCTCTTTGTGCCTAATTTCACTCAAGTTCATGAATATAATGAAGATTTAGAATCACACGTAAGTTAGTCCTGATTTAGCACCATAATTCTAAACAAATGTCCATTCCTGTGTTATAAATATATCTTCTACTTGCAGAAGTAATTGTTCTGGTATGCTGAATTATTCTGTTAATGCCTTCCCATGAACAAGCAAGCCTTCTGAAAATGAAGTTGGATGAAATGCATCAATGAGAGTGTATTGTTTTGGTTAATGCTAAATTTGGAAATATACACCTAAGTTCAAGGCTACCTTCAGCTGTAGTTGTCACTGAATTAATCTGAGCCTATCTGTTAGTTCATCCTACTTCAAGGGTTGCTTTATGGGAATAAAAGTAGGTGCATACACCGCTAATAGCTCTTAGAGAAAATGAGTAAATAAAGGTAATAAATAAATAATGCTACCCAAATGATAAAAGTGAAAATACTTTGAATAATTGCTCCTTACATTTTGTAGTTTTCATTGTAATATAATAACCAATCTTTTATTTTGCTTTTTATAACTGTGTTGAATTGCTGTTTGAATATTTTAGGGAATTGAAACATAAAATGATCTCCCAAATGGTTCATTGTCTTTTTCCCCTTATTCCCCTAATAAGTTTTCTCAAGCTCCTCTTCCAGCACAAAGTATGATCCTGATATTCTGAAAGCAGAAATCTCCACTACAAGATTAAGGGTAAGGATGTTTTGAAATCTCCCAATAACTCAACTAAATTGTTTTCTAATAGTCTACATATACATGACTGCTCTTTTGTGGACATTTGTAGTGCTAATAATTTTAAAAGTAATATTTGCTTTAGGACTTGTTCATGATCAACATATGGAGATAAGTATTAAACCAAAGCTATCTGCTTAAGGATTTATGTTTTGAAATGAACATTGTCTAGTGTGTCCATTTGGAAATTTTTGTTCTTTTTATAGATTCTGTTTCCCTGCAAACTCCTTTCTTCTGCCCACACATTGATGCCTGTCAGGAGTCCTCCCCTGATCTTATATGTGCTCTTTTTCTCTTAAGCTATCTCCCTATGGCTATATTGATGATAAGTCCTCTTTTGAATAAGAATAGCTTCCTTAGACACACAGGCATTGACAAGTTAACTTAGCAAGCGAATATGAATTTCATGGTAAATGATGTTATCCAAATAAAGATACATCTTTTAATCCAGCATATCTCTCATACCAGATGCTTGTCATGAACATTAGGACAATAGAATTCCTTGGTGTTCAGCAAATGCTAACAATGGTTTATTTACATGAGGTAGTGGTGCTGACTTTATTGAAACACAAGTTATGCCAGCGTTCAGAACCGAACAGTGGTACACATATATGAAGAATTATTTTCAGACTAATTAATTATTTATGAATAGTTAATTTTCACAATATTAGTAAGCATTAGCATATCCACAGTGGTAATAGTCCTTTTTTCTGTAGAAATGAATTCTGAACACTAATAGGACAGCGTTCATGTCCAATCTATATATGTCTGCTGGAGAAAGCACTGACCTATAAAAGCATTTCTTTTGACGTGCTCATCATGTTTATTTGAACTTAATAAGAACATTAGTTATATATGTAGCTATTGGAGTTGCTGACTGCTAGTACCCTTGGTAAATGAATTTGAATGTGATTGAAAATAGCAATCCCAAAAAAATGCTGGACTACTGATTGACTAGATATTTAAATCTTTGAGATAACTAGTGTTTTAAGATACAATATGTTTAGTAGAATGTCTAAACCATAACGTACATATACAGTATGTGGGGCAGGATTCAAAATAGTTCCCTCACAATTTTAGTACATACATCCAATCACCTGATATGTAGTTGTTGTTCTTGGACCTCTTATTTTTTCTCTCCATGTTGAAACACAAAATACCGGTAATTGTTTTTTTTTCCTATTTAAAGGATTTCCTCCTTTTTCTATTTAGAGTCAGTGGTTGCTGTCAGTCTTCTCTTGTGTAAAAATAATTCTGCAGAGAGAAGAATAGTCCTGAAGATTTAGTTAAGAAGGGTTTATTTATTCATTTGTATAATTTATAAAGCTCACTGTCTCACAGCAGTGACTCTGTGCAGTGTACAAAGATTAAAGCCACCATTACAGAATACAACCCTTCATTTCCTTTTTAAAACAACAACCCTCAAAACAACAACAACAACAAAACTGACATTACCAGGGGAGTTCACCTAGCCTCTTGACCCAAACACCTGGGGAAACAGGTCTTACAAAAGAAGTATTGCAAAAGAAGAACAGGATTGGGGCACCCATATCTTGGAAGGGAGGATGCTGTTCCACAGGGCAGGTATAGTCACAGAAGAGGAGTTAAAGCAGCCAACCTTGGCAACTTTAAGAGTTGTGGACTTCAAATCCCAGAATTCTAGGATTTGAAGTCCACAAGTCTTAAAATTGCTAAGATTGGACACTCCTGAGTTAAAGGGAAGAGCTTTCCTGCCCTATGGTACCATCTATAGCTGTGGACCATTTTAACATTATAAATCAGATGATGTTGAATCAAGTCAGCAGGAACTTGAAAGAAAAATATTTTTTCCACAGAATATCATGTGATAAAGTCAATTTCATGTGGTCTTACATGTATGATGGTAGTATTTAAAAAGCAGGAACAAGGACAATTCGAGATACCAGATATTATTTATTGTTCATGTTTAAAGGTGCTAATTATTCTAAACTATGTTACACTATCTTAAAAACAATGTCTTATTTGTCTTATTACAAAAGCAATGTCTTATTACACTATCTTAAAAGCAACTTTTATTTTTACATACAAGGTTAAAAAACTGAAGAGGGAACTCTTGCAGATGAAGCAAGAATTATTATGTAAGGAGCAAGGCTATGAAACATTGCAACAGTGAGTATAAGAAAATAATTGAAATTGACTTAAATAATTCATCCCATTGGTTAGAACTAAATCAAATAGAATAATTATTTCTCTTGAAATAGGTGAGAAAAACCTACAACCAATTGCCTATGGAAAATCTAACCATCTTTAGAATGCCCTGTTATTAAGAAAGAAAAGCAGAAAGCTGTTTAAAAGGTGTAAAAAGTGAAAGAATTGAATAGGTCCCTGTCTGCCACTTGTATGATGGAGAAAAGCAAAAAAGCAGCCAAAAAAAGACAAGAGAAGCAGTATTGCAGGCTGGTTATTTGGCACCATGCGCCCTTTAAGTATAATTAGACCTTTACTGAATATTTAACTGTCATGGAAAAGGACACGCTTCAGTGAGAAGGTTGAAACAGAGGAAAGATGGGACTGAAATAAATCAGAAATTGGAGAAATCCCATGTTCTTTTTGCTCCACTGATCTTTGCATTCCCTAAGTGCCTGCTCACTCTACTTGTATTTGGCAAAGTTTAGACAAGCATAATACGAAGATCTATTTGAAGACCGCCCTGCCCAAAAGGAAAAGCCAATCATCTAAATTGGCTGGGTGGCAAATAAATAGCAGCTATATTAACTCCGATGGCATATTACAGAATACCCAGTGCTAAATAAATGTACTTAAAAGAAAGTTGACCAGATTTCTTGCAAGTGTTCCTTTTTTATTTTTTTTAAATGGTTAAGAATTTAAATCTTCCTGTAATCCCCGTTACTATACCAAATGATCTTAAAATATGAAATTAAATAGAATTAAACAATTCACAACCACAGACTTTTAAAATTTAAATGAATGTTGGAGATTATAAAAAATGCTGGTATTTTTTTGTTCCCAGTTTGCTTTTTCTTTTAAAGCATAAGTATACCTAAAGCTTTAGAATTTCTGCTTCTATTAAAATTAAAGTTAGTCCAACATGCTGCTTGTGTTACGTTAATGTAAAATGAAATGTTGTTTGAAAACCAACTTCCAACTTGCTTGCAAGTAATTTCATTAGGAAACCAAAGCAAGTTTGGAAAACATTCAGCAGCGTACAACAAATAAACAATGAACATTTGTTATGAAAATTGTGGCTGTCAGTTTATGACTAGCGCTAATTCTATTTATTGAAAGCAGGAAGTCAGAATACATTTTATATTGGAAAGACCCTTTATTCATTTCTGCCATATCTGTTATAAAAGTAGTTGCAACTTAAAATGTAATACTTTGAAGCAATAGCAAGCAAAAACTGCAGCATGCTGGAAAAGCTCTGATTCATATCACTTGTTTTTATGTGCAGTTAATCCAGGTTGGATGATAATGCAGCAAAAATCAAACATGATTAGGAAGTAAATACTCTGCTGTCAATAGCATATTTAAATAGAATCCAGGTGTAGATCATGCTTAACATAATGTTAAATTCTGGTTTAGTGTTACAAGCTTTGGACTAGTGTGTTTCCCCTTCTTTTCTCTAGTTTGGGATAGGTAAACTAATCTCCACCATATATGTCGTTTAACTGATAATATTTTAATCTCCTGTTTATACAACAAATAGTCATCTCTGTTTCCCGCATTACAGTGCAAAGGCTCTTTTCTTTAATGAAATTTAACACGTCAAATTATGTGGATAATTTTGCTCTAAGTTAATTCTTGAGTAATTATTTTTTTAATTGGAAGCCCATAATAAAGTCAAGAAAAGATTTTATTTTCAGTTCAAAAATCCTCTGTAAGAGTATATATAAGCCCTTTCAAGTTTTAAACTGTTTGTGAATCTTTTCCTTGGAAAATATAACTTGGTAAGTAAGAATGATAGATTATATTGGAAAAAAGAAAACCATGGCATTCCTTCTTATAGAAGAAGGACTAGCAGAGCCTGAGGGAAAAGTGAAAAGAGGGATCATCCTAAAATCACTATGTAGCCACAAATGAACTACGTCCAACTCCCTTTGACTGCTGTTGATTTACCCTCAGTCCACAGTTAAACAGCCATACTAGTCATAGTGGATCTTTTCACAAAAATGGCTCACTTCATCCTTTGTAAAGGGTTGCTTACTGCCAAGGAAACAGCTCAGCTCTTTTTGAATCACATCTATCGATATAGAGGCATGGTCTCTAGAGTATCTCTACTAGAGGAAGTCAACTTGCTTCCAGATTTTGGAGGGCACTGTTCCCACTTTTGAATGTTCAGGTTATCTTGTCTTCAGCCCACCACTCTGGAATGAATGGCAAGGCAGAGAAAACAAACCAACTCTTGCAGCAATATTTAAGATGTTACTGCAGCTATAGCCAAGATAACTGGTCCTCATTACTGCTGTTGCCAGAATTTTCATATAATAACTGTCTCCACTTATCAATTGCTATGACCCCCGTTCAAGCCTTGTATGGCACACATCCTAGAGTTCTACCAGAGAACCCAAGGTAGGAAGAGTCCATCCCAGAGTTGTGGATTTTTGCAAGAGCAGCTGGCTGCACAAACACTGTTGAAACTGCAGCTAGAACAAGTTGAAGCAATCGTACAAGAAGCCTGCAGACAGGAAGGGCCACTGAGAGCTGAAGAAGCCAAGTCTGGCTGTCTATCAAGTTTTTTGTCTCAACAAGACCATCTAAGAAACTGGATGCTAAATTTCTGGGACCCTTCAAGGTCATCCAGCAGATCAGTCCTGAAGCATTTAATTTGCAGATACCACCCTCCATGAAAGTGCATCCAGTTTTTCACTGATCCTTGTTGGTCAAAGATAAACCCCCTAGCACCTTATGCTCCCAGCACCCACTCTCACCGTCTGTAATTGTGAAAGGAGAAAAGGAATACCAAGTATAAGAAATCCAGGATTCTAGGCAAAGGGGCAAAAGCACACAATATCTGATCCATTGGCAAAGGTACTCAGAATCTCAATGAACTGGGATAATGCCAGATACGTCTATGCCCCCCGACTTGATTCAGCAGTTTCACCATTTTCCGACCAAGCTGCCGGCTCCCCCACTTCACTATGTGAGGACTCTGTAGCTGAAAGGATTAACCAGCCTCAGTGGGCACTTCCAGGGGGAAGCAGAATGATGCCATGGAAGAAGGGGGAGACTATTTTTGAAGGGGAGGGTAGGAAAAGGAGTGACAGAACCAGGGGCAGGGGTAAAAAGAGGAATCAGCCTAGAAACCCTATGTAGCCACAAATGAACTAAGTCTAACTCCCCTCCCTTCACTACCATTGACCCTTATCTAACTCTAACCAAGTGCTGACCATTAGTTGAAAAGATTCCTGTGCATGGGCTTTTAGCAATAAATCAGTTAAATTGAACCTTCACATGTGAACCTGGTCTTTCACACCTGACATTCCTTTAGTGATGCTGTTTTCTTTTTATTATTTATTTTATTGAAGCACATAATTTTAATTATTTCTATTGGACTGCTGTTTTTCTTGCTTAATTCTACTTTTCAGTATAGTGATTGAAATTAATTTTTATCAGATCCGTTTTGGTTATGAATAGAGATATTTATTGTAAATTTTAAAAATCAATCTTTTAAAATTCCAATTATTTTTTTAAAATTGTGTCTCTGGGAGTTAATGTTATAGATGCACATGAATACTTTAAAATAATTGATCAGTAATATGTAAAACACTTCATAATTCTTTTTGCTTTCATCCTTTGAAGAAGATATGTTACACTAGAGATACTAAAGTCTAATCTACACAGTAATACTAGCATTTAATTTTGGGAGGAGATCTTAGTTCAAGTTACTCAGTATGATTTAGTATTTTGTGGGAAGCAGGCCAGGAAATGATAAGTTTAAAAAATCCTAGATTACTGTATGTGTTATAAATTGGTCTAACAAATCAAAAATCACATTACCGAGGTTATAATCATTTCTAATTTCAATAACCTCCATTTACCTATCTTACAATGTAGAATATATTTTAGGGAGATGTGGATGTAGATGTATGTATGTATGTATGTATGTATGGATGGATGGATGGATGGATGTACATTGCTTCCTGTTAACATGTAATATTTGGATGAAAATGGAATCTGATTCAGATGTGTGACAAAGCTTTTTAGTCTACAGAAAAGTAAAAGTAAGGACATTTACTTTCATACTTCCTTGGTAAAGTTTGACTTCATAATATTGTTTTAATTATAAAATATCCGGTAATTTAATACAAATGAACCCTAAGAAGACAAATCTATGAATAATGACAAATCTTTTCTTCCTTTAAGGGAAGAAAGTTGATACTGTATCTATATTGCAGCATAGGCATTTGACCAACTTAGGTAGATACACACTATGAACTTTATTAAACTTGTGCAATACTATGTTATTTCCTCAGAAGCAACATTCACTGGGATTAAAAAGGCTTTTTCCTAGGGAGGTACATATAAGAATGTAGCTTTAATTTCCAGGTGATTTGAAGCTTTGTGCTGTCAGTTTGCCAAAGATCTCTAATCCCACCTATCTATTAGTAGGGATAGAATTTGGAAATATAGTATTGCTAAGATTAAAGTACTCTCTGATGCTCCTATATTTTGATTGAAAATAGTCGCTATTTATGGAAGGTAATATTATTAGAATTGCCTGTTTCTCTTTCCCTCAATAGGATATTCTTCTAAATGCCAGGAACAACACTTTTTTTAAAGAGTTATTATCAATGTACTATTTTACAGAATTGACCAAAAAATGTCTGGAGGCCAGAATGGATATGAGTTAAGTGAAGCCAAAGCTATTATGAATGAATTGAAGTCTATCCAAAAAGCTATAAGCTCTGGTGAAAAAGAAAAGCAAGATTTAATGAAGGTATTTTGATATCATTTTTGTTCAGCATTTGTAGTGGTGGTCTTTTGGGAATAAGGGTACATTAGGCCCTAACAGCCATCATAAGAGAGGTAGTTTCTAAGGTCTTACTAAATTTGTAGAAAAGAAAAAAGAGAGAGATTAAGTTACAGAACTGGATCTTGGAAACTGGATATGTGTATTTTAGTACCTCCCATACGTTTGGTAGGGTAGGGATATTTTGACTGCGTTGCTTTATTGATTACAGAGTTATGAGTAGATATTTTGGCCTTGTAAAATGTTTGCTGATTGCCATTTTCATTTCCAGGCTTTGGAAACCATTGCAAGATAGTATTGACATAGTTAACTAAAATCTCTCACCATGCCTTTTTAAATATCTTGTTTGAGAGACAGAGAGGAGAATGCATGCACCAAGTTGTCTTTCAAAATAGATATGATAAATGTTGATGAACAATTATAGGATATTCCTTTCTAAATTATTCTGTCTGTCTCTCGCCTATGCATTTCTTGCTGTGTGTTGTTGTTCTTTTGTAATAACAAACCTGCAATGATGTGTTGTTGTTGTTCCCAGAGCCTTGCAAAGTTGAGAGAAAGATTCCTTCTTGGTCAAACTATTGCCCAATCAGAATCAGACTTGAGATGCAGCCTGGCACATTCCCAACAGTCTCTCTCCAAGCAAACTTTGGATGCAGGGTCTCAGACAGACATTTCTGGTGATGTATGTTTGTCCTATTATTTAAAGGTGGGGATAAAAAAAATAACTATGGAACACTCTTGAAGAGATCTGAGTCAAATGTTAGTCAATATATCAAGAACATTCTAGAGAATGCCTCTCATGTTTCACTCTCAAAAGGCACTCCTTTCTTTGTGCTGCAGAAATTCTACCAAGTGATAGGGATGGTGTCAGATTTTCTAGATGGGATATTTGGAATGTGGTTTATTTACAAATAGTATCTATGTCATTATCATTAATAAGCAGAACTGGAATAGAATTTTCTGGTTTGCAATTTTTTTTCTTGTGTTTTCTCAGATATAAATTTTATTCTAGAATATTAATTGTAATCCAAGTTGGTTTTAATTTGGTAAAGTAGCTACAAAAGTCATATTAAAAACTTGCAATTTTTTCTTATTCACAAGAAACTAAACCTTTACTATACTATGGAATACGTCATCATCTTCTATTATTTATTTTAAGTCAAGAATTTCATTGGACATCTTCCCTCCCCTGCCTTCTTCTCCCCTCCCCTTCTTCTTGATATCCTGAATTTAGATTAACAATGTGAGATTCAGTCTAACCACATCTCCCTCTCCCCTCCAAGTTTTGTTAGAGCTTATTGGTATCACATTCCAAAAACATTTTAATTTAATCTGGAGTCATTTTTGAAGTCATCTAACACATTATGTCAAATACATCTTATCCAAAATGACATGTATTCATTGAATATTGATGTATATAAATATAAGTGAACTTTATTTTTTCTCCAAAAAGCAATGATCAAACCCCAAAGTCCAATTTTAAAAAGTCCAATTTAGTCACTTTAAAATATTTCTCAGTGACTGGAATGATTGCCATAGGTTTATATTCACAAATGTTTTCCAAACTTTGGTCTATTTCTTAAGGTGGAATCATAAAAGGCTCTGTGAATGATTGTACTAGGATTTTCTTAGAAGCAGCCCATACTTAAATGTGGTTTTTAACAATTTCAGTCTCATTGAAGTCCTCCTTTGAGCTTCATCGATCTCTTAAATTCTGAGTTCAAAGTGCTAAGAAACAACTTGGGATTAAATGGAGGTTCAAAGTTGGCCTTAATAGAACTGTACCTTCTTCTATTAAAATATATCCTAAGGTTATTTAGTAGTAATAAACATATATTCTTTTAGAAAACATTTGAATTAGCCGTTGAGCTGACAAAACAGCAATTAGTGTTTTGAAATGTGTTTCTATTTATTTAGCTTATTTAGCTAAGTAAATCGAATTATTTCATGTATCCTTAATGATATATGCTGTGAGATGGTGATTCTTTCAACAGGTCAGTGTAAAGAACATGGCCAATTTAGCTGAAAAGGTCAGATTGAGTCTTCAGTATGAAGAAGCTAAAAGAAGGTAAAGAAAGAGTTTATTTCTTTGTTACAATATACATTTTGTATCTCAGTCTATAAAGCCATGTAGCCAATATAATGCTTGCAGTGACATCTACTGGATGCATCTTTTGAAAACATAGTTTAATATTCTTATCAGGATCATTTATTTGTGTATATTGGATCATTTATTTTTGTATATTGGACTATTAGTGAATACTCGGAGCTATTTTGTTTCCACTAACAAAAGAATTGTAAGCAAAAGAATGTGAACCAAATTAAACAGCAAATTCAGGGAAACAGGTTATTACTAGCAGTTTCCTCACTTGCAAAACAAACACTTTACACTTCAGAACTGCCTGTATGTTTAGGTGATAATCGGAAAATTAGGATATATAAACTAGTGGCTTTAAGAACATAATCTTAATTGTAATGACATAAAATGTAACACAGCAATCTTAAATTCAGTACTAGAACAAAGGTGCAAAATACATACCACAGTTTACTCAAAGGCAATGTCGGATCTGAATAAAGTGAGCTTTTCAACCTAAAAAGGAATAGCAATTGTTTATCAGATGACATGGGAAATCCTTATTGATACCTACAGAAATTACAAATGATGAAAAAATTGCTGCTTGAAATGTTAAAAAGCAACAAAAAATATTACTAGAACTCATAATTGAATAGGTAGTCCTAGATTTTCAATCATGCTTTCAGTGACTGTTTGAAGTTGCGATAGCACTGGACAAATGTGGTTACACCTGGTCCTTGGAGTTCTGGCCATCCCAGCTCCCCTGCAGTTATGTGATCACAATCTGGGCATCTGGCAACCAGTTCACACTTATAACCAATTGACGCACTCCATAAACACATGATTGCTATTTGCAACCTTCACTTCCATCCTCCTGAGAAAGTTAATTGGGGAGCTGGCAGGGAAGGTTGCAAATCACTAGGATAAATATCTCCTCCCACACACTCTGCTCTAGCCACCTCTGTGTTCATGCCATACCCTTCGGTGCCCTCCCTGATTCACACTGCTTCCTCATACACCCTTGCCAGTCCACTCTTGCTCAGTCTCCCCGATTCACTTTTATAAATAACTCAAAGCGGTGAACATGCATAATTCTCCTTCCTCCTTCTATTTTCCACATACAACAATCCTGTGAGGTGGGTTGGGCTGAGAGAGAGTGACCGGCCCAGAGTCACTGAGTCAGCTTACAGTCTCCGAGGATTTAGGCCAGCACCTCAACCACAATACCAAACTGACTGTCTACTGCCGCCTTCTCTATTGATTCTGCTAGTTACAAACCAGTTGCAAAGCCCCAAATGATGATAATGTACTGTAAATGTGATCATGTGAATGTGTAAATGCCTGCCAGTTGCAAAGTATCATGAATATCAATCATGTGACCGCAAGGGTGTCACATGAGTTTTCAATCCAAAGATTGGTTGTAAAATTGCTTTTTCAGTACTGTCATAACTTTGAACAGTCACTACACAAGGTGGTAGGTCTACATGTACAATAATGTAAATGATACAGCATAAATGATACTTTCAGTTCACCATCTTTTTTCTCATCACATTAACAAATTGAGAATATTGTTTCTAAAAGGCTTCAGGAAGCCTTCAACATCCTATTCAAACATATAAATGGTTCAAATATACATAGAAATCTGCCATTAAAATAAAATTTGGAATTGACAAGCAGTGTCAGTGAAGAAGACTTGAAAACTTAATTCAGTGATCAAGTACAATATTAAAGGCAAGTCATCCAATATAAGAAGCTAAGAAGCATGCTCTGGTAGCTGGAGAGATGATCAGTCAGTAACAATTACTGATAAGTAACATTTTAAAGAAGAAAAAAACTCTTTGAGACACCATCCCACCTTGCATGTCACTGAATAGTAGTCAGGGTTATTTCTAGCCAAGCTTGGCTAAATATGAACCATTGATAAAATGAAATAAACCTGATGCATTCCATCAGTATGGGCCTTTATTTAGTAAGCCAGAATGATTTTATTTCTTTCCATGATAGTTGTATATAGTTTTTAGAACTGCCGCTTAGCTATTTAAGAAATCAAAATAAGAAGGCTAAGCTGTAGATACCACTACTACATAGTAGACACCAACTTAAATGGCTTTAAAAGTGATTGAATAATCAGTGGATTATAAATGCCTTAATGGTTACATTAGAACTCCATATATTTCCTGTAATATCATAATCCATGAGTAAGAATATTGGTGCACTCATGACCTTTTGTTAAATTTCACCGGGGGGGGCACTATGTAAATGGAATAGTGGATCAGATTTTTGGTTTAGTCTATGCCAACAGCACATTTTGTATTTTTATGCTGGAAAGAATTTGAAACATTATCTCTTTAGGAGAACATTCCATAAAATGAATGTCAGAGAAGGCTGACAGCTGCTATTTTCATGTGGTAGTAATTATAAAATGAAACCCTTTGTTCATTAAAAGTTTTCATTGTCTTGCAATTAAAAACTTATCAATTGGTAAATCACTTTGTAATAAAACCAACCATCATGTGAATAATGCACTTCACTCGACTCTCAGGAACTTATCAAGGGTTCTTATTTTTCCTGTCCCTAATCGTTAACTAAGATAGCCCTGGACAGATCAGATTATAGATCTAGTTTGGTGTAGTGGTTAAGGTGCTGGGAGTTCTAGTCTAGTTCTAGTCCCACTTTAGACATGAAACCTCACTGGATGACTTTGGGCCAGACACACTCTCTCAACCAACCCACCTCATAGCATTGTTGTGTTGTGTATTTTTATGTATAAAAATAATAAAGGTGATATAAAATCAAATAAATAATAAATGATATGAATTTGATTCATTCACTTCATGTGAAAAGAGCTGCACACTATCTCATCCTCTGGCCTTTAACTCCACCAACTGTCTAAACTACAGTGAAAAAGTTGATCAGAATTAAGGATGCTACATGATATGTTTATTTAAAATATTTTTATATATTGACTTGCTAGAAAAATGAGGTGTGATGGCTCAGTGTCTTAATGAAACTGGATATGGTCTCTGCTCTGGCGGTTCAAGTCTTAGCACTGCATGGTGAGGTCAGCTCCCATCACTCGCCTCAGCTTCTGTCCACCTAGCAGTTCGAAAGCATGTTCTATGCAAATAGATAAATAGGTACCACTTCGGTGGGGAGACCAGCTGGGGCTTCATGCAGCAGTTAAAATCCTGCTGGCACCAAATCTTCCAGGTTGCGACACCCATTCGCGAGGTGGAGGGAGAGGACCTTGGATGGTGCTGCAGGAAAAGCCACTTGTCTTTCTTTCTGGTGCAAAGCTAGCTCACCCTTCTGTGGTGCACCTTGGGAAGCACACAAGTGTGTACCTAACAGAGCTGTTAAACAGGCAGCCAAACTACTACTCTGCATTAGCACTGTAAAAATAAAAAGGTAAATGTAAAGGTTCCCCTTGCACATACATGCTAGTCGTTCCCGACTCTAGGGGGCGGTGCTCATCTCAGTTTCTAAGCCGAAGAGCCAGCGCTGTCTGATGACGATTCGGTGGTCATGTGGCCGGCATGACTAAACGCTGAAGGCGCACAGAACACTGTTACCTTCTCACTAAGGTGGTCCCTATTTTTCTACTTGCATTTTTACATGCTTTCGAACTACTAGGTTGGCAGAAAATGCCATATGCTAAATAAATAAATCATCAGAAAAATAATTAGAAATGCTCTGCATGATTTCAGCCTGCATTTGTTAGGCTTCATATAATATAGATCCTACTATATTATTGAGCTCCTGAAAGTGGAGGAGGCAAGGAGATAAGAAACCACCTGGCTTTGTTTTTGTCCTATTGAAGTCCTTGTTTATCTCTTCTTTGTGTCTGTCTGTCTCTTTTAGAATGGCAAACTTAAAAATAGAACTTTCTAAGTTGAAAAGTGAAGCTTGGCCTGGGGCACTGGAAATTGAGAAGGAAAAGTTGATGCTGATAAATGAAAAGGAAGAGCTTCTGAAAGAACTTCAATTTGTCACCTCATGTAAACGCACACAAGATGAATTGAAGCATTTAGAAGCAGAAAGGAAGAGACTGGAAGAGGAACTATCTATGAAAAGCACACCTAGTGATGAACTTACAGAGAGGTATAGAAAAAAAAATCTTTTCCCTCTATCATTTATTTATTCCTTCATCTTAACCTTTATACTTACTGGAGAGCCTGAGTTGTGCCCTAATGGGCCATTTTCTTTCAGTAGCTGTTCTATGTACATTTTAATTAAATTTAAAATTAGTCTAGTGGGCAGTAATACAGAAAGACCTTCACACTGTGACAGAATTCACAGAGTTCATATTATTTCAAGCTCTCTGTTGTTCTTCATTTGCGACCAGCATGAAAATAGCAAGTCCTGATGTTAAATAGCTGAAGGAAGTCAGCAGAGTGCAATATATCATTAGCAAGTTTTGGGATAATAGCTGAGACCTTATGAACTTCATACTGCAAATATTATTTTCATTGCTTCTGCACTGGAACCACTTATAGTTGATAGAGATGTTTTTCCACGCACGTGCAAAGGAGTTAACTAAATTCAGAAGGTGTATACTGTGGCAGCTGCACTCTATTCATTTATATCAAGGTCCACACCGAGATGATTTAGCCTTCTAGAATACAGTATATTTTTAAAAAGAAAATGGATTGGAAAATCATAGAACGTTAAGAATTGCAGATTAGGTTTATGTTAATTAAGAATATGTTTATAAAACCTTAAGTACTGCATATAAATGTTTAACTTTTGATAAATGGAGAGTGATGACTGTAGAAGTGTGTCACCTTTTATCTGCTGTGCCCTTTTTGCACACTGATTATGCTCTTCCAGGATACGCCATGGGTTTTTGCATTCTGTCTGTAAATGCAGCCTATTTCCTTCTATTCTCTGTTAGTGAAGAAAAGACAAGGAGAGGTTAGTGTGAACTTTGTATAGTTGCTGTGCACAAATAAGTTAGATATTTTAAACCTTGATTTACATATTTCTGGCTTGTTTGGACACAATAAATGTAATCCTGGGCTTGGATGTTATACCAAACTGTCTAGTTTGTTTACCCACTTTTGTAAAGAGAAGGTTAATAAGCAGCATGCAATTTGATCTCCTTGACTTGTTGGTATGTTAAGACATTATCCTTGGCTTACTATATTATCATGAGTTAAAGCTTACCATGGTAATTATAATTAAAGTAAATAATTATAATTTAAAATTGTCATGAAATTTTAAAAACTGTGGTGAAATATACTGGTGTAGGCTTCCATGGCTGGTATCTGTTACCCTGTTTTTCCCCGAAAATAAGACCCGGTTTTATATTTTTTTAGGATCCAAAATAAGTACTAGGGCTTATTTTGAGGGATGTCTAATTTTTTTCCCATGTACAGGAGGTCCACTTCTGCTTGCAATGGAACAAGCAAGCCGAGAGACGGTATGATGGAGTGGGCGGGTGGCCATGGGAGGCTCATCTTCACTCGGCAGCACCGGCAGCAGATGGAGGCAGAGGCACAGGGGGGAGGCATGCAATCCGGATGGGCCGCAGGCAAGCTGAGAGATAGTGGGACGGAGTCGGCAGCTGGCCATGGGAGGCTTATCTTCGCATCTCTTGGATTGCACGGAGTGTCGGGATTACCTGCCTTTCCTCCCTGTACCTCTGCCTCCATCTGGTGCCATTGCCACCATGTGAAGACGAACCTCCCACGGCCGGCCACCTGCTCTAGCCCACCTACTCTTGGCTTTCCTGTGGCATGGCCAGGTTGCCTGCCTTCCCCCCGCCTCTGCCTCTGCCTGCTTCTTGGACAGGTAATCAAATCACCTGCGCTGCACAGGCTACTGCTGCTGCCGGACACCATCACCATCACCCCCCGCACCCTCGCCGCCTCCGATGCTGCCACACCCATCTCCCAGGCTGATGACGATCTTCACTAGGGCTTATTTTAGGGGTAGGGCTTATATTAGGTGCATGCTTAAAAACAAGGCATGGGCTTATTTTTGTGATAGGTCTTATTTTTGGGGAAACATGGTAGTAGTATTGAGCTTCCTGACATTTCACTGGCAACTGTGACTGGGATCTTCAGAGGCAAGGTGGTCTGCTAGCAAAACAGGTAATTCTGCTTCTGAATGAGGATCTATGGCAGACTAGACATTCCTGAAAGAGTGGGGATAGCGTTGTGGTAGATAACAGTGACCAGGCAGTGAATTTCTTTCACCGGATAAGGAACGAAAGTGAGATCTCCCACTTGCACTCTGGACAGATGTTACAGGAACTGGGGGTTTTGTGGTGAACTCATGAATTAAGCATCTGGAAGCTGAAGCATTTCAGTCACAGCTCTAATGCATCTTTTATGGACACAAGGTTATCAGAAGCCTCACTTTCTTAAACAGTTTCAGTTGTAATCAATTTACAGCTAACGAGATTTTCTAAGCAGTAGGCTAAGAGAAATTCACTTGTTGAGTCAACATTTTTTCTGGATTAAAAGAAAAAAACGGGTTTCAAAGATTTAAAAATTTTGGCAAAAGGCTTAACAAGGATTGGATGTAAGAAAGTTTAAAATGGAAAAAGTTAGTAATTTTTGATTATTATAAAAAAAGTTACTTTTTGATGAAAATGCTTTTGAACAAATTGGAATTAAAACATACAAACAGATCAGACCTTTATGGAAATGGTTTTTTTGTTTATTATTATAGAGTACAAACAATTGATGGATTTTAGAAAACAGAATATGAAGGTAATTTGAGCCAGAGGGGGATGCTGACTGTAACCATGGAATGCCATTTGAGAGAAAAGTACAGTATTAAGAGCTGAGGAAGAAAAAAAAAGGAAAGTCATCTTTCTTTTGCAATATGTCTTTTGCAAAAAAAAAAGGGGGGGAGATGATTGACAGAGACCAGTGCACCACTCACTTTTGACTCAGTCTGAATCCTCTGCTTGTTTCAGCTTTGCTTATTTTTCAGCTAATGAGATTCAAAGCAGTTTGTGCATGAACACTTTCATTAGTGGAGCAACTGGTTTCATGTGGTTTGTGCATAAATCGAAGCAACCATGCTTGGTCTGGATATGAATTGAAACAGTGGGTAAGAGCTAGAAGAATCTAATGCTTTTGATGCCACTGATAATAAGGAAAGGAGTGAAATATGAAATTGGGGAGGTTCCAACCATTCACATTGCTTTTGTATAGCACGGATCCTTTTCATCACATAGCCACAGGTTGCAGTGGTTGAAGGGAAGCAGAGGAAGAAAGACACAAGAAAAAGATCAGGAAGTAGATGGGTTGGTGAGATGCATTCAAGGACACTCTATTAATAGCTCTGCTGTTAGGTAAAGAAGGGACAGAAAGGAAGGCACTGGGCTAGTGGAATATGCCACAGTGAGAATTTTTGAGACCATCAAGGAACAAATTGTATAAAATAAACAATATTAGTTCCATGTATCCTTTCTGAAGGATTTCCTTCTTTATGAGCTGTGGTGGCGCAGTGGTTAGAATGCAGCACTGCAGGCTACTTCTGCTGACTGCTGATTATCAGCAGTTTGGCAGTTTGAATCTCACCAGGCTCAAGGTTGACTCAGCCTTCCATCCTTCCGAGGTCGGTAAAATGAGGACCCAGGTTGTTGGGGGCAATATGCTGACTCTGTAAACTGCTTAGAGAGGGCTGTAAAGCACTGTGAAGCTGTATATAAGTCTAAGTATATAAAGAAGGGGTGATGTATTTCAGCATTGCCGACTCACCATGAAATATTTTTGGAATCTTCAGGGTTTTGTTTTGACTGAAACTAGGAACAACAAAATTGTTCCAAGCTTTTACTTCATCCAACCTGCAGCTGATCCAGAAGAATTTCATAGAAACCATAGAATTTGTTTCTTTAACTTTCAAAATAAGACACATCTTCTGCTTCATACACATTCCATCTTCAGCTCTTAGCAGATTAGCCCTGACCAAATGCAACTATTGAGGAAAGATTGCTTATTTAACCAGGAGCAGATGGAATAAAAAGAATGATGACAGAAAAGCACTGAACTTTCAACTTGCAATATATATATACAGTTGTGATTATTTTATTTATTGAATACCTTTAAAACTAAGATGAGAGCCAGTTTGGTGTAGTGATTGAGGTACCAGGCTAGAAATCATGAAACCATGAGTTGTAGTCTCACTTAAGACATAAAGCCATCTGGGTGATTTTGTGCTAGTTACTTTCTCTCAGCCATTACAAAAAGGAAACGGCAAACTGCTTCTGAAATCTTGCCAAAACAACTGCAGGGACATGTCCAGGCAGTCACCAGGAGTCAAAACTGACCTGAAGACACCAAAAAGAAAAAGGGGGGGGGGCAAAAAACCAACCTCAAGATAATATTTATTTGGTTTAGATTTTTTTTCTGCAGCAAAAAAATAACAATCTGGTGGGTGTGGGTGTGGGTGTGTTTATGTATGTGTAAAATCGTTACAAAAATGAACAAATCTTAGTTAACAAGTTAAATATTTTAACAAAAGTGTCACAAATGATTTGTGGCAGGTAAGAATGCCAAAGACTAAACAATTGAAGAGTCTCTTGAAAAAGGAACATACATCTTCCCTAACTCTTATTTGCGCATAATGCATATAGAACTTGATAACTTTAAATCTATTGACATGGATTTTTCACTCAATGGCTAATAATTAAATATAGTTCTTTTTTGGAAAAAAAAAGCAAATATTTGAGAAAAAGAACAATTGAAACCAAGTATTAGCTTAGCATTCTTATGCCTGTTCTCATATAGCCGATTCTATGACAGTTGCTTTTGTGTTATTTCAGCCTTATTAAATTTGGCTTTCCAAGCATAGATGAAACATTACCCTGAGGAGAAAATAAACATGGGTGGTGGGAGGGGCATTCATCTTTGCTTTTGTGGTTTTTTAATTGTTGCCCTTAAAAATACACTTAGAATATAATTTATTAATGTTTTTAAGAAAAATGATTTCATCTTTCTTTCTTTCCACGTCCTCTATATGGCATACTTTTGTTTATTAAACAGATTTTTATAGTTGCCCAACTCATACACAGTGACTCCTGCTGGCATAAAACAATAAAAAGCCACAATTTGAATCCTCCCCCAAACTCCACCCTCTCCCCTGTGGTGGTAACAAATACAAACAAGCCACTTGATTAGTTCTGTAGGAATCTGAGATCTACAAGCCTGCTAACAAAACCATGTCTTTATGCCTTTCAGAAAAAAATAACAAGGTAGGGGTCAGTCTTGGAAGAATGATGTTCCACAAGGATGAACCATTACAGAAAGGGCCCTTTTTCTTGGTCCCATTTTATGTATTTCCTTAATGGATGGAACCCACAACGTCCTACTTTCCTGGTCTAGTGGGCCAAGTAGATGTAATGGGGGAGAGGTAGTCCTTCAAATAACCTGGCCCAAGCCATATAGAGTTTAAAAGTGATAGCCAGTACCTTGAACTGCACCCAGAAGCAAATCGGCAACCAATGCAGCTCCTGCAAAAGAAGTGACACATGCACAAATTAGCAGGTTGCTGCATTTTGACCCAACTGAAGCTTCTTCAAGGGCATACCCATGTAGAACACATTACAATAATCCAAATGAGACGTGACCTGGGCATGGATGAAAGTGAGAAGGGCCTATTGGTGCAAGAATGAGCATAACTGGCTCACACACAGTTGTGCAAAGGCCCACCTTGCCACAACTGCCACCTATTCCTCGAGCAAGAGCCATAAATCCAAGAGAATCCTCAAATTATGCACTTTATCTGCCTGGAGCAGTGCAATCCCATCCATGGCCAAAGTTGATAATTCCCCAAGAGCCAAGGAGCCCTGTACCCAAAGTCCCTCCTGCCAGGGTTCAGTTTTAAACCCGTTGCTCCCCATCCAGACCTCAACAGCCTCCAGACACCAAGACAGGGCTGTCGCGGCATTGATTAATTTGCCATGTATTCACCAAACCATGAAAAGAAAACAACACAAGTAGCAGCATTGTTGTTTTTTCTTGTTTTGTTTTTTCCCCTCATTGGAATTATTTGTTTACTGTATATATGTTTACTGTAGTGCAGTGATGGCAAACCTTTTTTGGCTCGGGTGCCAAAAGGGTGCACGCGTCTGCGATAGCGCACGAGCGTGTGCCCACACCCATAATGCAATGCCTCTCCCATGCATGCGCACAACCCACGCACTGCCACTCCATGCATGCGCACAACCCCCCGCGCTGCCCCCCCGCGCATGCGCAAAGGCCTCACTGAAGCCTTCGGACTTCTGGTATGCCCGTTCGGCTGTTTTTCGCTCTCCCCAGGGTTCAGGAAAGTGGAAACGGACGTTCGCATGCACGCTGGAGTTGACATAGGGCAATGCCTCACATGCCCTCAGATATGGCTCCGCGTGCCACAGGTTCACCATCACTGCTGTAGTGTGTCCTTGTTCAAGAGTTCTCACTTACCTTCAGGTTCTTTTTCTATTAACATTACATATAGTATATAATTTTCATTGCTCAAGTGTATTAAAATCTGTGTTTTGATGTCCAAGATATATTTTTTACTACATTCAGCTTTAATTTTCCTAATGATCAGGATTCGTGAATTAAATATTCATTTTCCCTCAGTGTTAATATAAGGTATAAGGTAATAAGGTAAAGGGTAGCTGATTGTTTTATACCTTCTCTACTTTTTCCAAGAAGGAAATTATCAGAAAAATAGAGTAGGAATTTTCCAAAAAGGACATGTATGAGAGAGTTTCTTTCTAAATAGATGTTGATATAATTGAAGTCCTCCATCTCTACAATTCCATGTCTCTTTGAAGATCTGCTTATTTTTAAAAGTAGCATCTTCATTTTCTCTTGATTGAATGAGCAACAATAGACCCTTATAATATCTTTTAATCTAAATATTCTCTATAGATGTGGATATATCCTCCCTTTCTACTTCTTCAGTCCCTTTCAGACAAATTGTACCCTTCAATCATATTCAGTTCAGTCTTGAATATTCCTTCATTTGGCAACTATTGTTGACCCAGCCTCTCAAGTGTTACAGACTGCTTTTTGTGATATATAGACATTAGAATGGAAAGTTAAAAGTGCTTGTTAAATTTAAGTTCAAAATGAAATCTATTCCTGTTCAGAAGAATGCTTCAGACCTTTGCAACATTGGCTTTTCTGAAATCCAGAAATACTACTAAAATATTTTATATGAGAAAATATAACTTCAAATTTTACTAATTATATTGTTTAGGTTAATCTCTGGTTGGTTCATTTGTGGCAGCAAAAGAGGAAGTGTGGAAATAAAATGAAAATAAGAGCTTGCAAACTCCTTCTGTGGCTTTGCTGAAAGAAAATGGGAAAGTGCTGCTAGTATTATTATCTGTTTACAAATATGTGAAGTCACAGCTGCCAGTTCTTAGCTGGTGTTGGCGTTCATACGCATTGAGTTCTTCCCAAGAACCTAGGATGTCGTAATGTATTGGCATAGTATATGTGCAGATCCAAGCAATACGGCCTTTTGCAATTTACAGATGGACATTTTGTCAATGTGCATATTTTCTAAGTGCCATCCAAGAATTTTTGGTATTGGCACCCTGTATGTCAATATGGGACCACCATAGCCAATTTAGGCCATATTCTTTCAATTTCAGTTTTCAGAACTTGATATTTTGTGATTTTTTTTTCCAATTCTTTGTTTTCCTTTCTACTAGCAATAGCACTTAGACCAGCGGTTCTCAACCTGTGGGTAGTGACCCCTTTGGAGGTCGAACGACCTTTTCACAGGGGTCGCCGTGCGCGCTAGCCCGCCATCTTGGAAATGCTCCCAGTTCGGCCGTGCCTGCGGGTCGCCGGACAGCCGGTAGCCACGGAAGCGGGAGACTTCGCCCACCCGCCCAGACACCGCCATTTGAGTTCTTTTACCCTCTGCACATGCGCAGAACGCTTTGCGCATGCACAGAGGGTAAAATAACTCAAATGGCGGCGTCCAGGCGGGTGGGCGAAGTCACCCGCTTCCGTGGCTACCGGCTGTCCGGCGACCCGCAGGCACGGCCGAACTGGGAGCATTTCACCCCTGGTGCCACGCCCCCTTTGTCACCTCATCGCACGCAGGATGGGGGTCGCGGCGGCGGGGCGGGGGTCACGGGGGGTCGCGGCATTAAAAAGGTTGAGAACCACTGACTTAGACTTATATACCATTCCATAGTGCTTTACAGCACTCGCTGAGCGGTTTATAACATCAGCATATTGCCCCCAACAATCTGGGTCCTCATTTTACCAACCTTGGAAGGATGGAAGGCTGAATCAACCTTGAGCTCATCAGAATCAAACTTCAGACAATGGGCAATGTTTTCCTGCAATACTGCATTCTAATCATTGTGCTGCCATGGCTCATACTATCCCCTGGTATTGCCACATCAATTATCCATACTTTCTTCTTTTCAGTCACAGTTAGATCTGAGTATTTTGAGTCAAGACTGAATTTTGTGTAATCTTTTTGCAAGAGCTGAATATATGGTCTACTATTTCTTCTGCTCCTTTGCACTACTTGTTCTTTGATTTTGATGGTTCTTCAGTTCTGGCCTTAATTACATCAGTTTGAATAGCTTACTCTCGAGCAGCCAAAATCCAGCCTTCAAGGTTTTTTTTAATTGTTCCGGTTGAAAGCCATTGCCAGGTTTTATCTTTATCCACTTTCCTCTCAGTCTCTTGTAGAAATTGACCATGTAATGCTTTTCCTTGTCAGCTTTCTAAACATTATTTAGAGGTTCATGTTTCATTTCCTGCACATTCAATAAGTTCTAATTTTTAACTTGCATCAATGCTTGTTCTTGGTTGTCTTTAACATAATCAGCCTGTGCATGTTTTTCTTCTTTGACAGTTTGTTTGACTTGAAGTAAACTTCTGCTTCATTTCTGTGGGCAGGTATAATCTATTTATATCATTGCAGGGATATAGTACATAGTGAATAGTCATGAATTTTCTTTTTATTTTCTTTTTTTCAGTCTAAACTGCCTGGTTCACTTTGTGTATCATATCACATGTATGGCCCAGTCATTGATGGTTTTGATGGTGTTTCCACCATTCAATTTTACTTTCAGCCCTTTGCTCAGTGTATTATGATTATTAACATCATCCAATACTATTTAATTATAACATAAATTGCATGGTCAATTATTTATCAAAAGCAGAATTTCATGTACCAGGTATTTCAGATAGGTGTATGTAGTATTATATGTAGATGATACTGTGATTGTATCACTTTTACATATAAGACTAAATAGGACATTTCAATCCATGCTCTTCTTCTATAGGAAATACCAGCATCTGCAGCTGAGATGAACTACAAAAAAAACAAAGATCTTGGCGTTTGCAAAAAGACTCCAAAACCTAAAGTGGATTATTAATAGGCAGAGATTTGAGCAAGTGCCATATTTTAATTATTCAGCAATTATGTTCTCTTCAACTGGAAATTGGAAAGCTCGTTTCTTTATAGGCAGAAGGTTGAAAGTTTTTTCTTTCTTTTTTTCATTCAAGGGCTGCCATTAAGCTTTTTATAATCAGACATCTAGCATAAGTCCTTCATTCAGTGCAGCTGGATTAAGAAATAAGACACCTGTATTTGAGAATATTTTGGTCGAGGTTTCTGAACAAAACAAAAGTATTTCAAGTGGGTGGTGTGTCTCAGTATATCACTGCAATTACAGACTGGCCTAATAAAAGTTTGAAAAAAAGACCTGGATGCAATAATGTATCATAATTTTTGTAGAAAACTGAATTTCTCACCTCATAGTATAGCCTCACTTAATGTTGGTATATTCTG
>QLTV01004297.1:393717-406197 GCA_003457575.1 Thermophis baileyi | reverse complement strand
GTTCATTTGTGATATATCCAAATGGGAGTTTTCTATCCGTTTAGGAGAGATATAACTGAGCTAGATAGATAGTGAAACAAAAACTAAGAGATAGGAGTACAAGGACAGTACCTTTGAGAATATGGTTCTCAAGAATTGGCAGTATCCAGCCCACGTCTTTAAAAATATTGCAAATTAATTTAGTAGCTCACCAGCTCCTCCAGGATAAATAAGAGTATAATTACAAACAGGCTTAGAGAGATTTTGCCTAAAACACAAGCATAATAGATGTAGGGTACCTTCAAATGATTATTAGCTAATGGACTGCACAGTCCAACATTGATTAAATAGATTGTTCTTCACCTATAACTTTCATTTGATCAGTTAATTTTTAGCAGACTGAGAATTATTATATCCTTACCCATTAGCCAGGGCTAATATATTTCCAGGATCATTTCATGGTCAGAATTTGGGAAAGAGAACAAAATGAAAATATTTTGAAAGATTTTCAGACCCCCCCCAAAAGAGAGAATACGTATTGGCCATTCACTAACACTAATCAATTAAACATATTAATGTATAGTACAAATATATTTCTGTACCATAATCTTTCAGTTGCCCTGAAAATTTCCATTTGACTTGTGATTTGGTTGAACTTAAATAAGTTGCCTTCAGCTGTTTGGCATTGTGCTTTTAAAGCAAGGTTTTCTTTGCAATGTATATGCATTTATATATTGACAGACAAACTCTTTTATCTTCTAGGTTGAAATTAGAAGATAGAAAGAATAAATTGGTTAAAAAGCTTGAAGAAACTAGTCATCTAACCATCCATTTACATTCCCAGCTTAAAAGGTGAGATAACTTCGTTTACACCAGATTTTTGACAAACACTAATAAAACTGCTGTTGGCATACTGTATTTCTGAATTGTCTATTTTGATTTAGGTGGAATATTAACTTGGAAGCCTGTCTTACAAAAACGTCTTCCTACTAAAAGCTTGGTTATCTATTGTCTAAGTCCTGAACTGCGCATTTTTTGCCCAGCAAAGAATATATATGACTGATCTGTTGTAGCCCTTTCCCTAATTTATTCAAGCTACATCGGTGGAAAATTGTGAAACAAATAGGTTGGCTGTTTCTACTATGAGTAGCAATCAGTTTTGCACATGGAAATATTGTCACACAGATAGGTCATAAAACAAGGCAAAATTCACTTAACAATTATCTGCTTAGCAACAGAAATCTTACTTCAAATGCTCATTTTCTCAACACATCTGTGCACAGATGCAAATGACAATCACTAAGGAATAGCTTGTATTAATGTTATTTTTATTGATTTCATAGTGCCGTCTTTCTTTAAGGGCAGCACTGCACTAATGTGATTCCACTTATTGAGAGAGCGTTTACTGTGATTAATAACCAGTGAACAAAGCAGTATTTCCTTAAACTCAGAAATGTGCATGTTATATGAAAATCCTTTTGTTTTCCTTTCTCTTCAGGTATTATGTATTATTTGTTCACTTGAATGGTCCTTGAATGGCTGGGTGGACTGGACATTAACATTTGAACCACTATAAGTCCATGTATTTGCCATACACTAAATAAATAAATGTTCATATACTTTACCCACCAACGGAGTAGAAAATACCAGAATGGGAAAAATAGGGTATCTCAAACAGTGATCTACAACTAAATTTAGATAGGAGTTGTGCATTAATACAAAACTACTTTCTTATTGTTCTAATTGTACTTTCTAATGTGTCCTCATGAAACTGTTACAGTAATCAGCAATATTTTAAAGTGGTATAGATTGTCACACAATTTTGTGCAGTATTATACAAAAATTAATATATTTAAAAATCAGGGATTTATTTTTTTAAAAAAAGAATTATAATTAAAATGACTGAAATTTTTTTTATGTTTGCTTATATGTTTTTTTTTAAAGGAACATCTAAGTAAGTCATGTTACTGCTATAGTTAATACTCTGTCATTTGAAATTTTTTTTTGGTAGTATTCAGACATTGTGAAATGTGTTCCTTTTCAAAGATACCATTATACTTGTCAATTTCATGACTAACATGGATTTAATTTTAAGTTTTACCTGTGATTTGAGATCATCTGAATATACTGCTGATAGAATAGAATGACGGCTCTTTGCTTCTTTGTTGCAGCCTCTCTGCCAGTACGTTATCTGTGTCTTCAGGGAGCAGCTTGGGATCCTTAGCATCTAGTCGAGGGTCCCTGAATACATCCAGTAGGGGGTCACTGAATTCTCTTAACTCTACAGACCTCTACTACAACCAAGGTGATCAACCTGTAGATTTAGACTATCAATATAAATTGGATTTCATATTACAAGAGAAATGTGGTTATATTCCTTCTGGCCCTATTACCACCATTCATGAAAATGAAGTGGTCAGCTCCCATGAGAAAATGGGATACAGTGACTCTTCCAGTTCTTTGGCAGCAAGTCATGCACCCAAAATAACTGAACCTCCTAAATCTGTCACATCATTCTCTTCAAGATCTTCCCTTTCATCATTATCTCCTCCTGAATCACCTTTGGTTTTAGAAGGTGGCTTTTCAGTCCCTCCTCAAGATTCTCCGGTACATCATTTCACCACGGACTTTGAGGACTGCGATTTACCCAGTGACTTTACAGGCATTTCTACCTGTGAGAAACAAATTTTGCTGGATTCTGAAACTAGAATGTCTTCTCAATCACTTAATGATAAATATCGCAATGAAAGTGTTTCACAGAGCATATCACATTCAAGAAATACAGGTAAATATGTCTTGCTATTCAAACTCAGCCAATTCTCCCTCTCTGGATTGAACTGAGTTTCTGAACCTTAGCAGCCAATATGTCCTCAGAAAATTGTGCATTTTTTTTCCTGATAAGCTGAAAGGTCACTATCAACAAATAAAATGATTAGCAACTCAGCACATCACTTCTATACGAAACTTTAAGGAGTAGGACTAGATAAGAAAGATCCAGGGAGATTAAACTTGAGAAACTACTATAAAGTGGGTGGAATTCTAAAAATTGTGGTGAAACAGCAACAGCAAACAAGCAAACAAAAAAACCAGGCGGTAAATGTGCTAGAAAGGATATCACAGCAATAGGAAGATATGAAATAGTGGTGAATATCTGTAGCTCGGGTGTAGGATGAAAGTGAAGGCTCGGAGAATGAACCTTCACTTTCATAGGAAGATATACGGACAATAGAGGCACTGAGACAGAGACACTGGATAACTTTATAACAGGAAGATGTTCACAAAACCAGTGAGCTGCCATGGACAGAATAGAATCCCTTGAGGGCCAGTGCTGTTGATAATATCTTCACTATTCTGTAGTTTCAAACAGCTCATTTAACAGCACAGGTAGGGAAGCTTGTGCCCCAAATCTGTATAAAGATCTGATCTTAAGCTGCACATCATTTTCCCCACATTTTCTACAATCTGTTTCTACCTATTAATTACTGAAGTTAAAATAATCAGGTATCTATGTGGGTTTAATAGTCCTTCCCTGCTGCAGTGAAACTTCGAGAAAAAGATAAATTCTTCCTGTCTGGCAGCCTATTCAGATATCTGCTGACCTATTTGCAAAAGGGAATTAAAAACAAGGAAGACATTTTAAAAGACAAATAACACTTTTATTATAGCATGATTTTTCTTCATTACTGTTCACTTCATTAAATGAATAAAGTATGATGCTGACAGATGAGAACATACTATCCATGGTTTCAAGGACTGGCCGAAGGCGGGGGGATGAATTGGCATGTTGTAGAGGAAGATATAAGTATATAGTGAAAGCAGTCATTCAAAAAAAAAAGTGTGAATGTGACATAATCATTCTAGAAATCTTATAAATTCATTAGTATGGTAAGTATTGTTTAGTGGATTAACAAAACCAATATTTTTAATTTAAACCTAACTATTTTAATGACATTAGTCTTAGTAATTCTGCTGAAAAATACCCACTTTTAAGGCAGTCACAGTGTTCTGTGGAGTTCCAAATATTCGTTCATTTTCCAGGGTATTTGTTTTATCACACAGTATGTATGCATTTCAGCCTTCCAATTTTGTGACTGACCAAGGAGTTTCCATTTCTGTCTGCAATTTCTGCATTTCATTTCTCTCTGACTCTATTATTTATTTCTAGCCATGGTTATTTGTTTGTGTGAATTATTTGTATGCTGCTTCTTAAAGTAATTCTAGGCAGCCTACAACAATGTATTAAAAACAGCCATAAAATCCAAGTATTAAAAATCTTTTTAAAAATCTTCAAAAATCTAATGTAGTTCAACTTTAATCCCCCCTCAATTCCTAATGGCTGTATGTATTTCTTCCTCATATTAATATATCTGATGAAGCACTACATGCTCTACAACAAATTATATCACAATAAATAAATGCTGCAAGATTCTTTGTTGTTTTTACAGTAGTTTAACAGACAGTTTTTTGAAAACTGTAATGGTACCTGGTGTACAAATAATCACACAAGGTGATGTCTCAAATTTGGGAGCAGCTGGCTGTTCAGAACTTAAGTAAACTGCATGAATTTGTTTTGAGTGAATTTGGATTTGTTACTTGGCATCACAAGATCTTTATTTTTATTTATTTTTACAAGATCAAAACAATTTGTCCTTTAAATGTATAGAGATGTGATTTGCTCCCCCCCCCCCACAATCTTGTACCAAAAGGGTATAGTAAGAAAGAGAAGATTGTTGTATCTTTGTATCTCAAAGGAAGTCATTGTGAATGAATTTATCCCATTGGCCTATTTAAAATCAGGAAGGAGGGGCAGCCAGAGAGGCTGCTGCAGGAACGGAAATAGGAAACAGGAAGAAAACCAATAACAGCCATTTTTCCCACTGTAAAATGTGTCCAAAAATGAACATATTTTTAAGTATAAACCATTCTGGAAATGTCATAGTATAGAACTTTCTTAGAATGTGCTAGTTATACTTATGGTTGAGATTAATATTTTAGCAATAGCACTTAGACTTACATACCGCTTCACAGTCCTTTACAGCCCTCGCTAAATGGTTTACAGAGTCAGCATATTGCCCCCAACAATCTGGGTCCTCATTTTACCCACCTCAGAAGGATGGAAGGCTGAGTCAACCTTGAGCCTGGTGAGATTTGAACTGCCAAATTGCAGGCAGCCAGCAGGCAGCAGAAGTATATAACATAATGAAATCCATGACATAAATATTCTAAACAATGCTAGATTAGTTTTAACAGTGGTAAATGATGCCCATGGTGCACCAGCTGCTACCTCACTGTGTCCAGTAAGCTTTTTGATAGCTGTGAATTATTGTTTTGCATATTTCACCTGTGTTGTTTACTAAGAACTTGATTTATCAGTATATTGATTTAAGCAGATCGAAGATGCATGTTCAAAATCTTTTTGGTCCTTTACCCCAAGTTTTTGAATAATGTATTGCCATATTTTGGTTGAATACTTCAACCAAATATATACCTTTTCACATACAATTCTTTTAGTTAGAAATCACTGTTATTTAGTTACATGTGTAGAAATAAAAACATTATATAGTGGCGAAACTACATTTTATTAGTGTCCTTCAATCAAATGGTGTTCCCAAAACAATAATAAGAATGAGTAATAACAATAATAATGAATGAGTAATAACATGTAACATACAGTATTGCTCAAAGTCTCTCTTGAGCGAAGCCTGACCTCCTGGTGACTGCATGAACATGCCATCCTATTTGCTTGGTAAAATACAGGATGTCTTTTTAATTTCCTAATGAAGTTTGCTACTCTGTGGTTTCCTGATGGTTCCCTTTAAGTACAGACCAGTTGGGACCCTTCTTACTTTCCCAAAATCAGCTGAGAGTGGCTAGTTACTGTCACTTGCTGTGTCAGTTAAATAATTAAAATATGTAAATTTAAAAGCATGGGGAAATAAGAAAGGAGTGTTTGCCATAAAGACAGTATAATGGATGCCGTGAGAGGCAATTCTAGAAACCCTGGTCCAGCAGCAACCTGCCTCAGTTCAAATGGCAATAATACCCAGAGCAGCAATGAACACAAAGCCAAAAGAAGCAGATTGTAGGAACAGGTGTTCCCTCAAGTATTTCAACTCAAGCCATTGTACTTTGAAAGTAAGCACCAATATCTTTAACTCTGCTCCTTGTGGCTAGAGTAAAGGATGGAAGTGTCATTGACGTTGCTTAATTATGTAGGTTGATGTTGGGAACTTTGGGATTAAAGTACATTGTTTAGCAAGCAAATATTTGTAGTGAGAGGCTGGTTTACACCTCTGACACTGTGTCACTTGCCAAACTGTCCAAACTTGGCTCCCAGTATTGACAGTCTGCCATTTGCTCAGTTCCCTGAGTAAAATTAAGGGGCGGGGAAACTTTGCAGTGCATACAATAATATTTCAGGGCTTAGCTCCAGCTTAACACACTTGGTGAATGTACTAGATATGAAATGGTACATTCTGTAGCTTATCACAAAATTGCTAACAGTGTAGAATCTGCAGGTGGTTGAGGACAGATACTTTCAGGATGGAAGTTTTTTTTCACCTAGTTTGCAGGGAAAGGGATGAGGAAGATTGTAGATGTCTACTTTTTACAGCATGCATGAGACTTTAATTGGCAAACTCTAACCTGTAGTTCTCATTCAGCAATAATTCTCCAGTGTGATGGACCATTTCTACCATATACTGTACATCAGTTGGAACATAGCAGAGTTTCATTTTTGTTTCCCAAATCATACATGTACTTAAAATATATATAATCCAATAATCCAAAAAGGATTTTATGATTGGTTTTTACATCCTGTCAAAACAAAGGAGAGAAAGAGTGATGATTTAAAGGGACCGTGAATATGCCAGTTTGGTGTAGTGGTTAAAGCACCAGCCTAAAAACTGAGACCATGAATTCAAGTTCTGCCTAAGGTATGAGACCAGCTGAGTGACCTTGGGCCAGTCCTTCTCTTTCAGCCATAGGAAGCAGGTGGGAGGAAAACCCGTGAAATCTTGCAAAGAAAACTGCAGAGATTTGTCCAGGGAGAACAGGAGTCAATACTGACATGAAGGCACAATAAATAATTATTTCCCATCACCAGATCAAGCTTAATGTTTAATGATGTTTTGCCGATTCTTCCCCTGATACACAAAATGTGGTCCCATTCTGAGGTTTTGAGGAGTTATCCCACTAGTGAACATTCGTTCAAAAATATAAAACATACATTCACAAATATAAATGATTTGTCATTGATAACAATGATTAGATTAGTTAATTATCACATCAGTTGGCAGCAGCTATAGTGGTCAACTTTTAGGGTCAAGGGGCTTTGAGACCGTGTTGACTCCTAGCAGCTGCCTCAATGAGTCTCTGCTGCTTTCTTGGCAATGATTTTAGATTTGGTTTGCCATTGTCATCTTCTTTCTAGGCTAAGAGGGAGGGACCCTCAAAGTCAGCCCATCTGGTTTCCTGTAGGTGGGACTAGAACTCATGGTCTCTCAGTCTTTAGCCTGGTACCTTAAGCTAAGCAGGGCCAGCTGTGGCCAATTCTTGAATATAGACCATCAGGTAATTTTACTATAGGTTAGCCTAGATTGCAAAACAACAACAACACATGATCGTTCATGAAAACTCCAAAATGGGATGTTGCTTGTCTTTAGTTTGAGTTTTAATTGCAGGTTAACCAGAGAGGGAGAAGAAAGTGAAATGTCAGAGAACAATTTGGAACATAGCAGTACAATTGCATGTATATTCATTCAGAATTACCCATTACATTTAGAGGATTGCATAAATAAGTTTTATCTAATTCTTAAAATTACAAAGCCCCCATGTCAAATAATATACTTTGGGATATTAAACATTATTTTTATGTCAATATTAATGTTGACGATTATTAAAAATTACTTTGAGACTTTTATTTCTGTATTTATAATGTACATTTTCCATTATACAAACTCTAATTTCCTAAATTCGGTAAAAGTTCTTTAACTGTCATTGGAAAAAATTATTCATTATACCATCTCCTCCAATTTAAAATTCCCGAACCTGCAAGGCTCTCACTCAATTACAGGCCTACTAATGGACTGAATATGCCAATGCAATGCAATGCAGTTTACTTAAGTTCTGAACAACCAGCTGCTCTCAAATTTGAGACATCACCTTGTGTGATTATTTGTACACCAGGCATTATTACAAGCCTACTGATGGACTGAATATGCCAATGCAGGTAAAGAGCACCAGATTAGGAAAGGTTATTATAGTCCTTGTCTCATAATCAATCGAACGCAATGAAAAGCTTCCTAAAAGTTATGTAAATATTTGGATTATGTCCAGTTTCAAATTTATATCTTGTAATTCTACTGATTTTGATAAATCAATAAAACCTGATCTTTAGTTTTGCTCACATTGAAATCAATCAGTTTTAGACTTGGTTTGAACAGAGCTTTGATAATGCTGCACATGCTTGTATTTTCTCTGCATCTTTATTTCAGGCAGAGGAAACTTTGTCTCCTGCACACAGCTTTTTTCTGTGCAGAGTATCTTTTGGAATAACAGATTTAGAATAACTGTAAAGTTCTTTCATAGATAGACTCTGTCATTGTCAAAGTCGATTCCAGACTGCTGTGCTTATTCCTGAGAGTAATCAATAAATCATGTCATCACCTTCACCTCTCTCAAAGTGGTGAAAGAAAAAGCACTTAATCATCAAGGGAAAAGCATCCCTACTGCTACAAATGAAAGGAAAAATGCATTAATCAATCCTCTAATCTGAAGCCTTAAAATTTAAACATCTTAACAAGATGTAAAGTCATGACTCAGGAGGGGGGTGTAATGCATACCAATACATTTAGTTCCTTGATAGATAAAAGGACTCCATGCACTTGCAAGTTATTACATTACAATGTGCTGCTTGCATTGATTGTACTATGGTTTCTGCAGGAAAACTAGCAAGAATTGAATTTTGAAATCAGGAGAAAGAAACTTGAATTTTATCTTAAATTTTGTGGTAGAATCCTAGATTCTGTCACTGGTGAATCCAAAACAGAATTGGGATTTGTATCTTACCATAAAGAAATTTCGGAAAGGATTAAAAAAAACACGTAATTAAAGTATTTAGAATCTAATTTGCTTGTCAAAAGTCTTTAGTTTATTATGACACTCTGGCATTCCATCTGAAAGCACTCTCAAACATTGTGCTTTGCAGTGTTTCTCCAATATGATTGAAATGGCAACAATGAAACTGAAAAAGATTTCTGAATAAAGGTGAACTTAACTTTGGTAGCCATTTTAAGCCATAACTGTTTAAATCTCAGAAGTTCAACAATTTTGTATAGATGTTGTGATGAAATCATATGTTCCTATTTCCTATTAAGCAGTAGATTGGGACTTGGGGTGCATTACAGATTAATGTAATGTAATGATTGACAGATTGCTTGAGATAAAAAGGCATGTTCTTACATTGTGTGTGCAAAAATCAAGAAATTTCAATAGTAGCTATAGGGCAAAATTGCAACTATATGTCTGCGTAGCAGGTTAACGGTTGGAAGACAAGACAGAGTGCACAAAGATAGTTCTGTTGCCAAAAAATCCATTGAGTTCAGCACTGTTGGCTCTGAAAATAGTCCCTTACTCTGAAATTGCCAACTTATTCTACCTAATGCTAGGACCTGTCTCAATTGACACATTCTTCTCTTGCTTTTTTTATTTTGAGAAGAGGAAAAATTGATGGGTGAATGATAGGGATCCTTAGTTTTAAGAGTTGTAGAAAAGTAATATGTTGTTTTTTCAGCCTTATAAAATGCACATAGTGGTAAAGAAGCCTCATTCTAAATCTGAAAAAATTGAATACTATTTCAATACATGTAATGCTTGTGATGAAATTTAATTACACTTTTGGAACCTAGAATCTTCCATGTCAGTTTGACCAGGAGTTGAGAATGCTTTTCTTATTTACAGCCTAAAATAAAGGTTCTTTCCTTTACCTAGGTATTGACTTTTCAAGAAGAACAAGAACTCATTTGCTTGATGAGAAGACAGGCTGTGTATCTGCTGCTGTATCTGATGAGTCGGTGGCTGGAGACAGTGGTGTATATGAAGCTTCTGTAAAAAAGTAGGTTTAAAGCCAGGAATATTCCTATTTGTCAGAAAACAAAATTAACAGTACATTCAAACATTTGGCTTTGTACCCTCCAGCAATTTCAGAACAAATCAAACAGATAGGGCAAGGAATAATAAAAAAAAGATTCAGCAAAATTAACAATCGGGAGAATAAAGAATCAGTGGAACAGAATAAGCATTCTCCTAGGTAAAAATGACACCTTAAAATCTGTGTAAATATGTATTAATATCAACACTGGAAAACATTCTCCATAGACCTAATTTAAATTTTACAATTTAAAATAGTACAATTGAAGAGTTCAAGAACTGATCAGTTCTCATTATGGAACATTCTAATATGTTTAGAAAATAATTAAGTATTCAGATAAATTTTTAACAAGACTTAATTATGCAGGCATTTAAAATGAAGAGTACATGCTTTAATTTATTGAAGGACAATAACATTTAAATAAGGCACAATAATTTCATTTTATTTTATTTAAAAAAATTATTTGCCGCCCATCTCATATCCAACAACTCTAGGCGGTTTACAGCATAAAACAGTAAAGAAAAAAAGACATTAAAATTAAGTCATGGCGCACAACAGATAAAATAATTCACAATTGCAAACTGTTAAAACCAGATGGGAAAGGTGGGAGCATGACACACAAGAGGTGGGGAGATGGGATTAGATATTAATTAATCAACCACCTCCAGTATGAAGCTCCCCTATTGGGTCCCAAGCCACTTGGCAGAGCCAGGTCTTGAGGCTCTTTCAAAATTACAGGAGGGTGGGATGTTCCAAAGGGCAGGAGCCACGACAGAGAAGGCTCTCCTCCTGGAGCCCATCAGCTGAAATTCCTTGGCTGACAGGATCTGCAGCATGGCCCCTCTGCCAGCGCAGGTGGTACGGGCCACTCCCATCAGGATGAGACAGTACCTCAAGTAAGGTTAACAAACATAGCAAAAGTAATTCATTAATTTAAGCAAAGAAATAAAAAAACAGAAAAGTTGTTCCAATATTGACCTAAAAATTCCAATGTAATCTTATATCCTAGTGTAGTAATTATATCCCAGTGCAGTAATTTCAAATATATGAGATCATGTCTGTACAAACTATTACATTTTAATATGTCTTTTTTTCAAATTCCATTTGTTTGTAATCAAAGTATTTAAACTAGTTTCATTTTATATAGCCAAACAATATGCAGATCATGTAAATTATTATGATCTAAAAGGATGGGACCTTCAAATAAATTGCTGTTAGTGAAATAATCTTTAGCATTGTTTCCTAAATATCACACTTCAACAGCTTCAGTATTCATGAAGAAAATTCCCCACACAAATTTGTTTCTATGTAGTAAAAATGAAATATATTAGCGTTCAAAAAATAAAATGTTGACCAGCATTTATCAATTATGTGCTCAAGTATGTTTGACCTCAATTCCCAGTCAGCAAAAGTATTTCTATCATTGCCATTGATCTATCTTAAACTCTGTTCCCTAGACCCAATAGCAGTGAAGAAGTCGCATGTAGTGAAAATGATACCACAATGCTGGAAACTGCTCAAGTACAAATAGGGCTCCGGTGAGTCACTACATATATTAAGATATTAAGTTTCTACTGACCATTGTAAATATGTGATGCCTAATGCAGGGTTTTCCCTCTCATCTTCTTAACAGATATGATACAAAGAGCTCAAGTTTTGTGATCGTTATAATGCAGTTACAAAATCTTCAGGCTCTTTCAATATCCCCTGGTAACAAAATGTAAGTAAAATGCTTGTTTGACAATGGTACTTTTTGAAGTCTAGGAATTCATTATTAAGCATTTACCTTTTCAGGAAATCAAAGGGCATTTATAACACGCAGGTTGCAGGGAGCATAGATATGTCAGCTTGAATCTTCTTCCATCTTTTAAGTGCTGCAAGTGTTGGCTGCTAGAATGTGCATCCAACCAACCACCTTCATCTGGATTACCAGTGCTTTCATGAGCCTATTAGACATCTGCTTGCTAATTGGAGCACAGGATATGATTCCTTCTTAGCTAGGACAGGAATGTCCCCTTTACCATTTTTATTTTATTCAGAAGATTAAGATACAAAATACAAAAGAAAAATAATTAAACAGAGACAAAACAAAACTGGATTTTAAAAAATGTGGTAAAAAAAACAAAAACACAACTATTTCCCTAGTTGAACACTGACAAATCTATTACAACAATAATAGCTTCCCCCTACCCTTGCAAAACAAGTCCAAAATTTATAACCTTCTACATCTATTTGCAACCCAACTGACCTGCCATACATTAGTTCTAGGCTGCATAAACAGAGCGATAGAATCAAGATCACGTGAAGTGTTAATACCACTTTATAACGCCTTGGTAAGGCCACACTTGAAA
>QLTV01004297.1:365473-393549 GCA_003457575.1 Thermophis baileyi | reverse complement strand
TTTCTATTTCTATTTCTATTTCTATTTCTATTTCTATTTCTATTACATATATGAAAGAAAAATAGTTAACAGGCTAAACAGCAGTGAAGTTAAAGTTCAAAGCACTCTGTTAACAGTGCTCTCTGTTAACAGTCTGTTATTGTATTTACTCATAGAAAGTCTGCATGGTTTCTTATTTACCACAAATAACCCGATTATTATCTCTGATCAGTCCAGGATCAAATACCCTTGTGTGGTTCTTAATAATGAAACCTTTCCTTAAGTTTTTAATTGGGAACTTTCCCAACAATTGCATTTCATTTCCAAAGTTCATAAGTCTCTGTTATAAATATCTCTGCAACATCCATTGTTGAATAATTCTTCTTGACAGGAATGAAAAGGATGGAAATTTGCCATATTAACATGTTCTTTTCTTTTTATATTTCTGGAGTTTATCCACACTAGTTTTCTTGAAGTCTTCCTTTGCTTTTGTGGTTTATTCTGTAAAGCAGGGGTCCCCAACCCCCAGGCCACAGATCAGTATCAGTCCATGGTCTGTAAGGAACTGAGCCACACAGGCAGTGGCCAAGCAAGCAAAGCTTTATCTGAGCATTTGCAGGATCTAGGTTGCGCATGAAACCATCTCCTCCCCGCAATCTGTGGAAAAATTGTCTTTCACAAAATTGCTGTCTGTGCCAGAAACGTTGGGGAACCGCTGCTGTAAAGAATGACTGCATATTACTGAACCACATGAAAATGTATGCAGTTTCTGAATGGAAAAACCCCCCCCGATCAATTTAAGATTATGTTCTCCTTTTTCCTGAAAATCTCTTTCTTATTCTTCCTTTCTTTTCTCAAGAATTAACACTCTTTCTCTTCAGTCCAGAAACATACAGGTAATCCTTGACTTATGACTGATTGCTTAATGACTATTCACATTTAAGATAGCCACAGAACAAGTGCTTTATTGCTGTAAAGCACCTTCCAGATTGCACTCTCCCCTCCCCGTGATCACATATTGGATGCTTGGCAAAGACCTGGTTTGGCATCCTGCGGTCACATGACTATAATTTTTGCAGGTTTCTGTCATTTCCACCATTTGAACAAATGGATTCACTTAAAGACCGCCATGTTCACTTACCCACTATGGGGGGAAATATCATTAAAACACTTCTGGTCAATTGGGTGCCTCAACTTATGAGTGTAATGACATGATCAGATTTCGACTCCCAATTGCAGTCACAAGTTGAAGACTACCAGTTCCATTTCCTTATTTCCTCAAATAAATAACCTTGTCTGCTGTCTGCTGTGATAAGGTTTTTAAGTTTTGGGGATTTGTATTCCATGCCTCTCCACAGCAACTGTCAAAAGGCAGGTAGGAAGATGTGCTTGAATCTAGCTAAATTAAAACAGAGTGAAATGGGTAAAACACATCAGCTTTTTCATCTTTTATAATCATTAAGTCAGGAGCATTTTGACTTTTTGGCTTTTAATAGACTCCAAGAAATGCTCTTTAAATAAAATCCATTTGATAATGAGCAGAAAGTGAGCAACTGTACTTCTCTAGAAGGAGCTGTTCTTAAAATGAACAAACTTTTGCGTTGGGTTTGAGATTTGTATGCTACCTGGAGACATTTTAAGCATTCATTGTCTGAATGAGTTATATTTGCATTTCAAAGAAAACACAGTTTCATTTTCTCATTTGAAGAGCAAAGCATGAAATTCTGCTTTTACTGGGAGCACTTATTTCAGCCTAGATGGTTTAATCTCTACAAATATTGATATATTGTGAGAGCTACTATTTACACAGCAATATGATACAGGTCTGCTCCCCAACTTCATTTCACGTTGGAAAATGTTGCATGAGCTTGAAAAAAGATAGGAAAGCCACAGATCTTCATTGACATGTGTTTGATTTTGTTTTCACATTCCCTCTTTTGTTTTCAACAATATATGAAAAGTACTCCCAGATTGCTAAATTGTAATGTGGAAACAAGTAGCCATACCATGATGTGATGTTGACACAGCATACCTCTGTCATTTTGACAATAATTGGAAGTAAAACCGTACGTTGTCTCTCATAAAATAGACATGAATCAAATTGAATTACTCCAAACAGATAGCTAGCTGCCTAATCTCTATCTAAGAACATTCAACGAAGGGAAGCTCACCAATTCCATGAGTAATCAGTACTAGAGATGTTTCTCTTACTTGTTAGAAAGTTTTTCTGACATTAGTCAGAATGTGCCTTCATGTAATAATCAGTTCATTATTCTGTATCCTGCATCCTTTCAGTTGTCTTTTCTCAAGTTCATTCCAACTCTCGTGATGGAACTTACCTGCCACTTGGAAGTTTGAGAGTTCAATCCTAGGTAGCACCAAATTTTTCTCTCATAGGGCGCAACGAAAAAATACCTGCTGCAAACTGTGTGGCGTCAGGAAGGGCATCCGGCCAGTAAATGCTCAGCTCCATCCAGTCATCCTGACTCTACCCCAAATTAAGGGATTACAGGGTTGTAAAAAGGGAGTGGGGTTTTTTTAATGCTTTGGAAATTACATTTCCACTGATGCAGCCTAAAATTGTATTTGTGTTTTTTACAGCTATATCACACTGCTGGATCATCTTCAGTTTTCAGTAATTTTCTTCAGAAGTTCTGTTACTATCCTATAAACTCTGCATTTAATTTTTGCTTTCTAATTCCAATTAAAACATATTTATTTATTTATTTATTTATTTATTTATTTATTTATTATTTATTTTATTTTATTTTTTATTTTATTTTATTATTTTATTTATTTATTTATTTTATTTTTTTATTTTATTATTTTATTATTTTATTTTATTTTATTATTTTATTTTATTTTATTTTATTATTTTATTTTATTTTATTTTGTCAATGATCAGCAACATAAAAAAGGAAGTAAAAGACAACAATTACAACCAGGATTGACAGGGAGAATTGGATGTAATTACTGTATATATCAGCAACTGTAAAATAAATCAAGTATGGTATATCTGAACATCCATATTACAATAATAACATCCTTATTTACATAACACTAATAAATCTAATCTAATAAAAGTATGCATTAAAATATATGTCCTTTAAAATTATTTAGAATTTGGCTACTGTGTGAGTGGTGTTTGGATTTGGGTCCTGGAGAAGATGGTGCGCATAGAAATTATCTGCTCTTCCGAGAAATCTCTCTAATAGAGGGAGCATGTACATTGATCTGATGTCCCTGTAGAGCTCACAGCACAAGAAGACGTGTGAGGTGTCTTCAGCTTTTCCATTGTCACATGTACACATTCATGTGCTATTGAGGTTTTATCATACCTGCCCTGCAGGAGTGCTGAGAGGAGAAAACATAAGGTTCCTTCATTTCTCTCAGTATTTACAGGATGCAGTGTCTTGTGCTTCCTGCAGAGATGTTCAAGTGACACAGAATACTGTTGTAGCAATTCTTTGCAGTATTATTTATCCTGAGCAGGAAAGTACTGGCAGGAAAGGATCATTGTTAGTAGACTTGATAAGTCTTGGAAATTGTTCTGTCATGTTCCTAACCCTGGCATCTGACAGACAGAAGAACTTTACAAGCCAATTGATTGATTTGTCATACATTTATTTTAATTCCCTGTAGTGGTGAATCATTAAGTACTGTGACTCTTCTGGAGATTTATCCATAAACCCCCAGAGAATGTGCTTTCCTGCTGTTTTCAAGAAAGGAGGAAAGTATGTTTTGAAAACTGATTCACAATGCACCTGTTACTACTGTGACTCGGGAACAAAGCTGGTAGAGTTGCTACTCTCACATAAGCGTTGCTCCTATTGCTGTTGACTATAGCAGCAATGCTCTCACCTGTCAAGGACTAGAGCATTGTGGAAATGAGGCAGGAACTTTTCCTTCCCTTCTAGTTTAGTGGGAGAATTTATTAGGGACTGAACTTCTAAACTCCCCAGCTTGCTAAGTCTCCTGTTTGCTCACTTTGTGAGCTCACCTCCTTAAATCAAGCTGCTTTATATTCATCTTACAGATTCTGCTTGTTCTGTAGGAAGCCACTTGTATCTGACAGGACCCACGCCTTTCAATCAGCATTTGTGAATGTGAAATAAATAGAAACTCAAACTTAGTGTATCTATGGAGGAAGGAAGAAGCTTATATTTCCTGCCTGATGTCTCCCATCATTTTCTCATCCTTAAATGGGAAAAATATGTTTATGTCATTTCTAAATAAGTATATTGCATAACATAATATGGAAAGACACTTTATGGTGAATTTAAGTTGTCTTTCTGTTATTTTTCTTCTTACCTTTAGATATTTTAGACTTGCACTTCTTCCACCTTCAACTGACATCAGCTGTCTATTCCGTACAAAGTTCCATCCGGCTACTGAACCTCTTTTATTTAGTGAAATGTTCAGAACAGTTCTTTCCCAAACAGCCTTGCAGGAAAAAACTTTGAGAGTAGATATCTGCTCTGTCAGTAAAAGTCACCAAGAAGAATGTCTAGTAAGTATCCTTACTTAATATGATAATTGGTTTTATTTTGATCTTTTTCTCCCTTTTGGGGATGTATAAGTCTTTTGAGCAATGTATTAACAATCTTTATAGGTCTGGGCAGGGGTGGGTTCTAACTTACCTCGCTGCCGGTTCACTTCCTCCCACGCCTCGTGGCCGCGTAGTGCCGAAAAATAAAAAAAAATCCCCCCCAAAAAAAGCTGAAAACAAGATGGCGACGCATGCGCAGTGCCGGAAACTCGGCTTCTGCGCATGCGCAGAAGAAAAATTTAAAAAAAATTCCAATTTTTTTTCCCCAAAAAAAGATGGCGGTGTCCACAGACCGGCACCGACCAAACTGGCTCCGTGACATCACCAGCGGGTTGCTACCGGTTTGGGCAAACCGGTCCGAACCGTGAGGAACCCACCTCTGGGTCTGGGCATAGTCACCTTTGATCCTAAGTGATTCTTCTTGCCACTTTCATGGGAACTATACTTCCTAAAGATTTAAATAGCAGGGACCTAGTGTAAATATTTCAGCAGGGTGGTTTAAATGTGATTTCCCCCACTTGCACTTCATGTTTTATTTCCTATGCTATGTTTTGCACTGTTCCTAGGCCTGCACTGTGGGCTGGTCTAGAAGCTACAACTAATCTAATATATAGCAGCTCAACTGCTGATTGGAATACTGTAGATACATCACACCTATACCAAAACATCTGCATTACCTGTCCTTCTGCTACTAAACAAATTCAAGATGATGAAATTAGTATTAGTCTTAAAAAGGGAGCATGTTATCTTAGCATCCTCATGTATGTAATATTCCTGGTACTTAATGTTCTCGAGGCGAGGTCCTGCATTCTGTACCGCACGCAGCATAAGTAAACCTTCTCAGCAGTCCTCTGCAGAACATCACTCCAATGCAGCCATGTACTCCTTTAAAAATCCATTCTTCTTTTTAGGGGGGCTTTTCACCAACCACCTCATTTTTATTAATATTTTTAGTCCTTTTAATAACTAATGTTCTAGCACTGTTTTATAGCATTAACTCTTTCTGGTATTAATGCAAATGAGAAATGGTATACAAATATTTAAATAAATAGAAATAATTGAATTTACTTTCCTTGCCCCATTTACTTGAGAGGCTAAATGCTTGAATAGTTTTTCACACTCAAGATAATGAAGGAAGCACTTCTGATGCCACTGCAGAGAAAAACTGCAAGGCTTTGGTTGTTATAGGCTTCATTTAAATGAGGAAAGGAAGAAGATAAATATTTTCTCTGTGGGTTTTATGATGATGCAATTTCCTGGGTTAATATTTATTGTGGTGAACTTTTTCAAAGAGCAGTCAGGACATACAATTTGGCCAATTGAATGTCTATAACTTCCATCCATCCATAACTGTGCTTAATTTATTTGAAAGTGTTTTGCAGTGACTTTGGTCCGTGGAAACTATGGTTACTATTTTTGAGAAGTGTTCTTTCACCCAAATATTAGCCAGGAAATTTAACAATCCTATGTTTGGGATTTCCCATGAGAGGGCATTGAACCTAGGACCTCATTCATGCAAAACTTGTATCTGGCTTCAGTGGCAAAGGTGCATCCAGCGAAAATGTCCCACTTCTTGTATATAACGTTATCATAGTTAGAAGCAGACTTTTTATTTTTCTTAATATTCTTCAAGTTATTATTCCTACCTGTAGTTGATTGTAAAATGGAAGTTTAGTTTAGTTTACTTTATTGTCATTGCACATGGTACAACGAAATTAAATGCCATCTTCAGTGTACATTATAACTATAAAAATAAAAACACAAACATACATCCTTCACATTCTATATAATTGAAATTGAAAAACCGATATTGCACTATACCGTAGAATTCAATATGGTTATTGCCCTGGGATAGAAGCTGTTTTTCAGCTTATTTGTCCTTGTTTTTATTATCCTGTACCCGGGGGTGGGGTTTTTTACTACCACTCTGTGGGCGTGGCTTAATTTTGTGGGAGGGGCTTGGCGGTCATGTGACAGGGTGTGAGTGTCTTGGTCGTCATGTGACTGGGTGGGAGTGTCTTGGCGGTCATGTGACCGGGTGGGAGTGTCTTGGTGGTCATGTGACCGGGTAGGTGTGGCCAACTTGTAAAATGTGGTGAAACTCACTTAACAATGCTCTTGGTTAGCAACCAAAATTTTGGGCTCAATTGTGGTCATAAATTCTTTCTTTCTTTCTTTCTTTCTTTCTTTCTTTCTTTCTTTCTTTCTTCTTTCTTTCTTTCTTTTTCTTTCTTTCCTTTCTTTCTTGTCTCTCTCTCTCCTTTCCTCTTTCTTTCTTTCTCTTTCTCTTTCTTTCTCTTTCTTTCTTTCTTTCTTTCTCTTTCTTTCACTTTTTCTCTTTTTTTCTTGTCTCTGTCTCTCTTTCTTTTCTCTATCTCTCTCTCCCTTTCCTTCCTCTTTCTGGACTAACAGCTGAGATTAGATGAACAAAGGAAAGGAGTGGCCAGGGGGCCCTTTGCACAGGTACGTCTTGTGCACCAAATGAGGCCCTATTTAGATCAGGCGGCTCTGCTCATGGTCACTCATGCGCTTATCACCTCACGACTTGACTATTGCGATGCGCTCTACATGGGGCTACCCTGGAAGAGTGTCCGGAGACTACAATTGGTCCAGAATGCAGCTTCGCGAGCAGTCGTGGGTGTGCCAAGGTACACCCACACGAGTGCCATCCTTCGCGAGCTGCACTGGCTGCCGATTGCGCTCCGGTCACAATTCAAGGTGTTGGTTGTTACCTTTAAAGCCCTACATGGCTCAGGACCAGTTTATCTGCGTGACCGCCTTATACCACATTCCTCCCAATGACCAGTGAGGTCGCACAGGGCTGGCCTTCTTCAGGTCCCGTCGGCCAGACAGTGTCAGCTGGTGGGACCGCGGGGGTGGGCCTTCTCTGTAGCTACTCCGACTCTGTGGAACCAACTTCCCCCCGAGATCTGTACTACCCCCACCTTACTGGCCTTCCGTAAAGCCGTTAAGACCTGGCTTTTCCGGCAGGCCTGGGGCCAATAGTGGTTCTGATTGGCCCATGCATGGTTGTGTGAATGTTTTATTTTAAATATGGATGGGTTTTTTTTAAATTGTTTTTATATGTTTTATTTTTTACATGATGTAAGCCGCCCAGAGTCCTTCGGGAGTTGGGCGGCATATCAATTTTATAAATTAAATTAAATTAAATTAAATTAAATTATTTGTGTTAAGGACCAAGTTATTGCCTCCACACCACAAAAGCAACCGTTCAACCTCATCTCAATAGGCAGATTCATCTCCCCCGAGATTAGTCCCACCACTGTTGTATCATCTGCAAATTTAGTAATAGTATTATTAGTGTGAGTGGGAATGCAGTCATGCACATAAAGAGTATATAGTAAGGGACTCAACATGCAACCCTGTGGTGTACCAGTGTTAAGAATAAGGGCTGAAGAGATTAATGATAAGTGTAATGATTAATAATTTCAGACATTGACAGAGTATAAATTGATGGTGGCCAGGGCATTTTTATACAATAAAGCTATCAAAGACTCTAGATATGAGCTTAAATTTTCTTTTCTTGCATATAAGGCCATTTTTTTCCTTATGAATAAGATGGACTGAGGCCAACTGTATTTTGCCTCAGGCATTAACCTAGCCAGTGCTTTCTCCTGCATCGATCTATTGCACTGATCAGATTTATAGTGTATAACTCTGTTTTCTTTTTGGATATGTATTGTATGTCTGATCTATAATTAATCAAATGATTTGTTTATTTTTTGTTTAAATATACCCCTTAAACCTCCCTTTTAATTCAGATTGAGCAACAAGTAAGAACAAAAACAAAAATTTTACCTAATAAAATCACCAGAAAAATATCAATATCATAATCTTTTCTGTTTTCACCTGCAACTCCTGACTACTCTTTTGGCACTTCAATGCTTTACATCCTTTTATCTTACAAGCCAAGGACTCTTGTGCCCTTAATCCCCCAAGATTTATCATGAACCAGAATTACTTTAACACTTGGGCCGACTGCTCCAAGTAAATCCCATTCATCTTCCCTCTTTCTTTATCTTTGTGCTTTCCCCTTCACTTTTCATTTTAAAACATGTTTCTGCAATTTCCCTCTTGAGAGATAGATGATTCCTATTCATCAGGCTTTTATAGAATGGCTACCTCACACATTGCATTATAACCATAATAGAAAGGATCACTGTGCATCACGTGGAAAGTCTTCCTTACCTAATACTTATAAAAACTTAGTTGTATTGTTATGTGGCTTCAGTTATAATATTAATCTTAAATGTTGTGTTTTAATCCAAAAGATATAAATATATAAATGAAGTTTTTAATAATTCTAATATAAACAGGCTTTGGAGAATAATTTTTGACTGCTGAAACAAACAAAACATTTCAGTGATATTTGTTTTTACATAAATTAAAATTCTGTAACAAGTATACATTGTTTTGTAGGGTGGAATCCAGATAAGTCTGGGAGATGTGTCCTTTTCAAATGAGATATCTACTCTGTGGTATAATTTGCTATCTTCTAAGCACACTGCTGGAAAAAGGAATGTGAAGCCAAAGAAGTATTCAGTCTTTGTGGCAGCCAAGCCATCACCTGGTTCCTTGGTAAGTTGATTGCTAGAAAAAACAGTGGCACCAGTTAAATAGTTGTGCTACATTATTATGTGTAGCCTCCAGTTGTTATATGTCTCATTATCATAAATAGAGGTATAATTAGGCTTCCGGTTGACTTTTTCTGCTTGCAGCAATGGCTAAACAAACAATGAACGTTATAAATGAATTGCTAAATCTTGATTATGAGGAAAGCAATAAGCCAGAGTTCCTTGTCAGAATGTATTGCTAAAAAACAGAAGCAAATGCAGTCAAGCTTATGTACAACTTCTTCATTGTAAGGAACAGGGTGCTTATCCTAACATTTGAACATTATTTGTTGGAGTACAAGGGAATCACATGTAAAATGCATATTCCCACGTTAAAGTTTTTTTGTCAGTAGTTTGCTCACTTGTGTAATATAATGGTTAAGGGGTTTGAGAAGACTGCAGAGACTCAGATTCAAATCCATTGTCAGGCAACTCACTGACTAATTTTGGACCACTTTTTCTCTTTTAGTCCAACCTACATCATTGTACATTGTTCATTGTACATTGAACACCTACAAGCAAATAAAGGTATAACCAGTAGTCAACATGAGTTCATCAAAAATAGATCATGCTAAACAAATCTTATTTCATTCTTCGACAAAGTGACTAAATGCTGTGGACATTGTATACTTAGATTTCAGGAAAGCATTTGATAAAGTGGAACACAACCTACTTCTTGGCAAGCTAGAAAAATGTGGTATAGATAGCACCACCACTAGATGGGTCTGTAACTGACTGACAAATCATACTCAATGTGTAGTCCTCAACAGAACTACATCTACATGGAGGGAAGTAAGCAGTGGGGTACTCCAAGGTTCTGTTTTTGTCCCAATACTCTTAAATATCTTCATAAATGATCCAGATGTGGGACTAGAAGGGGAACTCATTAAAATTTGGAGATGACACCAAGCTGGCAGTAATAGCCAACACACCAGAAGACAAGCTCAAGATCAAATAGATCTTGACAGACTTGAACACTGGGCCCTATATAACAAAAAAAATCAGCGTAGATAAAAGTAAGGTTCTACACTTAGGCAAGAAAAACCAACTGTATAGATAAAGATTAGGTGAAACTTGACTTAGTGCCAATAATTGTGAGAGGAATTTTGGACAATCACTTAAATATGAGCCAACAGTGTTGTGCAGCAGTCAAAAAAGCAAATGCAATCCTACTCTCAATCCTTTCCAACTCTGGAAAAAGTGCAGAGAAAAGCAACAAAAATGATTAGGGGGCATATGAAGAATGACTACAGGAATTGGGTATGTTTAGTCTAATGAAAAGAAGGACTAGGGGAGACATGATAGCAATGTTCCAATATTTGAGGGGCTCCTACAAAGACGAGGGGGTCAAACTATTTTCCAAAGCACCAAAAGGCAAGACGAGAAATAATGGATGGAAACTAACCAAGGAGAGAAGCAACCTAGAACTAAGGAGAAATTTCTTAATGGTGAAAGCAATCAACCAATGGAATAGCTTGCCTTCAGAAATTGTGGGTGCTCCATCACTGGAGGCTTTCAAAAAGAGACTGGAAAATCATTTATCTGAAATGGTATAAGGTCTCCTACTCAAGCAGGGAGTTGGACTAGAAGACTTCCAAGGTCTCTTCCAACTCTATTATTCTATTGTGGGGAAACATTGGAGGAAGGAATGCTATGTATGCCATTGTGAGTTCCTAGTCCTAGAGGAAAGATGAAATATCAATCCATCAAATAAATTAATAAATGAAGAGTAGTGAAATATAACTGCTCTTCCTAAATGCTATCTTTCTGCTGGCAAGCAGCTGATTATTTTTTTCACAGAATGTAACGTAAGTGTTTATGGTCTACTCTATTTTCCCCATTTTAATTTCATTATACTTGAGCATCTATTCCAAACAACTAAATGTAGGTTAATACAGTACTTCATTTACACCAGACTTCAAATCAGTGAATACGTTTTTCTGTTTCCTTTGAATGATAGGGAATGAAAACAAAATATTGTTTTAAAGAATGTACATGCAAAATCTAGGTCATATGAATCTCATACTCTAGACAATTCCAAGTTTTAAACTGGTAAATCAATTGTAAAATCTGGATTAATGATTTGTAAATGTCAGAAACCAATATAACTTGTTGCTTTTGCCTACAATTTGTGAATTAGAACTTAGTCTTTAGTGATCTGCATGTCAGTATTTTTGTCTTGTCTATGCCATTTTTGAAAAGAATTTTATTTATTATATTTAAATATAAAGTTTTGTTATAGGGTATGATTTTCACAATATATGTAATGAATTCTAAGATGATGTCATGCAGCAATTGAAGGTTTAAATCAGTCTTGAGTGTTTCATGATGTAATCCTACTCTCTGTAGATACTTGTGTGCTTGTTAAATTTATTCTGAAAGGTTTCAGCAGCTTTGTGATTTTTTTGGGCTCAGTCCATGTACACAATCATTACAGACCAGGTGTATTACTGGCATTACTTCTTACATATTTTAGTATAAGTAGAGCTGCTTTCCATGTCTTTTTTAGGATGCGGTCTCAGCATTGTTGGAAAGGACATCAGCTGAGCTGCAAGCTGTAGAACAAGAATTGGCAGAGAAAGAAGAGGAAGGGGAGGAGGAGGAAGATGAGGAAGCACAGGATACTCAGGAAACACAAAGTTTTGAGGAAGACTGGTAAGCTGAACTCTTTTTATTTATTGGTTATTCACAAAATAGCATTTAAAAATACGAAGCATAAAAAAGTTTAATACAGAAAATGTTGCTTGTCCTCCGCAGTAGGTAGGTAAGAAAGATAGGAAGAAAACCTATTATTCCTTAGGCAATTTAGGGAGGAATATTTTTTTCTGCTGTTTTGCTCAGTGACAGAAACACAACACAAATATTATAGGGAAAGCAACAAGGAAAATAATGAATAATATTAGTTTCTATGCAGCTTGGAGAATGGAGCCATGCTATTGTCCCCAATCCAATGTTCGGGTTCTGTGTTCATGTCTCAGAAGGATACAGCCTGGTGAATATGCATAATCATTCTCCTTAAATAGGAGCCAGCAAGTAAGGAGAGCATGCATCTAGCTAGCAAAATATAGACTATATGCAAAAAGTATGAATTGGGGATGTATCCTGTCTGTATTTTGCTTTTGCTTTTGTTATCATGAGCTTCCTCTATTTTTGATCAGAACGAAGATTCATATAGCATCTTACTTCTGGTAAATTTAAACTGGGCATGAAGGCAGTAGACTTTTCTTGCCTCTTCTCTTTTAAGAAATGCTTATTGGTAGCATTTGTCTCTGAAAATGTGAATCACTTGTTTCAAAGCAGCCTTTTGTTAACCACAATTTGGAATGTGGATCTTTCATGAAACATATAATCCAATATGTGTCAATTTACTTGGATTAACAAGTTTTTATATAGAAAAATCCTAGCTTCCCCCCCCCCCCAATTTACCATGTGAAGAATTAACTGTGTTAAAAAATACAGGTGCAGGGTGTATAAAAAATACAAACTTTAAGCTACTTTGGTCAAAATGTACAGTATGTTTCAATGAATCCCTAAGTGAACAAAAGCTGACATGATCTCAACGTATCATTCTTCAAATTTCCATGCATTCCTACCATTTGTGTGCTGCATATTCAGAGTAAGAAAAAAAAAGGTATGTGACAGGTTCAGACATTTCATTATAGTTGATTCAATTTTTGGACCTTCCTTTTACTGTAAAGTTGTTTGAAAGGTGATTGACTTGTTGGGCTATAATTAGCTGGGTGAGATATTTCCACAGATGAATGGATGCTCTGACTTTCTATCCACTCAGGATATTGTTGTTATTTTATCTATTTGCAATATCCATGGGCTCCACTAAGTGACTATGCGGAGGGTGCTATATCTATCTTCAGAAATAACCTTGAATATCAAATTTACATTTAATTTTATGATGTTCTAACACAGTAAATTTATAACAGATCCTTCTGCTTTTTCCAAAGAAGAGAAATGTTTCAGTAGAAGTTTACCTCTGGCCAAAATAAGTTGTTGATAATGTCACACTAATTGTATGAATATTAGGTTCCAAATATGCTGGTATTTTATTTTCCAAATACCTTAGTAAATTAAGGGTAGATTTGTTCTCACAGGGTAGGAATACTGGTAGAAGTATCCAGAGAAATGAATGAAGAGGAGAATAAAATCAAAGAGACCGAAGAAGACAAATGCACAGATAGCAAGAGAATGAGCTTTAATTTGGAACAGGCAGGTGGTACTGAACATGAGAAAGACAGCAACCTTACAGAAGTGGATCTCAACAAAGAAACAATAGTATCCCCAATACTGGTGAGTATTTTAAATTACACTTCCTATATGGCCCAGAATTCCTGTTATCGCTGAGCCATAATATTTGTCATCGCAAACTTCTCAAAACGTTTTCAGTGAAATGTACAAACTTAGTATAGCATTTAATATATGTAGTGATTTTGAATTGGTACTTTACAGACTTGGAAATGTTTTTGTTGCATAGTACAAAAAAGAGAAGCAGCAAGGAAAAAAAGTCCTTAGAGCAGCCACAGAAAAATATTTAGCTTGCTAGTTAACATTTAATGCTTATTTGTTCGATAATTCATGTTTAATAATGGATGTTTTAAATATTTAATAAGTTATTTAATGTTTAAATTATACTAGCATACACAGTTAATATTTTTATTTTTGCAACTGTTTTGAAGTTTTAATAACAAGGGCCAAGCTCTTAAAAACAGTGCTAGAAAGGGGGGGGATTATATATGTGATGGATGGATGAATCAGTTCATTTTCAGTCCATGAACTATAAATTTTGCATATGTTCATTTGTAAATCTGTTATGCCCTACTCCCTCTTTAAACTGAAATTTTTAAAAATAATCCATATAAAAATCTGTATTTAAATATTTACATTTGGCTATATTTTTCTCAAAAAAACAAACAAACACATTGTATATGATTTGCGATTTTTTTAAAGCCTGGAATTTAGAACTGCAATACAACATTTAGAAAATTATGGAAATTGAAATTCACCAGAAAGTGTGAATCAATTTGTTTCTCTTCAAATGTACATTGTTCAGGCATTCCGTATGCTAGAAGCCTAAATACTGATATTTAATCCAAGAAACGTATTATAGGTAGTCTTTGACTTGTGATCATAATTGGGACCAGAATTTCTGTTGCTAAGCAAAGCACTGGTTAAGTGAGTCGTGCCCGATTTTGCGACCTTTTATGCCACAGTTGTTAAGTGAATCACTGCAGTTAAGTAAATCGTGCGAGGGAATCTGGCTTCTCCCATTGACTTTGCTTGTCAGAAACTGGCTTGGAAAGTCACAAATGAGGATCACATGAAATTAGGTTAGTCGAGTTTTTTCTTTAGGAAAAGCTGTAGTCAAAAATAGAGTTCAAGTATTGATACGAAAGTCCTACATTCAGTCCATGTGTAGCTAGTGAAGATTCTTCATGAAACCCTGGACAGCCATTGCCAGTTACTCTAGATGGAAACCACAAGGTCCCAGCCATCATGTCAATGACAAGTAATGTTGGAAATTGTAGTTCAACAGCAGGAAGTCTACAGATGCCATACTACGAAGTTGAACAAGACAGTTTTGTTGCTTTCTATGTTTTTATGTTTATTTGTTAATCGCTATTTTGCCAGTATAATTTCATCACTTCTGAATAAGACAATGACATTCCTAATCACCATTAAAAGAAAGCCTAGTTTTACTTTTAAATGTACAAGGGATGTGTTTGTTTAGAATGAATTCATTGTAAGAATCCTGAAAAGATTTTTTCTAGCATATGGTGCTTTATCTAGTGAAATATACGATGTGTCCAGATAAAAGAAAGATTTTTGTGGAGCACTAAATGCCTGTCTACTTTTTATTTCTTAAGAAATTAATGTATTTTGAGCCTTGGTTTTTTGGTTTGAATTTAACTTATTAGTGTCCTAATGGCATAAATTGATATAACTTGGTGAGCAGGTTTTGGTTTTCAATATTAGAAATGATGTATAATATATCCACAGGTTGATAGAGAAACAAATACAGAAGATAGGATTGAGTGTGTAGCTATACAACCCAAGGACAAAGCCAGCCTGAAGTCTCAACAGCATCCTTTTGTCAGAAACAGCATGATAGTACGTTCACAGACGTTCTCTCCAGGCGAGCGGAACCAGTACATCTGTAGGGTAAGATAAAGAGTGTTCTCAATGAACTCTTGCTAACTAAAGACTCATTTAATTTCTTTGGCAGTGGCTCATTGCTGGCAGTGGGCCACCTCTAGAGAACTTAGTGTCCATCTGTCAGCTGTGAGGCTATGAAAATTATTGCTTTCACCTATAAAATAATGTGTAACTTCTCAGCTATTTGTTAGCATTTATCTCTTTGTATTAAGCTAGAATAAAGTTGTCACAATTAGCATTCCTTCACTCTTCCCCTCTTCCACTTACTGACATGCAAACACATGGTTTGAACAGGATGCTAAGGCATGAATTGTTTAACCATGATTTACTGAAGACAATCGCAATTGACTGTGTTTGCACCATATGCTACATTTAGTGGAATATATGAACCCAGTCATTCTTTCTCAATAGTCATGTGTAGAATTGGCTTGCAGATGCCAAAAATAATTTTTTCATGGTGTTTTTTTTTTACTGTTGATACCCATTTCAGTGCAAATGTTTATATTCATTTTGCTGTTTTATGACATGTCTAGCAGCATGTAATTTTTGAAATATGATTTGCAAAATGAAAATAGCACTTATTCTAAGAATACTTTCCCAAAGAAAGAAGGAAGAAGGTTCAACAAATTAGAATCTACAGTATCTGCTTTTTAATTTCATGACAAAAATGAAATACTTCAAATAAAGTTGCTGTGTGCATGCGTAATCTGAAACAATATGTTCACACGACAGGGACAAAATATCAAAAACTGTGTGCTGCAGATGAGTCATCAAGTCATCTGCTTTTCAGTATTTTCAACATTTATTTGCCCTCCAATGCAAAAGACGGTTCTTCATTGTAGTCTCTGTGAATCATTCCTATTGGTATCTGGCCTTGCACAGTGCTCTTTTGAGAATTTCGTAAAGCTGAAAGAGACTTGTGTATTTGTCTTCCATTGTCCTTGCAGTTTATCTTTGACTGCAGTAGAGTAGTACCCCTCCAGGAGTTCTCTGACACTGTAACAGCAATTTTTTCTCCTGATACACACATCTACTTAAAGGAAACCACGTGATCGAGACTTGACTGTCCTCCTCAGGCTGTTACAAAACAGAATGGGAGGAATTGATCATTTCCTGATAGGCCTTCATAGTGGAATGAATTCTTCCATCCAAACTCCCTCCAGTACCAGGATGATCAATCAGTCTCAACCAAGATCTGTAAAAATCAAAAACTCAAATGTAAGAAGAAAAAGACAATCAAGGACAATCACTTTGTATGGTCCAGATTTTCTGTATCAGCCTCCTGCCTCCTTTTAATTTTTTTGCTTTCATTTATTTAATAATGGGAATCCTTGTTAGACAAAACCTCTTTTTCCTCTCAGATCACTCACACATTTTATTCCATACTGGAAGCAATTTGGGATTTATCTGGTATGCGTTCATAGCAATCAGCCCAGTTGAAAAACAAAATTACTAATGACAATACTCACTGCATATATCATCCCCTTGGGCCATGTCAATCCTAGATCACACCCTTCCAAGTAGGATGCCACATTGTTGCCATTAGTAACACAAAAAAAGAGTACTGTCAACAGCATCTGCCTCATTAAAAATCAAGAAGTGAATATTTTTTCTGTATATTAAGTTATTGGTGTTTGAACTGTGACGTTTTATCAGTATTGCATTAATTATCTCTTATGCAAAATCGTAGTCAAATCCAACAGAATATGCAGTGGTTCTTTTTGCTAGTTTTAATACCAGTAGCTTTTTAATTTTAGCTCTACCCTCCCACCCTGTTTCAATTACTGTCTGTTCTATTTTGACAGCTGAATAGAAGCGATAGCGATAGCTCAACGTTGGCCAAAAGAACTCTCTTTGTGAGAAATTCCACAGAACGGCGGAGCTTGAGAGTCAAAAGGGTAGGTGTTGTTTGACCATTTATTACTCATTTCTTTATTTTTATCAAATATATTCAAACATATAATAAAGGTTTATTTATAAAACATTGCTCTGCATGTTACACAGATTGATGTGCATGTACTGTATGTACAATCTCTTATTGAAGATGTAGATCATTATCTTGCCTCTTCTCTTATTCCAAGGTTGTATTCTGGTAAACAAAAAACAAAGATTTATTTCTTTGAGAACAAGAAGTAGCAAAAAAAAGTTTCTTGACATTGCATTTCTGCTTTTCTCAGAACTTTCATAGTACAACTGTGGGCATCTAAAGGCTTTTTCCAGGGTAGGAGTGAGACTACAATATAGGGGACGATCATAACTTGTGGTTAGTTTGCCACAATATACTTTCCAGTTGTTTTTGTATGTGGACGTTTTTCTGGCAATCTTTTTCATAAATTTGACAATGCCACCCAATTTGTCAAGAAAAATGTGGGTCTTGGACACAAAAAAACTGCTACATGCTGGTTCAGATCTTTGTCTGAGTTCACTATTGTTTACCCTTTCTCCCCAGAGATACAGATTGGAATCTTTCCCAGCCTTACTCAGAGAGATTAAGGATTAAATCTAAGCATGCAAAGCAAAGACTCTGCAACTGAATGGAAATCTTTCCTTCAAATTAGACATTTATCACAGCAGTCAGTGGCAAATTCTTTTTAGTTTAATTTAACTTTATATTTCAGCTTTGAGGCCACCTGATTTCACCACAAGTCTGGACAATTTATAATTAAAAAGAATCATAAAGACAACTACATATATCAAAGAAATTGAGGTGGAGAGAAATGTACTTGACCAGAATTTTAACTTTCACATTGTTCATCAGGCACTTTTTTTTCATCAACTAACAAATTTATACCCGTAGCTATTCTTAGAATTGTGTTTTGTTCCTGGAACTGTGAATGTTACATCCTCTTACACATTTAATTAAAAAAGGGAGAGATTGTCTCAGATAGTGTCAGAGAACAGGGCTGTCATTTCCACTTCTAGTGACATAGCAGACTGGAGAGCTGCTACTAAGATTAATAGATCCATCTCAAACAAGATATATTCTATTTTTTTTTTCAGATTGTAAAGCTAACATCCAGACAATTTACTTCCAAATATATCCCAAGGAAACTGATATGTCCTCGAACAATGTTTTATTGATATAGATTTATGCTTAATTTCAATTACATGGAACCCCTCCTGATTAGTTAAAAGGCAGAACAAGCTAATCACTTAGAGCACCATTTGGGAAGGAAAGGCGGGATGCAAATTTAACAAAAAAAATAAATACATTCCTTGGCTGTCTTTAACTATGTAATGATGTATTTAGCACAAATTTACCCATAGGCTTGCTTTCTAAAATAAATGCAAGAATTTCATAACTTTATAACAGAATTCTTTACAGTACATGACAATACATGAATTTCAGAGCGGCCACGTATTGTACAGCCAGCATTAAGAGAGAGAGAGAAGCAACCCTGAAAAACCAAAAATGTCCTTCTTTCTTAACACTATATATGCATACACCAGAACCTTCCCTCAATCTTTAATAAATTGCTGCTAGAGTTGCACTGCTAAATTGCAGTGTTCCCACTAATATTTCCCCAAGCAAAAACCGTTCTAGGAGACTGAGTAGCAGACATAGAATTAATAAGAAAAGTCCTTTGGCCATTGTTTCATTTACTCCAGCATTCTGTCATGGAATGGCCCATGGAAAGCTTACAAGCTTGGACTGCAGGGCTATAACTCCCTTTTCCTGATGTTGTCCAACCAAATGCAGTTAAGGCATGCTGCTTAAGGATTCAGGGGGTAATAAAAAGCTATGCCTATTCATGGTCGGTGATTGCATGATCCTCCGTGAACCTGTCTAATCCCTTTTAAGAAATCTTCCAACTTGACAATCTTCCATAACTGCTAGCAGTGAATTCCAGTATAACTATTATAAAATATTTTCCTCCTGTTGGTCCTGAATCTTCTCTATAACATTATATAACATTTTTTTCTCTCCCATAAATGGGTATAGCACTAGAGGCCTTACTTTGAGGGCGGGTAGAACTCAGAATCTCTCAGCCTTTGCCCCGCCATTTGCTATAGTAATGTATTTTACTTGCATGCATTAGCAAGGTGTTCATAATCTTTTTTAAAAAGTCAGCCTTCTTTAAAATCTCAGAGTTAGAAATATTACAAGCTCCTATTTCCCCTCCCCCCTGAGGAATACCCCTCATCATAGCTGTACCAAAAATGTTGTGTTTTGATATTGAAATAAAGTTTAAAGATGTTGCAGAATATGTTTTTACTGTGTTATCTCATTTATGTTGCCTAAGGAAAATTGTATGACAGGTTCTTATCTTATAGGGGCTGGAAAATATTCCAGTTCCATAAAAACAACTGCAGAACAGCCGCGCCTTAGAGTTTAGTCTGCTGCAACTTCATTTGTACAAAAATAGTATCTTAGTGCCCATAGCAAATTTGTTATGTTTCACACGAGCTGTTCTCATGCAGTGCATGTATTATATTATATTCTTATTTTCTGGAATTCCTGACAACTATAGCCTACTTGCCAGTCCAGCTTGCAAAGAGCAATGCGAGAGCACCTGGTGCGTACTTCTCTTGACTTAGAGCTGGATCTTCAGGCATCCCGGACACGTCAGAGTCGCCTGAATGATGAGCTACAGACACTTCGTGCTCTTAGGCAGAAGTTAGAAGAGATGAAAGCAACAGGGCAGACGGACCTTCCTCCATGTATTTTGGAGGATGAAAGATTCCAAAAGCTTTTGAAGCAAGCTGAAAAAGAGGTATGAACATGAACTAACTAATAAAGAAGCAAATGTATGATGTTTTAGTGTCTGCATGTACAGTTTTGACCAAGTGTTCATATAAAATCGAAATGCTCAGAATGTATACGGTACTATCTCTATATTATTGGTATTATTTTTTTCCCTACTGCCAGGTACTGATTTGTATGGAGTTTCAGTGGTTTTAAATGTTCAGAAGTCAGTGGCTTATTGTCTTAGAAGAGTGCAAGCATTTAAACAAATTGTTCAGAAAAATGGATACTGGTTTAATGTGGTAAAGTGTTTTTTTTTTCCCCCATTCCATGCAGCCGATAGTGGGGTTTTTTGCTGAGAACTTTCCTGTTTTTTCTAACACTTCAGAACTTATTAGTATAGTTCAAATTATTGAGTCCAATATTCATGATGGTAATGTAATCTAATTTAGTAATTAAATGCATTTGGATATCAATAATCACAGAATTGCCTTAGGAGGATTAATTTTAGATGATACAGGGTCTCAGGAGGTTTCTATATTTAACCAAGAGGATAGCTACTTTTTTGGGGGGGGGGAATTATTTCCATTCTGCCTTTAAGAAACTGCTTCCTAGTTTTTAAAAACATTTAAGAATATGGCAGAGCTGGTTGTAAAACTGTTGCCTTCTAAGATCATGTTGCCTCAAATTTAGGAAAACCAGATAATTAAAGCTGGGTTTTTTATTAAACAACTTTCTACTTCTATAAATGACTAAATATCTACAAAATTCACAAGACGTTTTAGATTCTTAAGGAATTTCATTATAACCAAACTCACATCATCTTATTTATTTATCTAGTTTACATAGTTGCTCATATCACAAAACAATATACAGTGGTGTACAATAAAGCTAAAACAATAAATATCTAAAACAATAGTCAATATTGATTATTTAAAATGTTAAAAACTATAAAAACAGAGCTAAAACTAAGAAATAATAGACAAAGGGATGTTAATAGTAATGGAGATACCTCACTAGTTCATCCATCTCCGTGGGGTCCCCGGGCCTACTGGTGTAACTTGAGGGACTTTCAGAAGCTCAGAAGCATAAGGCCAATCTCACCTCAGGGATGAGGATTCCATAATGTGGATACCACAGCAGAAACAGTCCACTGCCAAGGGCCCACCAAATGTTGTTCCCTAGACAGTGGGGTATCATCAGCCCCATGATGGCCTGTTGCCTTGTCCACACCTCATTTACTTTATGAGAAGAGGATCTCTGGCTTTAAAATGACTGGACCAGATTGGAAATGTACACACTTACAGTGCAACATCTGTTTTAATATTTTCATGGTTGTGTATAGCTCTGAATAGTTAAAAAGCATTCACGTAGTGCCATCTTCAGTTGTAATATGTTTACAGAAGCAAGCCTACCATGGAAATACTATACATCATCCTATCCTGGCAAAATCTTGCTTAATAAGAGATTTGCCCTTCTGGCAGGAAAAGGAATATATACATTTTTGCTGATATAATTAAAGTGTGTTTGACATATAGGCAATCCAGAACACAGGTAGTCCTCAATTTACAACTGTAATTGGGGCCAGAATTTCCATTGCTATACAAGGCAGTTAAATGAATTGTGCCTGATTTGATGACCTTTTTTTGCCATGGTGCTTAAGGAAATCACTGCAGTCGTTAAGTGAATCTATTTTCCTCCATTTACTATGCTTGTAGGAAGCCAGCTAAAAAGGTCACAAATGGTGAGCATATGTGTCAGGGGTGGGTTCCTACCGGTTCGGACCGGTTCGCCCGAACCGGTAGCGACCCGCTAGTGATGTCATCCGAATCGGATCGGTGGTTGCCGGTCCGTGGGGGCTGCCATCATTTTTTTTATTTTTTCCGATTTTTTTTTTCATTTTTTTTCTTAGCATGCTCAGAAGGTGACTTCCAGCATTGTGCATGCGGTCGCCATCTTTTTTTGGCTTTATTTATTTTTTTTTTTTTTTTCTGAGCATGCTCAGAAGGTGACTTCCAGCACTGTGCATGCGGTCGCCATCTTTTTTTGGCTTTATTTATTTTTTTTTTTTTTTTGTTTTTTCTTAATTTTAAATGTTATGCAATAGCACAGAGGATCACATCTTTACTCCTTCCTCCTGATTTGCACAATACTCATTCTGCCCCTAGAGACACTCCAAACAGTGAAATGGGCAGTATATAAATTTAATTTAAAATATTATTTTAATGGAGGAGCCATGTTTCTGGACAAAGCCCAATGTGCTATGTATCCTTTATTATTTGATGAAGTCTATCTGATTTTTGGCAGATGGGCTCATGTTTCATCCTGGAATTATCTTTGATAAAAAACTGGCAGAGTTTACAATAATTAAGATAATAATAAGGTCTTACTTATTGAATATAAATTCTATCCTTCCCCAAGGTGGGATGTGCCAGAGGAACAATGGTGATGATCTGCCAGGTGTATGTTATGATTATCTTCTTACCTGAGAAGGAAGCTAATCAAATCTGTTTTAACTGCAAGCTTGTCTCCTTGCTGGAGAAGAAGGTGAAAGAAGAGAAGCCAGATTTTCTGCTGTAAGCTTTATTGTGTAATATCGAACAATTACAATATTGAAGACAGCATCTAGTGACGGAAAAAATGGCTATTTGAAGACACACAGCTAAAAAGAGTGGCTAAAGCAGAAGGAGGATCATGCCAATGGAGCTTACAAAGTGATTAAAGATCAAATTTACATTTCATTATTGCTCTACAAGATAAGAATATAAAAATAAAATAGAATAAAACAAAACCCCCAAAAATAAAATTAATAAAATACAATCCAAGTCCAAACTGACAAATCAACCACATTTTATCAGTTGTTGCCAGATTTTCACTGAAGTCACCCAAAATTGTGTTGGGTAGAAAAGTGACTACTATGTTGGCAACAGCATGGTTGGTGTGAGAAATACACCCAAAAACTCAGCAGGAGACCAATGAACAATAAATTGAGCATTTATTATAAGAGTAACTTTTGCAAAAGGTCTTGGGAAGGGCCTGAACCCAAACCAAGCAACATTCTGGTCTGAATACATCGTATAAATACATTTCGTCTTTACAGGCAAACAACGATCCATTGTCTGCCCTTCTTATGTAACATTTTGGCATCTTTGTCGGGTGACTTCCCAGCATGGAAAATCCCTAATATGTTCACATAACATTCTGACATCTGCACATAACAATTAATGTTTCCTTTCTCATGTCAGCTTGTTCTTGTCCCACACATTCTTCCTGTACATCTGTGTTCCTGTATATGTCAGCGTTAAATGTTTCCCTTTTTCTCTGGGAACAGAGAAGCAGAGAACTGACACACAACTTTATGTCTTGATTATATAATATATTATAATATGTCATACAATATGGCTGCGCTCTTGCTCTTTTATTACAAGAATAACTTCCACTTCTCTCAATATGATCCTGGAATAGTGGAACTATCGTAAATACATGCTAGTTGCCAAAGCACCCAAATTTTGATCACATGACTGTGGGGATTCTGCAGTGGTCATAAGTGTGAGAATTGGTTGTAAGTCACTTTTTCACAGCCATTGTAACTTTGAATGGTCACTAAACAAATAGATGTAAATTGAGGACTACCTGTGTACACCTCTATATTCCATACTCAATATTTTTAAAAGTATCTTTCCCCTCCCCCCCCCTCATATCCTCATCTCTTGAAACCTAGATTGGGTTTTTGTTTGTTTGTTTGTTAGTTTGTTTGTTTAGCAAAAATTTTATCCTGTCCCATGCCAGACTGGCTTGTTTGGACAGAAACAAATAAAGAAACAATAATTCACTGACATGACTTCATCAATATGAGATTATTCTTAAACTGCACTGATGATGCCCACAATCATCTTAGGTCAAAGGCCCAGTGAAATAAGATTGTTTGCCTGTGTGGTAAAAAACAGGAAAGTGGAGCCTCATGATCTTATGGCAGAAGCAAATAAAATGGGGGCTACTATAGAAAATTCCTGTTGTCTTACCCACAGCCCATTTATGTTATGAGAAGAGGAGTCTCTCTCTTTATAAATGACCAGACCAGATTGGAAATGCACATGATAGCAAGGCAAGATCTGTTTTAAATATTTTCATGGTCGTGTACTGCTTTGAATAGTTCAAAAGCATTCATAGGGTGCCCTCTTCAGTTGCAATATGTTTACAGAAGCAGGCTTACCGCAGAAATGCTGTACCTATTACAATGCCAAAGTCAGTAAACACTTTAAAGCTTTTTAATATACTAATATAAAAAGTTAAGGGAAGTATTACAGCAGTGGAGTACTCTATTAACACAAAAGGAGGGCATTTAACAAAACCAATCAACATAACAGGAAGCAGATAAAAAATATAATTTAGACTGTGTATTATATACTTTTAATTGTCAGAAAAAAATTAAACCCTTGGCTAAAAACTGATTATAAAATTCCAGTTGTATTTGTTTCTTAAATACATCCAAAGGATAATTAGATAGCTTACTGGGTATGCAAAGCCACTTTGCCATGTAAGGTTTTTTTGTGACCTGCTGTCTTTTTTAGATGCTGTTAATCCATCTACAGGTGCTAATAGGAAGGGTTAGCATGCTAATAGAGCCTCTATTTGAGACATCACTTTCTGGTGTACAAACATTTGCCCACGGATTACAGTGCCATTAAAGAAACTGTCAAGATTAGGTAGACCTTTTTCATTCATTCAACATCTTAATTAAATCAGACCAAAGTAATTTGAATTGCAGTGCCAAGATGCCTTTCCTTTTATTTGTGCTGAAGATGGTTTGCAAGGTGCTTACTTAAGTCCTCTATAATATTATGAGTTATTAAATGTGGTTTGTAATTTTTTCCATTAGGCTGAACAGTCAAAGGACAAAAAGAAACAGGAATTAAATGCAGAAAAATTGATGAGGAAAGCTTCAAAAGACGTCTGCCGATTACGCGAGCAAAGCCAGAAAGTGCCATTACAGGTGCAGTCGTTCAGGTGAGGAGAATTTGTATCTCTATGAGCTTTGTAAAACTGTTCAGCAATTTCTACATTGAAATTTTCAGTTTCACTATGCAGCATATAGTTCTAGAATTAGACAGTTCTATGGTAAATTTCACCACAGTTTCAATCATTTACAAGATAAATTAATTCAAATGTTCTGAAGTAAATAATCAAAGATCCAAGATTTAGCTTTGGGTTCCCATGTCCTAAACCAACTCTTTGGATAAAAAACTAGTTTTTTTCAATAACAAGTAAAATACTCTTGTTTTATGTCTATTGTCTATTAAAAATAAATTCACTATAATTTTCCTGAAATACTTATAGGGCAAAGGATCATATCAGTTCTGGCATATGAATGTGATAAATTGAATGTGTAGGTATTATATTCAGAGATAGCTTAAAGCAGTGATGGCAAACCTTTTAGAGACCAAGTGCCCAAACTGCAACCCAAAACCCACTTATTTATCACAAAGTGCCAACACGGCAATTTAACATGAATAATGAGGTTTTACTATCTAAAATAATGATAAACAAGGCAGAGTTCAGCTAATTGTTCTAAGAAAAATGTGATAAATGCACTTTTATGCCCCTTCATTTTTTTTTCTGCTTTTGAAATATTACGTTTAGCAACAATAAAAAAGAAAAACTTTTGTAATATCGTTTCTCTTTCCCTCCCCCCTCTCTTCCCCCCTCTTTCTCTCTCTCTTTCCCTCCCTTTCCTTCTCTTTCCCTCCCTCTCTTTCGGTCTCTCTTTCCCTCCCCCCTCTCTCTTCCCCCCCTCTCTCTTCCCCCTCTCTCTCTTCTCTCGCTCCTTGCCTTTCCTTTCCTGTCCTGTCCTCTCCTTTCCTTTCCTTTCCTTTCCTTTCCTTTCCTTTCCTTTCCCTTCCTTTCCTTTCCTTTCCTTTCCTTTCCTTAAACCTTGCTGAACTCCATTCCGTTCCATTCCATTCCATTCCATTCCATCCCATTCCATTCCATTCCCTCTTTGTCTCTCTCTCTTTCTCTTTCCCTCCCCCCTCCCCCCTCTCTCTCCCACCACCCTGGGGGGGAAAGGAACCCCTGAACGTAATAAAAATTAAACATTAAGGGTTACAATTAATTGTGTCAGGGGATTAGAGCAGAAATAAAATCACCCAAGTTCAAGTATGCAGCACCAAACATTTTAAAGCTCTATGCAGCGAAATTAAATGTGCCAAGTTCACCCTCTCCCATTCTCTTAAACTTCTCCGGATTGAGCGTAATTCCTCAGGCATAACATCTCACTTCTCCTCAGCCCAAAGTAAATTCATAATTTTTCCTCCCTCGTATTTGGGCAAAAAACCTCATATTTGAGTTTGTAAAAAAAAAAAAAAACCCTCCCTCCCTCCCCCCCCGAGGGTGGGGGCGGAAGGAACCCCTGAACTGGTGCTAGGTGGTAGTAATCTGACATCTGGAGGCCGACAAGCCCAGGAGCAGCACGCCGAAGATCAGCGGGGAGGTGGGGCATCCCAACACAGGCAGCTCTGCAGGAAAAGCAACTGACTGTATGTCAGTTGCTTTTTTTTTGCCAAGCTGAGATGACGCAGGGTCGCAATATGGCTCCGCGCTAAATTTGACTGTGCTGCGCAAGGCGCTGTGAGAGTAGGGGGCAGGCCATGGGGGCAGCAACAGCAAATGTACCACAATGAAGGCGGAATGCTGTTTCGGCATTTTTTTTAGTCCCTCAAACTTTTGTTTCCCTGCAAACGACGGCGAGAAATGCGATGGAGAAACGCGACGGAGCTGGGCTGGGGCGACAGCGCATGCCCACAGAGAAGGCTCTGCGTGCCACCTCTAGCACGCGTGCCATAGGTTCACCACCAGGGGCTTAAAGAAATATATATACTATTTCTATCGGGAATAGGATTAGAAAAAAAAGTTTGGTCAATCTTAGGACGTTTCTGTCCAATTAACAAGAAATTGTTTACACCAGAAATTATTTACACTTGTTTTCAGCATCCTGACTGTCAATAGTCAGTTTTCCCCAAGTAATTCACCTGGCTAGAAACACACTGATGACCAGAATAAAGTTCTATCTATCTGTCTGTCTTTCTCTGATGAAATAGTGGTTACAGTTCAAATTAATGGCCATTTTGGTTATTGGAAAACTTCCCTGACCTCTTTCCTAAATGTTAGCCAATCTTCTTTGTAACCACTAGCTAACGGAACTGTTACTGTACAGGATTAAGAGAGCTTATTCACAGTAAATGCTTTTACCTCCCTGACCCAGCCCCCAAGGCGGCTGGAAAGAAATGTTCTAACAATGGATCTTCCATCTTGGAGACAGCCTGCTGCTGAGGAGGCTGAAGTCAGACCAAGGTAATTTGGCAGGAAAGTAGTATTTTCCATCAGAAAACCGAAAAAGACTGAAATGAACTTCTTATGTCAGATAAATGTCTTCAGAGGGTCAGTGACCTGCAGTTGGCCTACTGCAGGACTGTTCCTTTCCATCTGACCATGGGGCTCTGTGTCCATGGCCATTTCTGCTTCGGCTGCTACAGAGAACAGAAGAGTTGGAGCAAGGGTGAAATGCTACCGGTTTGGACTGGTTCTGGCGTCTGGGTAGGGAAAATTTTGACTGGTTCGGAGAACTGGTAGGGAAAGTTTTGATTGGCCCCGCCCACCTGCCCTCCCCATTCTCTCACATCTCCTATATTCTGTTATTTATTAGCTCAGCTGATTCAGGCGGCGGAGAGGAGAGGCAAGGAGAGGAGAGGAGAGGAGAGGAGAGGAGAAGAGAAGAGAAGAGAAGAGAAGAGAAGAGAAGAGAAGAGAAGAGAAGAGAAGAGAAGAGAAGAGAAGAGAAGAACAGAAGAAAAGAAAAGAAAAGAAAAGAAAAGAAAAAAAGAAAAGAGAAGAGAAGAGAAAAGAAAAGAAAAAAAGAAAAAAAGAAAAGAAAAGAAAAAAGAAAAGAAAAGAAAAGAAAGAAAGAAAGAAAGAAAAAAAGAAAGAAAAAAAGAAAAAAACAAAGACGAAAACAAAAGAAAAAGAAGCAACAGAAAGAAAGAAAGAAAAAGAAAAAGAAAGAAAG
>QLTV01004297.1:346701-360146 GCA_003457575.1 Thermophis baileyi | reverse complement strand
TAAAACCCTATTCTGCCTTTATTTTGTTTTCAAATTATTATGTTGCTTCTAAGAAGTTATTAGGAGACATTTATTAGTAAAAGAACAGTGTTTTGCAGTTTATGTGTGCATATTATTGGTGGCTCGTCGCTGGGGCAGAACAGAAAGAAAGAAAGACTTATGACCACAATTGAGCCCAAAATTTTGGTTGCTAAGCAAGAGCATTGTTAAGTGAGTTTCACCACATTTTACAAGTTGGCCACGCCCACCCGGTCACCTAACCACCAAGCCATGCCCACCTGAAGGGGGTGGGGGTGGGGCACTGAGGATGAGTTTGTAGCATCCAGGGGGCGGTGGACTGAAAAAGTTTGGGAACCACTGATCTATAGTATGTAGATAATAAAGTCAAAAAAAGATGAACAACATTTTTACAGAACTATAGATATATTGAGGCTGGGTGTGACAAGGAATGGCTGGGAGGGGAGGGGCCAGGCGAGGCACCCCTTGACGTGAATGACATTGAGTTGGCCATGCCCACCCAGTCACAAGCCATGCCCACCAAGCCACGCCCACAGAACTGGTAGGGAAAATTTTTAGATTTCACCACTGAGTTGGAGTGTTTTGTTTTGATTTTGTCTCAAGAAATATTGACCTTGTATAAATCCTTCTATGATGTCACTAGTCCCATTGGTAAGCTCCAGCTGGGAAATAGTGCATTGTCTGGTCATTTCCCCACTCAGAATTTGGTGTGGTTGTCCCCATGAAAACAAAAGATGGGATCAGGTCATTGCATCCTTCTGGATTACAGTCATTGGCTGCTGCCAGAATTACCAAGCAACTCAGATCTGGTCAAAATTGCTCCCTCCATGGTGGATCTAGTCTACCAAAAATTCTTCTGCCCATTACAACCTTAAGGCTACTACCTGCCTCTCCTTTCCCCCAATTCCACTCCCCCTCAACCAGGGGTGAAATGCTCCCGGTTCGCTTGTGCCTGTCGGTCGCCGTAGAGCTGGTCGCCAAGGTAGCACGAGGCTCCGCCCACCCGCCCGGACGCCACCATTTGGGTTCTTTTATGCTCTGTGCATGCGCAAAGCGTTCTGTGCATGCGCAGAGGGTAAAAGAACCCAAACGCCGGCGGGTGGGCGGAGCCTCGCGCTACCTTGGCGACTGGCTCTACGGCGACCGACAGGCAAGAGCAAACCGGGAGCATTTCATCCCTGCCCTCAACCCCACCTTTCTTGGCTAATGAACCCATCTAACCACTGTCATTCCCCACCATAGATCCTAGTAACTATTCTCAATTGCTGTTGCTTCCAGTCATGTAGTAATTAGAGAGGCTAGCCTCACCATTCATTTCTACATCTGCATTCATCTCTTCCCATGACCAAAAAGCCCATTCCCAAGTGGGCGGTTGATCATGCCTGCCAACACTCCAAGTCTACACACAGAAAAAAAGACCACTTCAGTGAACAGGAGCCTGGACCAGATCCCAGACAGCAAAATACCTGAGCCCTAGCAGGGCTCAGGTCAGTGACTCAAGCTGTCTCTGTTCCAATTGCCCCAGCTCTCTCCAGCCATATCTCAGGTTTCCACTCTGCACTGCTTCTTGCAGCAAAAGTGGAGCAAAGGTGACAAGGGGCTTAGTGGCATTGCTGCACTGGGTCTGCTCTGTTCTCATGCATAAAGATAGACACTCTAGTCCAGGGCTGTCAAACTCCCGGCCCATGGGCCGGATGCGTCACGTGCTGGCCACGCCCACACCCAGTTTAGTAAAGGGCAAAAAAGTCCCAATACATCACATCATGCCGCCGTGACAATGTGAGTTTGACACCCCTGCTCTAGTCAAACCTTGCCATCATTACCAGCTAGCACAAACAGAAACCTGGTGCCATTTAAGGTAGACAAGAACCTCCATCACCACCGTTACATTCCAAATGCTGCCCAAGTACTTAACAGAATCCAATGGGGTGAGTAATGAAGCTGACTCTGCTGGATTGCATATCTCATTGCACCCTCCTCTATATTGACTTCCCTGATTACTAAGTGCCTCCTGCCTCAGTCTCTTCTGTTTCCTTGGAATGCAACACACTTGTAATCTCATTCTTTTCATCCATCCAATCTACAAAGCAGACTTAAATCTCCCAAAACAAATCCCAACTCTTGGTGTGTAATCAACATTTATGTTCTTATTCACCATGTTGCTTTCCAGGTAGAGAGAGAAACTATGGAAGCCCTTGGTAGAAGAAGGGCACATTGTGTCTCCCATAACTTTCTAAACTAGTTAAGTGGCTTATCGCAAAACTAAATATTTTTACAGAAATATCATTTGAGCACTGCCCTACTTGAACTCAGTTAAATTGTTTTTCTAATCACTGTATGTTAAAAGCCTAAGGATTTGTTATATAGTGCTTTGATGCAAATTGTCATTTGCTTCTTTATTCTTTTATCTTCTAGTATTGGAGTCTATTATATATTGTTCTACATTTAAACACATTTTTGTTTCCCTTATATTTATTTTTAAGGGAGAAGATGGCATACTTCACAAGAGCGAAAATAAGCATACCAGCTCTACCAGCTGATGATGTCTAACAATATTTTGCATCAAAGGTGTTGTTCATTTTTTAAGTGAATGCTTTTATATTATTGTTCTACAATCTTTTAAAGACATATTTTTGAATTCAATTGTAGATATTGTTTATAAAATACATACACTATGCTCTAATGTAACATTTCAGATGTGCAAACTGTTCCCTTTGTCTTTTCCCTAGAAATATAAAGCAAAATATACATTGATACACCAATGAGGCTAACTGTACAGTTTGTATATGTAAAAACAAAGGAAATCCTAGTATGTATGAACTGCACTGCTGCTCTATATCATGCAATGTGTCCCATATGTTTCATTTCCCTGCTTATTTTTTTTCACAAGGACAGACTGTGAAAATGGCTGTTGAGCCATCTAATAGGTTTTGAAAAAAAGAGTAGTAGTAGTAGTAGTAGTAGTGTGTACATAGCTCTCAGGAAATGTGAGTCCTCTTCCATGCCAGCAGGTCTGTCTACTGCATACAGGTTCTGTTTAGATTTCTGCTGTCTACATGGGAACTTTCAACTCTGTCAAAAAACCTTTTTCCTTTTCTACCTTTTTTTTTTAATGAAGGAAGAGGCCTAGAATACTAAGCTGGAAGAGTATCCTTTTTGAATGTACTGAATTTGGGGCTGTATTTTAAGTCTCACTGTATCTAGGAGCTTGGAGAGAACATGAGGGAAGTATGTATAACCCTCCATGTGTTAAAATTGATAATACCCAAATGGCAGCTGTTTTAGGAAAATGGACTCAAATTCAATTTTAAACCTGAGTATTCAAAGAATGAAAATTAAAACTAATATGTAAATATATCTAGTAAGAGCTTATTAAAATAGTTACATTCATGGAGCCCAAACAGATCCATTTTCACAAGAATTGTTCTTAACAAATTTATTTCTCTAAGGCAGTGTTTCTCAACCTTGTCAACATTAAGATGTGTGGAGTTCAACTCCCAGAATGCTGGGGAAATCTTGGAAATTAAACCCACAGATCTTAAAATTGCCAAAGTTGAGAAACACTGATCTAAGCACCCATTGTATACTATTGTTATAGAGATTTCTTCTAAGAAACCTTGATAATGAGCACTTAAATTAATATTAGTTAGGTTAAGATTAAATAGACCATGTAAGTTGGTTCCTAAGTTAATTATGACACAATAAGGATTAAACATGATCAATAACCTTAGTTTGTTTAACCAGCAACAGGTTTAATACAAGGTGATTTTTTAAAAAATTGGGTTATTCTCCAAAATCAGCTTCTGACTACAAGTTTACAGTAGGTACTAGGCAAAGTATTTGAAAAGGGTCTGTGACAATTTGCCGGGGCCAAGTTGAGGCAACTTGCCATGGCCAACTCACCACGGACAACTCACCATGGCCAACTTGCTGCAGTCAACTCACTGTGGGACAAGAGTTACACTAATATCAAAGAAATTGTGGAATAGAATCATTAAAGAAAGGATGAAAAATGACGGACAGAATGACGTGTGAATGGCAAAAATTAAAATATTTTTTTATTTATTTTAAATAATTAAATTGAATTGTTAAATTGCCCTACAGCGAGTTGTCCTGTGGTGAGTTGGCTGTGGCGAATTGCCCTGCAGTGAGTTGGCCATGGTAAATTGGCCATGGCGAGTTGGCCATGGCGAGTTGGCCGTGGCGAGTTGGCTGTGGCGAGATGTCCTATTCTGATTTGAAAAGGTGCTTCACAAAGCACATGTGGGCACATCTGAAATCCCACCCCACCCCTGTTTCTCAAATTGCTGAGGAAACTACTGCACATCTTCCAGGAGGATCAAGTTGGAAGTGGCTGCTTTATCAATCATCCTTCTATGTAGAGGTATTTTTCTAGCTGACCTTCAGTTCTCGTGCATGTATACACATGTGCAGAATCTGTGAACAAGTTTAAAGTCTAGAAAATCTGTGCCAAAACTTTGGAAGGATCTCTTCAAGGACTTTTGCTTCATTCAGTCCATCAAGGGGTTTTGCATAGCCATAGTACAGGCACAGGTTTTCTTGGCATCCTCACTTCCCTTGGTAATTCTCATCTGATAACCAGGTACTGATTAGTTTTGATGTCATCATCATGGAACACATGGTGATTAACGCTTTGTTTCTGCGGTGATGTCACAGTTTTGTAGATCAGACCAAAGCAAGGCATCTAATTGCTTAAGAAGGGATTGGAGAGCTAGTAGTGATAAATGTCTTTTCTAAATTAAATCTGCATGCCATACTCCCCACTGACTAAAGTAGAACTTCTCAGTTTATAAGATCAGGCTATTTAAACAGTGTAACTATTGCTTCCAAGCTATGGAACATAAGATAATGAGAGCATAAAAGTTATTTAGGCAGTTTTAAAGCCATTTGATGAAAGTGACACATAGTTCTATATGTGATACATATTCACATACACACACAAAAAGCCACTGAGGAAACAAAAAGACTTCTATTAATTGTGTACTTGTTCATTTTGCAACATAATTGTATGTTGACATGCTGTATTTTATTTTTCAAGGATATAATAGTATTGTTGAAAAAAATAGGAGAACATTTACAGTATGTTCATTGCCATCCTTAGAATTACAGAAGGAAATAAATTATTGTGTCTTAATTTATTTTTGTAAATCTCCCAAAGGGTCCTATTATTATGAACAACTATGTGTAATTGTTCAGATCTTTTCAATATTACTTCCACTTGAAAGTAGGAATCTGCTTAACATTTCCTGGGTGCCCCTCTTTTTTTAACCCATCTTTTAGAAGTGAACTAAACATGTACATGCCATTTACTCTGTCAAGGTCAATGTCTAAAAGCTGAAGTCGCAAAGTTATTTAATATAGAAATGAAGGTTGATAATTTCAGCTTCTCAGTTTGACAATACAGTATAATAATGTTTTAGAATAATGTATAGAGTTGTATCTTGTGATTTATTTATTTTCAGTCTTATTTATGTACAGTACAGCTTAATATAGTTCAGTTCTGCACATTTAAATTTGCTGGTTAAAGAAAGCTACTGTGCAAATTGTTTTAGGGACACATACAAATATACCTCCCTCTTTCTCTTCTGAAGGTATGCCAAAATATTTAAAGAGAAACAAAAAGAATAATATATTGGCAAGACAAATTTTGTTGGCTGTTTATAAAAAGGATCTGCCATTCATGCCTTCTTTCACATGCTAAAATTGCAGCAACCTCAACTAATACTTAAGAAAACATTTTGAAGTCCTGAAAATCTTACACAAAGTCTGTTTAGCATTTGAAACAATTTTGAAAACCGTGATCATGGACAAATACCAGTCAAGTCTCAAACTACACTAATATCATTTTTATCATAAAAGTTACCTATCAGAGAATAGAACAAATGTAATCATATCTTGATTATCATTACTTCATATGCACGTCATATTACAAGTATTACACAATATTGTTTAGCCAAATGAACAAAGTGTTAGCAAATCTTTTATTGGATGAAACTAAACTTCAATTTTTATACAGTTATGTTATATTTAAGTATTAAATGCTCAGAACTGAACTCAATATTTAATCAGGTTGTATCACAAATGTCTTCTATCCTAATATTGTCTGTATATGTACACATCACCTAGATTAACCTTTGTCTCTGCACTTTTCAATTGTTTCAATGATTTGGAAAAATACAGTTTTTTAACAGTAACTTTTGCATGCTTCTATTCTTTACCAATACCAGTTAAATCAAGTTTATGTGATTTGTGCAAATGTTCACATAAAACATTCACCAATAAGACCATGTCATAATGGTGGTCCATTAATCAGCATTATGGATGGGTGGTTTCTTGAGTAACAATGATTATGTAAGCTGTACTTATGTAAGTGAGGTCCTACACAAACCATAATCCATGACAGTGTATGATTTTTTTTCCTGATAACATTTTACACACTAAGATATAATATAAAACTGACTGGATCTGAAACTCAGAAATGCAGCAAGTCCATGCTCTGTTTTCATTTTATATTACTAAATGCAGTTTTTCATGGAAACTGAGGTCCATCCCTATATTCAGAATGGGAAATAGACTTTGTAATACAGAGAAGATAATTTTAAAAATACATTTTATGACACTGGAAATCTGGACACTTCCAATATTAACACATATGTATATGATAGATAAGGTAATAATATCTTAAATCCGTTTATATAATACATTGAAACATGTCTATTTAACTAATAATACAAATCAAACTACATAAATGTAGATTATGCAAAAAAGAAATAGATGTAATTTTCATCCTAAATTTAATTTTAATATACTTGGCAGATTATTATTTTTTTTAGTTTAAAATAATTTAGCTGTTGTCAAAAAGACTAACTCTTCTGTGCATTTCTTCTGTGGCCTAACAAAAAGAATTATGGTCAATTCTGTGCAGGGAAGTAGAAATCCACCAGTAACCAATGAACACTGTGTTCTCATATTCCCATCTGACAGCTATCTTTTGAATAATCTCCTATCAAATTTCAACAGTGGACATACTTCAGAGCAACAGAGCACATCAATGCTTATACAACTAGCACTTTTTGTAGCTTTTACTCTTGATGTTCTGTCATCAGACAACTGTCCATTTGTGAAGAGTTTTAAAATTCTGTAAACCTTGACTTCTTTAGGCAAAGCTAAAAGAAAAAAAAATACATTTTACATTATATCCTTTCTTTCCTTTTCGCACTACCTATGTAGTTTTCCAGAGCACCTTCCTTCACTTCATAAAAAATAAGGCTATTCTAGTGTTGTAAGCTACTTAATAGGTTTAACAATATTTTCTTATAAAATACCATTAACTTTTCCGTTAAGCAATATAATCAGAAGTATGCAAGTTTTAGCATTTGTGAATATACTGATAGAGTTTGAGTTGAGGATCAGTGAAAAAATGTTGTGTTATTACTATCTGTAATTAGGTACTGTAAATGTTCTCACATTTAGATTATTTGTTCTTTCCAATGATATTTTAATAGAGAAAAATGACAAATCGTGATTTCAAAAGTATTAGACTCATAAGATCCATTCTACACTGAACATACATTTCAAATATTAATATTTTACTTCTATTTAGGAAACAATAGTCAATCCTTACCTGGATAGATTTAACTACATAATTGAATTCATATTCATTCAGAAGCAAATCCACAGAGTTCAATAATGTTTTCCTCCAGATAAGTACAAATATAATTAACCTAACACTCTTAAGTTTGCAAATTCAATTATGTAACTTGGAGCTGCTTAATAAAAGACATTACACATTATAAATGGATGGCACAGAAGCAATCCAGTTTTTAAAAGATGTAAACAAAAAAAAAAAAAGAATGCTGTCATCACACAGTAAAATTAATAGAGTCTTTCTCAGACTTTAGAAAGTATATTGGGATCATATATACTTAACACTCAAATATCAACACATAACACAACAGAACCGATTCTTTACAATACCAGTATTTCACATCTAATTAAAATATTTTGTTAGCTACTCCCTTATACTCCCTAAAATAGGTAGAGGCAACAGCATACAAATAAGGGGGGGGGGAGAACCTTGGTGTTTTCCATGCTTTAAGATGAATCCTAGTCTGTAGGTACAACTGGAATCTATTAACCAGTATTGCTAATTGAAGGTTTATTTAAAGATTTTGCTGCATATTTGAATTTGTAGCAGAAAGTTTAAATGAGAATAGTCTTTGAATTTTAAGACAGTAGAGAAACAAAAACAACCATTTCTGAAAATCAAGTACCAAACTTAGCAGGGTATGATTGTGTAATATGAGGATTCATATTTTTATGACTTATTTGAACTTTGGATATTTTTGTTTTTACAGTACATTTTAAGTTGAAGTAGACAAAAATATATGATGATATTTTCTAGTCATTTTAATCTACTCTTGTTGTGAAGCCAGCATTGTCAGCCTTGTAATAAGAAGGATAACACTACTCTTGAGATAAAAAGTTCAGGAAAAATATTAGAAACTCAAGTGGAATTAATCGAGTGAGGAACAAAGCGTCCTTTAATCTTAATTGGAATAAGGTTCTGCACATTGTGTTTAAGTGCATGAAAGGAAAAATAGGCTCTCCTGTGTCTCTCAGGCTCTTAGATTTCGGGGTCTGTTGTTACTTTCCAAGTGTTGACAAGCATCTAGCACACCTGCCACTGTATAATGGACCGAGGACGATTGAGTATCAACAGAACAGACGCTGCAATTTAGCAATGAGCCTCCAAAAATGAGACAGAATCCAGCAAACCAGCCTATAAAAAGTGCTTCCCCAAAGTCCCACCTCGGAACGATGTCTGGAATAGTTTCATCCCAAAATTCCTGCACAGTGGTATGAGCAACCCAAGACACTGGGACTAAGGCTGCAGCTCCTGATATCCAGCAGAATATTCCTCCCAGCAACAATAACCGCTTCTTTAGATCCTGTTGTTGTTCTCCAATCTTTAAACAATCCAATCCAAAACTTGAGAGTAAGAGACCAGAAAGTCCTAATCCATTGGATATGAACATCAGAATCCTAGAAATTTGGAGCTCAGGGGGTAAAGCTAAAAAAGAATCAAATTCTTTGCACTGCATTCCCCCTTCTTCATGGACCACACAAGCTTGCCAGAGTCCCATTGTCCAGATCTCCAATTCATTCAATTCTAAATTGAGATTTTTCCACTGAGGTAAATAAGTAGTGAGGCAGGATAAGACCCATCCTAACAGACAAAATAAAATCCCTGCTAACTGCATTATGGTTCGGTTCACTAAAGCCATTGTAAAGGACGCAATCCACTGGCTGGAAAATCTTTTGGCCAGTTTTTTTGGAACTTTGACTTTATATAGTGGCTGCAGCTCCAATGATGGTTGCTCTTTGCTCTCCTGAATATAAGCTTTAATTATTAACCCTTTAAGAACTCTGAAACATGTTTTTGTTCTTCCTGAATATAAGGTTTCTTGCAAAGGACGAAGGACTCTGCTTAACCATGAGTTGGGTTTTGTGATAAGGATTTGATCTGTTACCTTTCAATTTGCTTGGTAAAATTATATCCCAATGCCTGATGATTGCAAGTCTGAGGATGAACAAAGAAAGCTCTATGACCCCTCACCTAAAAAAAAACAACAGAAATCTTTGTGCTTCAATACGGATTAATTAGATTTTAAGTGGTGATAAAAAAACAGGTCTGTCTGCAACAGGACTTCATTGTAATAGCTAAATTTGAGATTTCAGGGCTTCAAATCAAGGCCTTGTAGAGAAAGGCATCCTGTTTTTCTATCTTCTGTACTACTATACTTCCTTAGTTAAATGTATACACTAAGACTTATCTTTCATTCTCATCATTTTTCTGCAAAGAAAGCTTTGAAATATATTGATTTTCTGTCCTGTCTGAAGTTACTTTTAAATGGGCTTTCTTTACATCTGAGTTTTTCAAGAACAAAAGGTTTGGTGTAGTGGTTAAGATGTCGACCTAGAAAGCAGCAGACTATGAGTTTCAGTCCCACCTTAGGCATAAAAAACCAGGGGGCTGACTTTGAGCCAATCATACACTCTCAGCCCAACTCATATCACAGGTTATTGTTGTGGGGAAGATAGGAAGGAGTATTGGTATGTTTGCTGCTTTGAGTTGTATGTGAAATAATATGATAGATAAAAATCTTTTTCAAAAATAGAAGTTTGAGCTAACAACTGATGTCTAGCAGTACTCAAGAATCTACCATTGATAAGGATTATTCATTAACAAGTTTTTAATATAAATCTTAGAAATTGAGATAGAGGCATTGTGACTGTTTGGTAACCCATTTCCTCAACAGGTATAACTAAGGTCTCATTCGTTTATATTACTTTCACAAAAACACCTTAAACCAGGGGTCCCCAAACCTGGCAACTTTAAGACTTGTGGACTTCAACTCCCAGAATTCTCCAGCCAGCTATGATGGCTGGAGAATTCTGGGAGTTGAAGTCCACAAGTCTTAAAGTTGCCAAGTTTGAAGACCTCTGCCTTAAACCTTTTCTACTAGGAGTATAAATAATGAGTTTGAAAATTAGGACATGCATGTACAATTGATATTTCTTATTTTTAGTAATGTGCTTATACTTGCTGCTAACACCGTGGTGAGAGCCGTGGTGGCGCAGTGGTTAGAGTGCAGTACTACAGGCTACTTCTGCTGATCACCGGCTGCCAGCAGTTTGGCAGATCGAATCTCACCAGGCTCAAGGTTGACTCAGCCTTCCATCCTTCCGAGGTTGGTAAAATGAGGACCCAGATTGTTGGGGGCAATATGCTGACTTTGTAAACCGCTTAGAGAGTGCTGTAAAGCACTATAAAGCGGTATATAAATCTAAGTGCTATTGCTATTGCTATAACACATAGGAAAAGCAGCCTCTTCACCATCAAGAATGTTAACCTAATACAGAGAATGTACTTTAGATTAAGAATTGTGTCATTGCTTTATTTCGTTCTGCAATGGCAGCTAGCAAAAGTGGCTTAAATGGCTTTAAATTCTTCATTTAAAAAAAACACCCTTTAAGTTTAAGATAAGAGAGGAAGAATTTCACAATTTCCATTTCTTCATAATACCGGCAGTGATAGCAAATTTTGTCCTGTTTTGTGCCCAGTCTCTCTTGCAGGGTTGTGGTAGATCTCACAGAAATAGTACTGGGGTTTTTTTTGTAGAGTTCATGGTATTGCCCTGCTACTGAGCGTAGGATTACAACTAGGTTTCAGTATAATATTTGCATAGTGAAGTTTTAGAATTGCATTGTCTTTAAAGAAATTGAACCTTTGCAAGATAGAGACCCTGTTTGATCAAAATCAAACACATTCTCATCACTTCCGGGATAGATTACTGCAATCTACTTTATCTGGTGCTGCCTTTGAAGACTATTTGGAAACTGCAATTGGAGCAAAATATTGTGGTCTGCGTTTCTAGTGAGTAAGAGCTACAACAGCTTTAAAACACCAGTAGACTTTGGAGTACAACTCATAATGCTGGCTCTAGCTATAAGGCCCTTCACAGCCTGGCTATCAAATACAGTCCAGTTTGTCTCCTGCAAATAGACATCTTATGCTCTTATCTTGTACAGGGATGTTAGACTCAATGCTTCTTCACTGCAGTGCTGGAAGTGCCTCTTTTCTGAGATTTGGTTAGTGCCCATGCTGATGTCCTTTGGAAAGGATGTAAAGACAATGTAATTCAAGAATTATTTGTTATGGTCACCGATCAGCCCCTGCAGAGATATAGATTATTCTTAACTGATGCAATTGTTTTAACAGTTTTATTTTGTTCTTGTTTTTTTATAACCTAATATGTGAACCACTGGGAACCACACAGAACAATAGAAATATTAAGTAAGTAAGTAAATAAATAAATAAATAAATAAATCTAACAGGAGGCAAATGTAAACAAAAAAAACCCTCCACCAGTAATGCTGTATGCTGCGTTGTGAACTTCTGAAATGCTGTACAAAATCCTGTAGTTTGTAGTAAGGACCTAAAATCTCAGAAAAAATTGATGAACATATGAAATGCTTACACCTCTAATAATATTAGAAATGTTGGTTGTGCTTGCATTAATTTTGGTACACATTTATTTGTTTTTCTCCTTATATCTAGACTAGCCATTAGAAGTTGTTATCCTAAAAAAGATTCCATTATATAGAATATGACATAATTCTCTTTAAGGTGACTGCTAGCCTAAGAATAATTAGCGTTGTGATTAATCTCTTGGAAATTCTGAGAACATAATACACTCCTATAATGAGAGTTGACTGTGCATTGCTGTGGTTAGTGTGGAAGTCACATGAAGTTGTCTTCAAGTTGAGCTCAACTTCTTACAAATTCATAGGTATGTGAAGTCTTTGTTGCAGCTTGTTTTCTTCTTTGCTTGTTTTCTTCTTTGCTTCCGTTCCTCACTTCTCTCCAATTTGTTATTATTCTCTTTACAATATTTAGAATGTACCAGAAGTCTCACTTTTAGATTCTCCACTCTAAATTACATGTTTTGCAACCATTTGGTATGTCTGCAGCAGCAGCAATCTGGAGTGGAGTTAAAAAAAAAAAAAAAGACAAGATGATAGCCAAAACTGCACAAACCAAGTCCCATCCTTTTTTTATGTGTTGCTGCACATTATCCTGGTCCCAAGAATTGCATGCCTAGCATCTATTCCTCCCATCATCTCATTGCCTGTAACTGCATAAAAATCCTGGCATGTATTGGAGCTGATACCTAGTCTTACATTTGTAATCAAAAGCTGGAGCCCAGAAAATAGCTTGCAGCTGCTGTGTGCTCCCAAATAACCATGAGATCCTTCCTTGAAAATAAAACTGCTTTGTGTCTGTTTCCTTATCTTTCTCCTTGCTCTAAGTTTAAAGCTTCTATTCCACATGGTTTATTATCACTGCCAACACTTGGAGCTCCTCCAAAATGTCCATGTTATTTCTTTAATATTTCCAGAGTTTCTCTTTTGAAAATGTTAATTTGCCTGCTTTTTCCCCCCCTGACATTGTCAGTATTATCCAATTCACAAGTTCATATTCTAAAGAATATTCAACCCTGCTTTGTTCTCTAAGATATCGGTTATGAAATCTGTTATACAATGATTACTCTGAGTAATCACAAGTTAATTTTCTCTAGCTAAAGTAGTTATATATTCATTTTGCAGAAATGCAGTGTACAGTGGACAATATGCCCATCACATGTCTGGGTATTCCCATATTTATCATGACCCGTGAATAAATGTGAATTGCATACATGTAACATATGCTCATCTTTAGCAATATTGAATGCTAGTAATGATGTTAAATAATATTGCTGGTGATATGGCTGCTACTTCTGCTGGTGTGGCTACTGCTATTATATGAAAAATTATTGATGAAATAATAGAATAGAATAGAA
>QLTV01004297.1:325320-346633 GCA_003457575.1 Thermophis baileyi | reverse complement strand
CTCTCAGTGTATATATAAAAAAAGATACGTTCATCAAGAATCATAAGGTACAACACTTGATGATAGTCCGGGTACAAATAAGCAATCACATCATAGTAGGAACCAGTCAATATAAATTGTAAGGATACAAGCAACAAAGTTACAGTCATTTGTGGGAGGAGATGGGTGATGGGAACGATGAGAAGATTAATAGTAGTGCAGACTTAGTAAATAGTTTGACAGTGTTGAGGGAAATATTGCACAGATATTCAAAATAACTGTTCTATATATTTTATGAGGGTTAGTTATACTCAGTGGTGTGCTGCTAAATGTTCAAAAATCAGCTCTGCTAGCTCCGTTGCTGCTGCCACACAGCATCGCTAGATGAGGAAGAGCTGACTGGCACTCTAGATGTCAAGGCTCAGCTCTGCTCTCAGCAGGTTAACAAAATTGCAAAAAATTAACTATCGGCTCTCATGACCTGATGTAAGGTGATCCAGTACACTACTAGTTATATTCATCAAATATTAAACAAATCTATTGTAGATACCTTCACCACCAGAGGATATGTGGCATTGATATTGCAACAGATAAAACTGTTGCCCCTGTTACTTTTTCAGTATAATCCAGCTCTTGTTTTTTAGATCTCTGAAAAAAGAAACAAGCTTCTTTTTTCTGTCCAGGGTGTATTTGGGAAGAGGATGAGTCAAACTACCTTGAATGATCATTGCCCCCTGGGCCTCACAGTCTTAAGTGTTACCGTAGATCCAATTAATATAACTAAGTTGTAAGTGAATTATCAAATAGGTTTTCAGTGTTTATTGTCCATAAGTCAGCTAGATAGAATCTTTGAGGAACCTTCTCCAGATTGTCTTGATATCCTGATTGTGAGGTTGGAGAAGCCCTGAGCCAGTGCTTTATTTTGTGAGACCACCACTACTTTGACTTTTTCATTCAGATGTATTTGGAGTTTGAGTTGTTATGTAAGATGATGCTTGGTTTGTTCCATTTGATCTGTAGATATTTCATGCACCCAAAGGAACACTTGAAGGCACCATCATGCATATGTAAGTTCTCCCTTTCATACAGAAGCAGTATTTTCTGCTCTACTAGTAAAACACAAAGGTTAGTATAGTCAGAATCCCATTTGTAACTCACTGTTTACACATGATGAATAGTCCATTCGTTTGATGACAGCATACAACAATGTGAATGGAAATAATGAAGTTCATGGAAAAGGGCCAATAAATTTTTCCAGGGGCAGAAAAAAAGGTGGACTTGATATCTTTTGAAACTTGATGAAAGGAAGTCATGAGAGGATCAGAGACAGGGCTGACATTGTTAAGTACTTCATTGTAACTGGAAATATTTGAAAAACTCAAACCACCAAAACCAACTGAAATATTCGCTAAAAAGGGAAAAGACAGCTATATTCAGCGAGATGAAGACAATACTTTTGATACGTCTGCCAAGGTCAATCAAAGAATGTTAGATTTAAAAGATAATGCCAAAAACAATCTGTTCAAGGTCCAACAGCAGCAGTCCTTCCATCCATCCATCTATCTATCCATCAATCTCACTTCAGGATGGTGAAATGAAAAAAATCCAAGTGTGACTTCATTGAAGTGTCTTACAAAAATACAGCAAATTGAAACATACCAAAGATTATTTGAAAGACTAGCAACAGTATGTATTCAATAATTAATATTGTACCCTTGTGACTCTGTGTAGCCCCGGGCATCAGAAATAGATCTTCCATTCAAAGAGACACTGTGAAAGTCTTTTAACAGAAAAAGTAAAAGAATTTCTTTACTAGAAGAGAAAGAAAATGCTATGGTCTTAAAACTTTATATAAGTGGCACCACAGGACATTACAAGAACAAAAGTGTGACTTCCTAGAGCATCTTGATCTTCTGAGTGTAATGTTTTTACCAGGTCATTTTCTTGCCTTTGCCTCCTTCAGAGGAAGTAAGTGGAATAGCAAAAAACTACAATCAATGTTTCTAAAATGTGTGTTTGAACAAGCTTGGTGTTAAAAGTACATTTTTGTTTCAGACCAGATAGATGGCCATCATTTCAGTTTCTTCTGTTCAAAAATACACTGATATTAAATGATAATAACATAAAATTAACAAGGAATACCATAAAGATACTTTTTACAGGCATCCAGGAAATCTTTGGACTAGAGGTTTAGAAAATGATAGTTCCCACTACCAAATTGCTTATATTGTGAGATAAAAAAGGATTGAGGGAGCTTTAAATGAAAAAAAAAATCGAATAACTTGAACTTTATATCTACATTTCAAATATTTTATTATTATAAATTGTTTTAAAAATGAGTAAGGATTATTTGTAGTTTTGTTTTTTTGTTAGCAAGCTAAATGTTTTTGCCATCTTAAAATGGGAAATAGAAAAAAATGTAGCATAAACCTAAAATAGACTTAACATAGCCCCCCCCCCAGCCTGAATCAAATCCTGGCTCCACTAATGTATACGTGCAAGCTTAGCATCATCAGTCCATTCTCTGCAGCTGTTGGCCATCCCCAAACCATTGAGCTAGGCCATTAAATGCATTGCTTCAGACATTAAAAAGTTATTCACCCATATTAAGAAGCCTTATTTGCTTAAAGCTAGCTTTTGTTTTGATCATTGCAAAAATCTTTAGGCAACTCTTCTATGTGTAACCATTTAATGAATTCATAAGAGACAGTATAGAATCGTCCCAATTGATCCTATGCCCTAATCATGTTTATTTTGCTGTCATTGTCAAAGAGGGGAACAATGTAAAGATCTGCTTAGGCAGAAGTCTTCCATGTATGTGGGTTTCCTTATTGGCATTTTTCCTTACGTGGAAGAATCCTATTTTAAGTCTGTACAAATATTCAAAATATTGAATGTGCTTCATGCTGAATACATGCTAATGCTCATGGTATATGATAGTGAATGCATTGCCATTCTATAGGAAGCTAGGATTTTCTCATAATGTAGAATCTTAAACTGTAGATACAGTGGCCATCATTCATAGGTTGAATGATTCCAACAGATTCCATTCTGATATGGACAAGCAAAATTTATGACATAAATGAACCAGAAGAGAATAATATATAGATTTGGTTAGGGCATAGAGTTAACTATAATCTATAATTTTTGGTAATGTTCTGGTTAGAGCAGAGGTCTTCAAACTTTGCAACTTTAAGACTTGTGGACTTCAACTCCCAGAATTCTCCAGCCAGCTATGCTGGCTGGAGAATTCTGGGAGTTGAAGTCCACAAGTCTTAAAGTTGCAAAGTTTGGGGACCCCTGGGTTAAGAGGCTAAGAGTTTCAGAGATACTACTGGAGTTAATATACATGAATACTATGTCATGAATTTATTCTTTGGATGTGATACCACAAATACTTCAATCTTTGCTTGGTTTCCCTCCTCACAAATATTTATAAATATGACCAGCCGCACTGAGGATTTCTGCAGGAAATTAAAGAGTGTTTTTCTGATGTGATCTGCAAATCACGCAGAGGCTTGGGAAGAAGGTAAAAGTGCCACAGTGCTGACTCAAAAAGAAAAATACAGGTAGTCCTTGACTTACAACAGTTTGTTTAGTGACCGTTTGAAGTTACAGCAGCACCGATAAAAGTGACTTATTACCATTTTTCACACTTACAATTGTTGTAGCATCCCCATGGTCACATGATCAAAATTCAAATGCTTGGCAACTGACTCATATTTTTGACTGTTGCCATGGCCAGGGTCATGCAATCGCCTTTTGTGACCTTCTGACAAGCAAAGTCAACGGGGAAGCCACATTCACTTAACAACCATGTTACCAACTGAACAACTGCAGTGATTCACTTAACAACTGTGGCAAGGAAGGTTGTAAAATGGGGCAAAACTCATTTAACACATGTCTCACTTAGCAACAGAAATGTTGGACTCAATTGTAGTCATAAGCTGAAGACTACCTGTAAAAGTACTATGTTGTCTATGAATGCCATGGCAACCTGAGTAGAATTTTTTAAAGCATAGAGATAAAAAATGAATGATTCAACTTGAAATATCTCTGACTATAGTGAAAGAAACAAACAGCTTACATGAGGAACTACTTAGATTTTTTAAATCTCTGGTCTTTGTGCTCTTCAAATACAACATCAGTTTTTAAGGACAAGCCACTCAACTATTTTTTTCCCTTTTCAAAAGAGACAACTCAGAATCCATCATCTTTAACCACTTAAAATATATCACAACTATCAGATTTCAGTGTTGGTTAACACAGAACAAGTCCACTTGATTCATCCTAGTTTTGCGGTTTAAAAACATTCCCACATTCTAAATTGTTTTTAGCAAATTTTGCATTCTTTCACATGAACATGTTTTCATGAATTTGTGGTAATAAGATGCCTCTTATTTCTTCAAAATATATACAAAATAGATTAGAATGTTTATTCAAAACCAACTGACAGAAAGTACCAACCCTTAGCATTTATTTGCATTTATAAAAGGATATAACGTATTTCATTTTATTTTTCTCTTATCTGAAGTACATAGTATTACATTTGCATTTCAAAAAGTGCATCTTGCCCAGATTAATTCAGGCAATACATCAAAAGAACAAGAAAAAGAATGGCTGAATTGAACAAACCTAGAATTAGAATCTAGTTTTGTAGAGAAGTGATTGGCTGTTATATGATATAATATATCACATTCTTGCCATACCTATTGGTGCAAATGAGTTTGGGCTGAGATAACAGTATAGCAAGATCACCTGTGCTTCCAATTAACTGAGTTTGTATAGGTAGGCTTTACAGACAGCATCTCTGCAAAAAAAAAAAATGGCTAAAATACAGCAGAAAATTCAGTTATTTTTCTTGATAATCAGATTTAGCAAGAAATCTGGTAATTTGGTGTTGAGACAAAAATACAACCTATTTCAATCACAACTTGTATAGCCCTTAAGCATTGGCAGTACTGTATTTTAGAGCCGTATTATAGAGCCGAGGTGGCGCAGTGGTTAGAGTGCAGCACTGCAGGCTACTTCAGCTGACTGCTAGCTGCAGTTCGGCGGTTCAAATCTCACCGGCTCAAGGTTGACTCAGCCTTCCATCCTTCTGAGGTGGGTAAAATGAGGACCCAGATTGTTGGGGGCAATATGCTGACTCTGTGAACCGCTTAGAGAGGGCTGTAAAGCACTATGAAGCGGTATATAAGTCTAAGTGCTATTGCTATTGCTATTTTCTTTGCCAGCCAGCTTGCTACACCTGAAAGCAAAGGCCTGGCATAATCCATCTCATCAATCAAGATGCTCTAATAGAATGAGGCATTGGTAGTGGCACAAGAGCATTCAGTACCTGTGACTTATATCCATGTTTAGGACTGGATAAGCCACATGAAAATATCTTATCCTCTTTCCCCACATTATAGCAAGAGTATAAATAATGGGAATGTAATTGGAACCTTAGAATGAAGTCTTCATCTCTCTCCTTGCCCTCCCAAGTCTGCTGGGTTTTCACTCTTCACTGCTTTTAGAAAGCAGCTTTCTCAGCCAAGGAGAAAGAAGGTTCTGTGTCTTGAGCAATCTTTTATTTACTGTCTGCTTGACCTTTCCAATATGAGACACCCTCTAAATTATTTATAAAGTCAATAATATAATATAATTTTAAAAGAGTAAACAAACAGGTGATAAGCGGCCAAACAGGTAGATATTAATTGCTCTTAAACATTACAGCAGTGCTGTCTGATTGTTGAATGAATAAAGGCATTGCTGAATGAATATGCCCAAAGCAACCTTCCTATTCCAATATAGCTGGAGGGTGCCAGACTGTGGAAGAAAGGCTTTAGGAAAAAGAGGACACAACATAGGGAAAAAATCCATTACTCTCCAAGAATCAATTGAGTAACTTCCAAAGGTGAGTACAACTGGTTAAACCATTCAGAGGAGGGTGTTCTTCCTGCTCCCAAGATTATTTGTTTTGGGGAAGTGGGAAGAGAAATCTTCACCTCCCATTTATTCATCAATGTGGAATCTCTTAGAGAGTATTAAATATTTTTCCCAGGTTTCTTGCCTGGAGTTGCCTTTTAAGAGATAAACTACCAGCAGACTCCCTTACTACCCATTAGTTGCTTATGTTTAGCATTTAATTCAGTAGTCTCCCAGGTGCCTGACAATTTCAGATTGCTACCTTCAACAACTGCAGGGCAATGTGATCTTGGCAAAAACTATATTTGCTTTAAGTCGCCCAAAGGCACTAAAGGAGCACTCCTGCATTATCCAAAAACACTTGTGCTCGTTCAAGTATGAAGTACTACATAGAGCTAATATATTAGAACTATTAATATCCTGCAAATCCAGTGAGCTTACCATGTTTTTATGCCTTTGAGTCACTGTTAACTCCTGGTAAAAGTCTGGCAAAACTTTACTGGCAAGACTTCAGAAGTAGTTTGCCATTGATTGCTTCCCAGGACTGACAAAGAAGAACTGGCCCAAGGCCACTCAGCTGGCTTTGTGTCTCCCTGTTTCTATCCTGATGCCTTACCACTACACTAAACTGGCTTGAGTTTACTATAAGCAGAAGTCAATCTGGATTTCACCCATTATTTTTATTTATGTTGCAATTATATCAATTTGAAAGACATAGTGGACCTGTTCTTACCTCATTGGGAGATTGGTTTAATGAAGAGGGTTGTGTATTGTATTCCCACTATAAAGTAAATCAGGGGTGTGAAACTGGTGGCCTGCAGGCCGGATGCGTCACGTGCAGGCCACACCCACCCCAGCTCCCCAAAGGGAAAAAATGTTGCGAAACATCATGTGATGGCAATGTGATGCTGCAAGTTTGACACCCATGGCGTAGATGATTAACCAATAGAAGTTGCATGGAATAATTCATAATTTATTAGTTCATTCCCTGAATGCACCCTGAAAGTTAGGTTAGATTTGGTTTAACTAATCTTGATTTACTTCAATACAACCGTACAAAAGTATAATTGTATCCACATAGATTTGGCATGACTTTTTCTGGATTAAGTGAAATGCAGAGAAATTACATGCCCCAATTTGGGGTGATCTGATGGCTGTCATTGTCTTTCAAAATGAAATGGCCTACCGGTTGTCAGTTTAAGATTTGTGGAAGGGGTAAGGAGTCTTGAGTTTTCTAAAATGTTGATACTATCCACATTCTTCACTCCACTTCCCACTGCAACTCCTTTTTAGAAATAGGATTCCTTTTCTTTCCTACCCAAACTCTCATCATATGACTCCACAGCTGCTGCTTCGAAAGGAGCAATATTAAGTCATTAGAAAGCACAGCTGGGCATTACACTGGGGCCATTTATATGAAAAGAGGATCTTGCTTTAATTAATCTCCTGCTGTTGTACCTGCCAGATCTGAAGTCAAGTGCCAGTGGGTGGATGGGTCACTGGGAAATTTATGCTTTCAGGTGCAGAATAAGAAGCCTCTTATTTCATTATTATCCTACCAGAGCTGTGAGGAATCACTCCTGTTATATTAAAAAGTCATTTCTTACAGAAAAGAAACATTGGCGATGAATGGGATTTGAAAACTGTACACAATTACCTTTTGTAATCTGTGTTCCAGCAGAGTGATTGGTTCAATGGCATGAATTGAGACCACCCCTGTTTCTAGAGTTAATGTTAAGGAAAAAAATGGGACAGAAGTAGTGTCAAAAAAAAAGACCTACTGCCCTGACACATTTGGTGGAAACAAGGCCTCTTGTTCTCACAAATTTCCCCTTGTTTTACTGGGGGTGGGGAGGAGCACTATGCCATTAGCAATTTCTGCAACATGTCATTTGACTTTTAAATGTTTATAAGTTAAATATTTGTCTTTAAAAAAGAGTAAAGGAAGGTCTAAAGCTTCTCCCAGTTTATGAACATATTGACAGTAAGCAGAAAAAATGCTGGTGCTAAGCTGAGGTAATGGAGAACTTTAAAGTTGACTAAATGGGTTATCAGTCCAAGATATATCTGACAAAGGTGGCAAGTTTAGTTTCCAGGTGTGACATTTCTCACACATCATATCCTCAAATTTTCAGTTTCTGAGTATAGAAAAAGCTACGATTTTCAAGAAAGACAGTATGCTTAGCAAACTTATAGGAACTGAAGAATCTAGGAATTGAAACAAATCAAATTTAGTTACACAAATAGAATCTTTCCTTCTGGAATGGTTATTATATTTACTTCTTTTCTTACTTTAGAGACACACCGCATGTTTTATTAATTTATGCAAAGCTGTTTCTGCTTCATTTCTAATAATTTAACTGGGTTACCTTGGAAGTGCTCATTGACATCTGAACTGTGATGACTTTTCAGTTAGGAAAGTCTTTGATCATTTTTTTACCTTTATATATGTATTATGATTTAGTTACACACAATGGTTAAGTTGTAATGAATGTGGAGATTCAAAATTTAACTTTTTATAGGGATCATATGTTTGGAAAACTACCAGACATCTCTGTTGAATATTTAATTAATCTTTCTTTAAGTTATGGTTAGTCACACAGCTGAAAAAGATCTCTGCTAGAGATTTGTTAATTAGTGAGGACATTTTTTGTTAATACGATTCTCTCCAGATGTGTTACATGCCACATTTTTCAATTAATATGGCCAACTCAAGGACCAGTTGTCTTAATGTATTTGGCAAGTGGCATCCACAAGAGGTCAAAAAACACCAAGATGGCACAGATGCAACTGTACAATCAAAGCTCTGCACATGAAAAAGAGGTGGGCTTCAATCAATGTCGGTACAGATCTATGCAGTTTCTACCCTGATATTCCAAAAGTCTTTTTAAAAATTGCCTTCTTTCTTTGGCCTTGGGATATGGTGCTTGATGACCCATGGTAATGGTGTTTTTTGTTATATGGGATGAGGCTGTCTGAATACTTCAGATTTTCTCTGTTGTTTTTATGGATTTCAACTGTGGGCCACTTAGAATCATTCTGGAATCAGACTGTTGGATGATGATGATGATGATGATGATGATGATGATGATGATGATGATGATGATGATGATGATAATGATACCATCTTGACTGATTTGACCTGTCCTACAAATGCCCTTGCCTCTGGGGCAGCAAGTTAGGGAAGGCTGAGATAATCAATACAATGTTATATGGATCAATGATCTGACTCACAAGTTCCAATGCTATGAAATTGGAAATAAAATTCCTATATTTTGATCAATCCCATCAATCCTATTAAAAATGCATTTAAAAAATCATATAGGACAGGGGTGTCAAACTCACGTCGTCACGGCAGCATCACGTGACATATAGGGATTTTTTTCCCCTTTGCTAAAATGGGCATGGGTGTGGCCAGCATGTAACACATCCGGCCTGCAGGCTGGGAGTTTGACAGCCCTGATATAGGACATTAACTTAAATCACCTTTAAAGGAGGAGGGTTGCAAATGTGATACATATGTTATTGAATATAATATACCTGAAATAAGAAAAAACAAAATTATCTTATTTTTGTTCTTATTGTTCTATAATGAATGCTACAAAAAATTACAACTTATCTTTTTCATGTCACTCTAAAGGCAAACATAAAATGCTGTTATCTTGCTTTATATTCTTGAATGCTATCATAGTATGACTGTTATATTTCAAAACAATGATATTTTTAAAGCATTCTGGGTTCTTCAAAATTGTACTGTTCTGCTTTTTGGAGACCTATAGTATCTATCTACACCTTGCTTTAGAAAATAATTATTTTTCGTGCCTGCTAATTTGGGTGGAAAATATTTAATTAACTTTTGTTTGAAAATGTCTGCATTGCAAGAAAACTTATCAAAGGAAGAAAAGCACTTCCTTGAAATTGAATGAACTGGAACGCATGATAATGCACATGCTTAGAGATAACCCATAGGGGGGGAAAGAACCCATTTTATAAACACAACCTTGTTATTGTTGTAGTAGAATTTAAAGTGAAATAAAAGTGCTAGGCATCAACTTGTATAAATTCCAAAGCCTGTGACTGAAAAAGTAAACTGATACATACTGCCTATCTATAGGAAATGTAATCTCTTCCTTTTCAGAATAACAGCCTTCATTAGTTGCATTCACAAGAGAGCAGCTTTCTTCTGAATGGGGAGGAAGAATGTCCCACCTGCTTAAGACTGCAAGATGAATGATTTTTTTTGCAAGATGGTCCTGTCTTCTTACAACACTTCTTACAGTGTTGGCTTTCCACTGACACATGCTCTGTAAAGGTCCAGATCAGTTCTTCTTCTTGGTGGTTGAAAAATAAATATCAAAAGGCTTTCAAAGGATTACTCCAAGTGCTCTAAAGATAAAAAAGATGAGTCTCAAATACATTCAGTCCAATTTTTCTTGTTAACTGGGGAAAGGCTTAATGAGAATTGCAATCTAGTCCAAAAAAATAGCAATAACACACTCCTCTTTTCCTGTCTAAGATGGCAAGAACTGTCCTTGTTTTGACAGAAAAATACTATCTTCAAATAAATAGGTGCAAATAAATAGGTTTGTTAGTTTATACACAGGATTGGTCTTCTGTCTCCTCAAAATGGTAAGTCTCTAATAGGAGGCAAGGCAGACGTATCGTGTCCAGTAAGAACACCAACTAACACTTCAAGGATACAACAGCATACCATTCCTGAAGTAACATTTACGTCCTTGAAACAACATTTTCTTGTCCATGGATATAATCCCACTGGGGCAGGAATATAATAAAAATATGATCAACAGATAAACAGAAATTCATCTCGCACAAGTATCAGGCTAGCACCTTCATCTGGAAAGCATCCTAGAAGGGATGGAAACTGCATAGATGTAATGTCATAATAGATCTCATACCAGCATAACAGCACAATGCTTCACACATAGCAATAGCACTTAGACTTATATACCGCTTCACAGTGCTTTACAGCCCTCTCTAAGCGGTTTACAGAGTTAGCATGTTGCCCCCAACAATCTGGGTCCTCATTTTACCCACCTCAGAAGGATGGAAGGCTGAGTCAACCTTGAGCCGGTGAGATTTGAACCGCCAACTGCAGCTAGCAGTCAGCTGAAGTAGCCTGCAGTGCTGCACTCTAACCACTGCGCCACCTCGGCTCTTACATCTCAGATAAGGGTAGTGAAAAAATAAGACATGGCAGAAATAATGAAATAAGAATGTCAATTGCCCAAACCTAAGCTACAGAACTGGGTTGGCCTTGGATTGGTGTCGTTTTGGTGATGATCCGTGTATATTCACATAGCTGCATGCTCAGGATTATTGTCATAATCCAGAAAGCTAGATTTTATTTAAAAAAAACATTAATGGTACAAGATATGATGCCACTACTGCATTTTTTGTTGATTACTAATTATTGTCTGTTATGGGCCACTAGTGTTTGATTTTTTTAGTAGTGCAACAGGACTGAAAGGAGCAGGCAAGTAGCAGACTTACTACTCCTTACTTTTATTTAGCTTGAAATCCTACTTATCCTAACAGAGAGACATGAAAACAGAGGAAACACATTAACAAAGCATTGTAGCTGAGTTGTTTCTGGCCACCATTTTCATGGTAAGAAAATAGAATGTCATCTGTTCTTATGGAGATGCAGGAGGACATAAACTTAGTTTTAACAACCAACATGAGCATTACAAATATGATACTGCATGTGGCTAAAAATATAATGTCATGGTTGAAAGATTGTGGGAATTCTGTTTCTATGTCTATGACAGGTTTATTCACTAACAAGTTCCTTCAAGACAAAATAATGTCTTTATCATCTAAATCTCACTAATACAGTTCATACCTGGTTGGAATTCCAGAACAGTCAGTCAGCCTGGTTTCTTTATGGAAATCCTAATATATGAAATGGTAGCCATGCCAAAAGATGATTAATGAGGTCGCTGCCCAGCAACCTTTCCTTTTCATATTGTTTATAAGCTCTGGTCATTTATGCAAAGTTTCCAGGTTTACATAAAAAGTAATTCATTGAAATGTGCCTACTTCATTCCAACAATTGAATGGAAGAAAATACATCTCATATTATGGCATTTTAGGATTATACTAAGGAGGTCTAAAGTATTGGTACTACAGTATCATGGTTTGTAATAATAATTTCCATTATTTTTTTTCAAGTTTTGAAATATCTTTGCTATAAATGTATCATATCATCGATTCTATGATTTTTAACTGTATCTCTTTTAACTCTATGTAAAAGAAGCATTGTGTAAGGTATTTATATTCCCAAAGATCACATGCAGAATAATTGAACTGAATCACAAAACAGCATTTTCTGACTGAAATACGAACAACTATATTTGCCCTTAATTTCAGCATTATAGTGATTATAATTTATAAGTCTGCAACTGTATTTGAAGATGGCTCTAGGTACTTTTTACACAGAGCAGGAGACCTACAATAAGGCATAAAACCTCTTCAATTAGAACATTTTCTTGAAAGTCTGATTTTTGCTTTCACAGAAAATAAGCAGGCTTGGGATAAAATCGCTCTTTCTTCTGACTTTATTAAACTGAGATTTGGGGTTGACAACCATAAATTAACTAGCCCTGTTGACTTCTATACAAAAAGTAAATGAATTTAACTTATAAGTTTACTTACTTATAATTAAGTGACCATAATTAACAAAGAAAAGAGTTGCCATTGTGTTTTATTAATAATGAAAATGTAGTAGTCTTAAGATTTTTTGACATGTTTCAATTAGTGTTATCTACAGTATTTTAGATTTTATTTAATTAGGATTATGAGAGCTTTTAAAAATACTAGTTCCATTTTCTGCATTGTGCTTATATATCCTCTGATAGCCTTTCTTTCTGAAGCATCTCTGAAAAACTGAGAAGTATTTTGCTCTAGTTCCAGGTCATCATCAACTTTTCTGAGTCCCGCACCCCTCCATTTTTTTTCTCTTTAGAATGCCTGTGGTGCAGGACAGACTTACTGGCTACAGTAGAACTTCTGGTCACGAATGCTTCTGACCACGACCAAATCGGGTTCCGACCAAAAAATTCACAATTTTTTTTTCTGCGGCTGATTTCCCCTTCCGCGCCTTTTTTTTTTTTTTTGGTAAGTGCCAAATTTCCAAAATTAGGTTCGGGTCACGACCAAATCGGGTTGCGACCAAAGTTATGGAACGAATTATGGTCGTGACCAGAGGTTCTACTGTACTTCTTACATTTGTCAGAGATATCAGATACTTAGAACAACACTATAATGCTCAGATATAATTAATATGTCCTAATTTTAAATGTGTTTATCGTCTTCCACATAAAGAATGCTAAAAATAGGAAAGACAGAACTAGAAGATCAAGACCACTTCACCAAGGAGGCCACACTTAATGATCTAGGCGTAAAGGAGTTTAGCAGTTGGAACAACAACCCCTCTCTACTCACCTAATCAATCTATTGTATAGGGTCCCCCCAATCTACTTGCCCAGACTGAAGAAGCTACTTAGATAAGCACCAAAACATTTCAAACCAACAAGAAAAGTCCAGTCACTATGACTCAATTTCCAGTCAGCTATAGATAGCTCAACTAAAAAACTTCTACGGGAGGTCCCATCAGGTTAGAAATAGGGTTATTCCTTAGTTGATTTTGGGCACTTCTACACAATCACTGGGACCATTCCTCAATCCCTCCAAAGTAGCTCAAAGCGAACCTTTTTTTATAGCTTCAAAATACCAAGAATATGCAGCACTTAAGAGCTATTCAGCATTCGCCTCTTATTGCAATGAAGAGCACTAAAAAAAAGTACAATCCAAGTGATATTCTGCCTTCTGAGCTACTGCTGATCCTTCTTCTCACCCCTCATTATAAAAAAAGAAAGAAAATACATTTCTAGCATCTCCCTCCTCATTTCTATGTATGTTTTTTGAGTTGCTTAGAAAACATATCCTTCAGTAATTACAATGAGGAAAACTTGCAAATTTGACTTTCTTCTGCATTTAAAAGTCTCTTGCAAGCTATAAAGAGGAAACAAGAGCATCCTTGGAACTTTCTTAGCAGCCGCTATGGGAACCTAAGAGGAGAAGAGGGGTAAATATATTTTAAACAATAGGCCCAGGTAGACACTACTAACAAGAGGCTGGAACTCAGTTACCAGGATGCGAGCTAACTGGGGATGCCAGTGAGTTTCAGGTCTAAACAAAGAGCAACATAGCTCTCTCAAACTCTTGCTTTCTGGATATGCTGAAAACCAATGAAGTTGGAATCCAATATATCTGAAAAATATTGGATTGGACAAAGTTGACCTAGCCCTCTAAAGGAAAACACGCATCAATCAAGTGGGGAAATCGATCTGTCTCCATTATTTCCCTTTTTGTAAGGAATACTTTAGACAGCTAGTAGAGAATAGTGGCTCAAGAGCAATATCTCATGCTAGTCCTAACCTTTAATTTATAAATTACGGAAAAAAAAATATTCGTACCAGACTAAAAGTGATCATCAGTACATTATCATCATCTCACAAGATATAGAAAATACATGTCTAGACTTCTGATTAACTTTTATATATAGACATAAAAATAGTCTATCAGGTTCTGATGAATGCTGGTGGAGATACAACAAATACTTTGATTCGGTGTTGGTGTTTCCTCATTACACGTTATGAATGTGTGTGCACACACATGTTTAAATATATAAAAATGCAAGAGAAGAAAATGTCTTAGAGCTGATGTAACTCTAGATGTCAGTTCTCAGACGCAATTTGTACCATTTTATTGAGAAATTTCTAATTTCTTGAATGTATTGAATAAGCAGGACCATTTACAGCATTCTGCAAACTACTAGGCACACAACAGCAATTGTGAATTAATAAATCATCACACACACACACACACACACACACACACACAGAACCTTTTGTGGCAAAACAATTCTTACAATTCTTTCTCTATTTCTGTTGATACTATAGCAGTATTATTCAAGTATATCTGTTCTATGCTTTCTGAGACAAATGCACAAAAATCAAACCTACTCTGGAATCAGGCTACTGTTCAAGTTGGGATCAATTAATTATTCACAGGCCTTCCAGGGCTTCCCTATATCCCTGTTTTCTAAACTGTCCCATTTTTGTATCAATGATGACTATTTTTTCCTAGTTGTGCTGCCTTATGTTTATCTATATTAGATCTTATTTCATTTACTTCCATCCATCTCACTCAACTTTTGTCCTTAGCAACCATTCTTAAGACCAAAGAAAATGTTACATGGAACTGTGTTGCTTTTGGGATATATTACTGGGAGGAAAGCTAACAACTGATCAGACTGTTTTGCTTAAAAAAAAAAAAAAAACCCTCAGAAGGTCAATTCTGTTCCACCTGAATTTGCCATTGCCTGTAATGATCACACACACATATCTTTCCATCTCCCTCACATGGTTTCCTGGAGTCTGTCCATTATCATAATGACATGTACTTTATTCTCTGAAAATTGTTAGAGGATGAAATTTAAAAAAATATAATTTGTATTCCAAATTGTCAACTACTAGCAGTTCTTGGATCAGTTTTATTTTTTATAACAACAAAGATTAGATACCTTTTGTTGCAGTGGCCAGCATAGTTAATTTAGTTCATTCTGCCCAACAAGCAGTTTTCTCCCCTTGGTTCTCCCCCCCCCCCGTATGATAGATGATTGATGATAGATAGATAGATAGATAGATAGATAGATAGATAGATAGATAGATAGATAGATAGATAGATAGATAGATAGATAGATAGATAGATAGATAGATAGATAGATAGATAGACAGACAGAGGTGATAGAAGTGATAGAGGTGATAGATGATAGATAGATAGATGATAGATAGATGATAGATAGATAGATAGATAGATAGATAGATAGATAGATAGATAGATAGATAGATAGATAGATAGATAGATAGATAGATAGATAGATAGATAGATAGATGATAGATAGATAGATATAAAAAAGCCTTTGTTTGAAATTCAGTATTGGCAGTAAGCAATGAGGAAAATGGAATATAGAAATCCAGAATTAATTTGAGCAAAGGTATTCTAACCCCTGTATTTTTTTCTCCTCTAACTCAGTGGAGTCGTATCATTGTTTGGCCTATCTGAGGCTGTCTGCCTAGCAACTCCAACAGTGCTGCCTTACACCTACTAGTTGTAAGAGGCAGAAGGAACATAAGGATGAGCTGCCACCAAGACAGTGGTCAGATAAAAGAAATCTGAGCTAGAATTATAACCTGAGTAAGCGTCTCATATTTGACCCTTTCTAGTTCTCACAGTGATAAAGGGGAAGGGGGAAAGCACTTAAAAGACTTAAAAGATTCTTTTATTATAACCTAATAATAACAGTAGCATTAGACTGGATTATTGGTTTCCTAATCTGGTCTACCTCAAAGGACTGACATCATTACTGCAAATCCCAGACAATCCAAATCTGATCAAATAGCTTATGAAATGAGGTATACAAAGTATTTCAAATTCAAAACTTTTCAAAAGTGAAACATCTGTTCTGATCTCTTCAGAAATGTTTTGAAGCTGTTTCAGTCTTACCCTGATTTGCTCTGATATTGAAAACATTTCAATTCAAAATATTTTATATACTTCCAGTTATTATTATTTTTAAATCAGTAGGCATGTGGACAGAGGGGAGTCTTTGCCATGATTCTTTGGGTTAGGAAGTTGTTCAGCTCTCAAGAAAGTAGCAGTCGTGTGAGCCATTTTGTTTCAAACTAATATTAATATATATTTTTTGGCAAAAAGATTAACAGGTAGTGATGAATGTTGCCCGGAAAACATTACAAGGTGCACAATGTTAAAATACATTACTTTTAAATGCTTAAAAATGAATCTAGCTATTTTAATATTAAAATTCTTTTCTCCCAGTAACCTTCCACATCTTAGGGTGGACTTATACCTGGGTTTTCCCAGTTTAATCCAACACTTAACCACAACACCACAGTGACTGTCACAATCATATGCAACTCCATTTTCTTAGCCTAGTCAATTGTTCTCAAAGCAATAGACCAATGGCTCCCAAACTTTTTCAGTCCGCCGCCCCCTTGGTGCTACAAACTCATCCTCAGTGCCCCTCCTTCAGGTGGGCATGGCTTGGTGGTCAGGTGACCGTGTGGGCGTGGCCAACTTGTAAAATGTGGTGAAACTCACTTAACAACGCTCTTGCTTAGCAACCAAAATTTTGGGCTCAATTGTGGTCATAAGTCTAGGACGACTTGTATGGCCGTGAGACTTTTTTTTTCCATTTGGGCCGGAAAAAGTCTACTAACATCAGCCTCGATCTGCAAGATCTTATTTTAATCTATATATATAAAAGCCAAATGCCACTTACTCATCACAAAATCTCCAGAACCATAAAGCCTACAAACTTGAAACTTGGCACGTATGTTCCTCTTGGCTTCTAGGTGCTCGCTAAGAAAGGATTTTTTAAAATGACCGTCAGATCATTAGTATTTCTTATACAGTATTATATTAACACGCTCTGATGCTAAGGAGTTAGACGTTCTACTCCCCCTCCCCACCTGAAAAGAACTCTGTTCCAACTGCCAGTTGCCTTATATTAACACGCTCTGATGCTAAGGAGTTACACATTCTACATAAATTTTCAAGCTTTAAGTGTCAATGTATCAAGCCTGATCGTAACTACTCATTAATTTTCAAGCTTTAACTGTCAATTTATCAAGCAAGATCACATAGTTTCGTAGCGAACGTAGCGAAGCACGGGTATCCAGCTACGAGGAGAGGAGAGGAGAGGAGATGAGATTTGAGTTTATTTCCTTAGTCTTCCTTCCTTCCTTCCTACCATCTCTCTCTCTCTCTCTCTCTCTCTCTCTTTCTTTCTTTCTTTCTTTCTTTCTTTCTTTCTTTCTTTCTTTCTTTCTTTCTTTCTTTCTTTCTTTGTCTCTCTCTCTTTCTTCTGCAGTAGAAAGCAACCTCCCCCAAGGCAAATATCTTGTGACAGCAGCTATGAGGTGTCTGAATGTGTGAATGCACATGAGAAACATCCATGCCTTTTTCAATCTTCTTTCTTTCTTTCTCTTTCTCTCTTCTCAGCGGCAGGAGATGGAAGAAAGTGCTCTGGCCGGCGCTCGGCTTACTTTCCTGGTGAGGCTCGGAGACCGCCCGGCACGCCCATCCGCTGGCTCTCCAGGCAGTGTCACTTTCTCCCTGCTCCACCAAGGCCCCCGCCAGCCCAGAGACCGTCAGACCCTGAGGCCGGCAGAGCTCCGTAGGTACGCGCCCCGACGCTTCCCCCCACCAATCCTCCGTACAAACCGCCCGCCCCGTTTCTGCAAAGGCAGAGCCCTGCAGGGTGATCTAAAGAGGGGAGGGGGATGCTGTAGAAAAGGCCGCCTTCCACCCGTGCCTCCCATGCCGGCTCCGCGGGACTTGGGGCTCCGAAGCAGCCCATTGGCTTCCAACCTGGCGCCGCAGGCCGAGTTCCCAGAGTGGTCCCGGCGGTTGGCCGGGCCGATCCGCAAAGAGAGCAGGCAGGTGGCCGGGTGAGAAGCCAGTGGTCTGCTTCAGAGCCCCAAGCACCGCGGAGCCGGCACGGGTGGAAGGCGGTCTTTTCTGCAGCATCCCTCTCCCCTCTTTGGATTGCCCTGCAAGGGGGGGCTCTGCCTTTGCAGAAACGGGGCGGGCGCATGTGCAGCAGCCCCGGGACATCCGCTTGCCCTTCCGCCGCCCCTCTCAGCATCTGCATTTCCACCAAGGGCTGCCCACCCACCCACTGGCCAGGCTGGGCTGGATGCCAACCTCAGAAGGCAAGCGGGCATGGGGGACCGCCCGGAAGGCCACGTGGAAGGCCGCCAAGCATGGCAGGGCTGCAGGGAAGGGAGTAGGCTGCTCCTTTCCTTCCCCGCTGCCCCAACATGCTTTCCTGCCTTCCACGTGGCCTCTTAGCGCCCCCAGCCACCCCCCTTGCCTCTTAGTGCCCCCCTGCCATCCCCCTTGCCTCTTAGCGCCCCCCTAAGTCATCCCACCGCCCCCCAGGGGGCGATACCACCCACTTTGGGAACCACTGCAATAGACCAACTGAACAAACCAACTTAGGCACTGATTAATGTATTGTTCATGAATGGAAACATACTTGTAGCTGCTAAAAGCCAGTTCAAACAAAAAGATATTACAGTATTTTCAAGATGTAGCAAAGCTTTAAGAAATGGAGATGTTAGGGTGCCCAAACCTTGTGGAATTGCCACCAAAATATGAATATATGTAGCAACCTTTGCAATGTGGATATGACAGCACAGATGATTCAGTCAAAGAGCATGGCTGACTCTGAATGCAGGTAAAGATAGTCTTTGACTTACAACCATAATTGGAACTGGAATTTCCATTGCTAAGCGATGCAGTCCTGAAGTGAGTCATCCTGTGATTGTGCCTGATTTTAATGAGTTTTGCCATGGTCATTAAGCAAATCCAGAATCCCCATTGACTTTACTTGTCAGAAGCTAGCTGGGAAGGTTGCAAATGGTGATAACATGACTCTGGGATGTTGCAGCCATCATAGATACTGAACCTGACCCATGATCATATGACTGTGATGGTCATAAATGATGTGGCAACTGGCTGTAAATGTTTTTCAGTGCTGTTGTAAGCAAATGGTCGCTAAACAAAAGGTCATAAGTCAAGGACTACCTGTAGATCTCATTTATTGACTGTCTTGTTTAGAGACCATTTGAAGTTATGACAGCAATGAAAAAGTAATTTATGTCCATTCTCACATTTACAACTTTTTATGTCTATAGAGCAAAGGAAAGCTGAAGTAAGATCATAAGCATAGTCACTGTTTGCGACCGCTTCACAATGACTTAGTTGCTGATCCCAATTGTGGTAGCTAAACCAGGATTGCCTGTAAGATCCGTTTCTTATTTATTCTGGAAGCACAGAAGATTCTGGAGAACTAGTTTTCATGCTGCTAGAATAAAGACTCAAACCTGTGTGATCTTGCAAGTACCTTCAGTATTTACTTTAAATTACTCACTGAAATGTTTGGTTCCAAAAAGGAAATCGTCTGTTAGAGATAAGGCTCAAAATGCAGTATTTTCACATTTTTCAAGATGGCTTTGTTCATAGGATGTCTGACAGTTTATGTGTCTGGGTGTATCTTTTTATTTGGGGTTCTTTTTCCCTGCCTGCACTGACATGAAATTAATGAAATACAATATCAGGATTTTTTTTTAAAGGAAATAATAACTTTAACCACCCCCTCCATATATTCAATCCAGAGCATTGTAGTCAGGAAGAGCAGAGTGAGAGTGGATCACTGATGAAAGAAACAGCTTCAAGTGTCAGACCTCTAAGATTCAACATAATATGTTGAATCAAGACGTATGAATCACAGCCTGTCACCTGCTGGAGCTTTTACAAAGAAAAAAAGAGGCATCTGTCAAATTGTCAGAAGTAGTTTAAAAAAAGACATTATTGATTCTGATATGACTCTCCAATTCAATTTCAACATGCCAAACAACCAGTTCCTACTCCATAGATAACATGTGTTCCCTTTTACTCAGTTGTAAGTTGTGACTATGTCTCTTTAAAATTTGTGATAAGGTAATACAAACAACACACTTTCTCCTTTCAACCTCCTTTTCAATAGTCAGCAGCTCATGCTTGCATATTTTTTCCTGGCAGAAACAGTGGAAAATAATTAGCTGAAGATATAATCTGGAAGGTTTGTTGAAAATAGATGAAAAAATATCAAGCTTCATTTTCTTTGTCTTTCAGTTGTTTCTTTACCCCTTCTGTTGCTTGTTCTAACAAACACAAGGAAGAAAATGAATGAAACAAAAGATACCACCATCTCAATATCAGTAAGCTATTAATGTTCACTTTTTTCCTTAACATACTGCAGGTGTTAAAGTTTGATCCAGCTTTGCTTCAGTATATTATGTTGCATACCTCTCTATTGTCTTGCCATGAGCTAATTTTGATTTATAAAATCTCTCTCATCCTCCTAACAGTCAAAATTATTGAAAGAGGAACAGGAAAAAGCATTGCTGTTGTCTGCTCATCTATTTAACATAGTTTTCTAAAGATTTGGTAAAAATATTTATTAATCAAATAAAATTGATTAATCATCGATTGAAATACATTTTGGTAATCTGTCTTGAAAAGTCTCAAGTAACTTTAAAATGTTCAGAAATAGTGTATTCATATTTAAGTCAGTAAAATAAAACCCCATTCCAGGGGTGGGTTCCAAATTTTTTTACTACCACTCTCTGGATGTGGCTTAATTTTGTGGGAGTGGCTTGACGGCCATGTGACTGGGTGGGAGTGGCTTGACGGCCATGTGACTGGGTGGGAGTGGCTTGACGGTCATGTGACCGGGTGGAAGTGGCTTGGCAGTCATGTGACGGGGAGG
>QLTV01004297.1:250214-299123 GCA_003457575.1 Thermophis baileyi | reverse complement strand
ATAGAATATCCCTAGAGAAATTGAGAAACATGCTTTTAGAAAGGAAACAGACTCACTCTTAGTAGCCCCCACCTTTGTCAATGGGCCATCAAGGAATGGCCCAGCTCACTCATCCCCCCCCCACTTTGTTAATAGTCTGGACCAGTCTATCCTACATAACAAAGATCTACCTCCTTCAGACAGAGCCATATTAGGAATTGCCCAAAGCCCTTTCATTACACCACATGGGACCTGGGAAGATTACATCAGCCAAGCCTGGGACTCAGGACAGCCCACAAGAGTTGCCCCAGCATAAACCTGGGAGTCTGACAGCCAATCGGAGTGCATTACATACACAGGAACAGGAAACTAAGAGGTGGGGCCCAACAGAGGTCATAAAACCAAGAGACTCAGCATCTTTCTTCCTTTTTCTCTTGACCCAACATCTGGAAGCATGTGATCCACCCTTTCTGTTCAGGAACACAAGCCATGTGCTCCTGTCCACCATTAAACCTTCTTTCCAAGCAACTTCCATGAATCCAGTGTCTTTTTCCCCACTTGGAACTGAACCCAGAAGGATATTCCTTACAACACAGTCCATCTCGTCTCAGTTCCGTCTCATCCTGTCTGATAAGGCAGGAGAGGCAGACTGCGGGTCCAATCAGCCAAGGAGTATCAGCTGGCAGGTCTTGTAGAAGAGCCTTTTCTGCCATGGGCATGCACCACTTGTTGCATCCTCTCCCTGAGATTGGCCTTTTGTAAGGCTTTGAAGACTGTTCTGTGCCGGACTCTGTTTCTTGGCTATGTCAAGGGCTTTTTATGATTGTTTGGCTGCTATGTGTTTCATTTTAATATTTTGCATATTTTATTTGTTTGAATGTTGTGAGTCACCCAGAGATGTATCTGAAATGGATAGCTATATAAATAAAATCAAATAAAATTTAAGTTTGCAAAACATCTGGATCTTAAAATCATTCACATCTGCTCAGAACTGGTGGCTGGTCAGGCAAGTTTAGCTGAGATGATAGAGGCAACATCTTTTGAGGTGATTTGGGACTGATTTAAGCCTTTGAATCCTGAAAAAAATGAACAATATTCTCTGTGTGATTAAGCCTGTGATCTATTGATTACATCATTGTTGTCCTTGGTTGGTGAAACTCTTAAAGAGATGTCAGTGGCAAGGTACAAGCAGTGATTAATGCATCTTTAGGCAAGAAGGAGATGGTGATGCACTCCCAATTTATGAAGTCAGCCTTTGATAGTTATTTTGAATACTTAACTTGTTTCAAACAAACCTAGGCTTAATGCCAGCAAGATAGAATGACTGATTGATTCATCTGCAACTCTAAGTGGGATTGTGTCCGCAAGATGCAGCTGGCTTGTAATCTGGGATTTTTCTTGGACTCAGAGGTCTGTCTAGAACAGCAATTGGAGGCCATGGCAAAGAAGGCTTTTGCACAATTTTGTCAGGTGTAACCATTTCCGAATCAGGAGACACTGCTGGATTGCCACATTGTCATTTTAGATTTGGATTACTGCAACTCATTGCTGATTAACTTCAAGGTATAATTTAAGGTGCTATTCTTTTAAAGCCCTATGTAGCTCAGAATCTGACTATCCCCAAGTGCACTTGCTCCAAGTGAAATGCCTACCTGGTGAGATCAGAAAGATAATTAAGGGTTAATTAATAATTAAGGTTTCCGCTGCCAAAGCAAGATTATCAACACAAATACAAATACTGAGTTTTCTGAGTGATAACCCTCCTCTGTTAATAGTCTTTCCCTGAATTTAAGGACAGCACTGTCACTACAATGTTTCTGTTAGGGTTGAAGATCTGGCTCTGTCAGGAAATGGTTGGCGTAAGTTGGAAAGTTGAATTAGGAGCAGGTTCAACAGACCACTGGAACTGAAGCAGTTTATTGTTTGAATTATTTTAGCCCTATTACTGAATGTAGAAACATAAATTGCTCAGAATCTTGTGAATGGACTGGCATAGAAGCCTTAAATAATTTTTTTAAAATGTCAGAAATGCTTGAGTTATAAATAAGAGTATCTTGGAAATAAAGCCATTGTGTTGTAGCTTGAATAGGAAAGTTGGAAAAGTATATTTAGAACAACAACTGCATTTCCTGCTGAGTTCGTTATTAATATTAAAGGATCTCCATCAGCTGTCTTCCCAGCCTCTACTTGAGTATATTCTGAGGAGATAACTATTTTCATAGTTTCCCCTCCCTAATCACCCTTGTTATCTTTAGCTGCTCCTGTAATTTTAGGTTTTCTTCGCTCAAGTTTGCAAAGAAAGAAAAACATTCTTGGTTTGATTGTTCCAGTAAAGTCCCATTCCTGCCACCAAGACGACGCGGGATCAAAAGACACCTTAAGAAAACTTTTTAATCAACAGACTTTCAGCAAAAGGCACTGAAGGGGAACCCAAACGACTTGTGGACCCAGAGACTTTGATCATTTACTTTACACTCCCGCCTTACAGGTCAAGAGAGCCATAGCCAATCCGGAGAGGAAGCCGCCAAAAAGCAACCGCTTCCTACTCTCTGTCCCTCAGAAAGAACATCGAGTCGGGAGGAACGATGGGAAGGAAGGGCAGAAAGTTTAATAAACAGGAAGCGGCGGGTCGCGCGGAAACGAAGTCATAAATAGGTAGCCGGAACTTGGCTATGATAATTCGGCAGCTTCTGATTTGATCACCTCCGGGGGGGGGGTGTTGGGTGATCTTCGCGCTACCGCCGGTTTAAACGGGAAGCCAGTTCCTTCGCGTCGCGGTAACGTAGGCCGGAAGTAAATACTCCTGCGTCGGAGACCGAGCTGCCGGTTGTTAAGAGCCACTTCCCTGCGGCCCATGGCCGAAGGGGAAGCCGCCCCGGTAGCGGGGCCCGCCGCGGCGTCTAGCCAAGGGAACGAGAAAGCGGGAGAAGCGAGTGATGCCGGCGTGGACTGGGTAGAAAAGTTGCGCGACGAGTGTGAGCCCGAGCAGCACTGGCAGTACCGGCGGGACTTCTTGATTCGCAATGCGGAGGGTCTGTCCGTGAGCCGAAAGGACGACGCCGACCGCGCGGAGCTCCGTCGCCTGGTCTCTTTCTCCAGGGTGTGGGCCAACCACGTCTTCCTGGGTTGTCGGTAAGTTGGTGGCGGTAATATTTTTGGTGAAGAATTACAAATTTAATGTGCTTTCAAGAAACGGTATATTTTAGTATAGTAAAGTAGTGGGGGAAGAAGATTGATAATGTTTTTAGGGTTTTTTTTAATGTTTTTAATCCCATCTTCAAGTATTTTTATAAATAACTCAAGGCGGTAAACATACCAAATACTCCTCCCTCCTCCTATTTTCGCCACAATAAGTCTATAAGGTTTGACTGGAGAGAGAGAATGGCCCAAGGTCACCCAGCCAGCTTTCACGGGTAAGGCGGGTAAAGCGGGACTAGAGCTCACAGTCTCCTAATTTCTAGCCTGGTGTCTTAACCAATAGAACTGGCTCTCTGTTTTAAACGTAGTTCTGTCTTTTCTAGCCCGATACAAATGCTTCCATAGCTATCTTATCTGCAGAGATGATGTTACCATATGAGATTTGCTCTTGGGGAGCTGGTGGGTGGGATTGGAAGATTGCTTTGAAGTCTCCCACATTTCGAAAATTTGCAAGATGGTCATTTTTTATTCTGCTTTTTCTTACAAAAGTCACAGTGGCAAATGTGGAAATCCTAAGCGGTCTTTTATCTTCTAATTATTGCAGCTGCTACTATGATAAAGCACAATGTCTTTATTTTGTATAACTGACCTCTGCAGAATATAATGATTATAATACATTGTAATTCTTGGGTAATCTTCCCAAATACATTTCCTGTTTACTATTTTCCTTCTATACCCAGATTTAGAGGATTGAAGGAAAAGTATTGCTGTAATACTTATGGGGCACCTACAATTAAACTATCCCCACTGACTTGAGGATTGCATTTTTCTTTTCACTTAAATGCTTGGTTCTTGCTTTCGGTCTGTTGGTGTTACTTTTGATGTCATCCTAAATGTTTTCTGTTCACATAATAGAAATCTTTACTATAGCACAATCTTTGAATCAACATTCAATGAGTAGAAATCCTTGTAGTAGCTTGTCTAATACCTCCAATGTACTCTCTTGGGGTGAGCCTAATACAGGTAGTCCTCGACTTCCAACAGTTCATTTAGTGACTGTTCAAAGTTACAACGGCATTGAAAAATGTGACTTATGACCTTTTTTCATAGTTACAGCCTTTGCAGCATCCCCACGATCATGTGATCAAAATTCAGATGCTGGCAACTGACTCATATTTATGACTCTTGCTGTGTCCTGAGGTCATGTGATCACCTTTTGTGACCTGACAAGCAAAGTCAATGGGGAAGCCGCATTCACTTAACAACCATGTTACTAATTTAAGAACTGCAGTGATTCACTTGACTCGGCGCATGTGCAGCAGCCTTTGCGCATGCGCAGAGGGTTCGTTGCCAGCCGCTTTCAAGCAGTGGCGACCGGGAAACCGGTTCGGGGGCATGGCAAGCCGGTCATCACTACCGGTTCGACAAATGGGACCAAATTTCCGCTACCGGCTTGCGCGAACCGGTTGCAACCCACCACTGATGTGATCCCCTATTGCGACTTTCTGACAAGCAAAGTCAATGGGGAAGCCAAATTCACTTAACAACTGGGTTATTAACTTATCAGCTGCAGGGATTCACTTAACAACTGTGGCAAGAAAGGTCATAAAATGGGGCAAAACTCACTTAAATGTCTCACTTAACAACAAATGTTGGGCTCAATTGTGGACGTAAATCGAGGGCTATCTGTATGTTTTACTAGCCTAAGTACTTAAGACTTGATATTTGTTTTTTAAAAAATCAAGGCTTTGAGCTTTTATTTACTGTGCTTTATATTAAATTTAACAATTGTACATCACCTTGAAATTCTAAACAGAATGATGTTTTAAATAGCTTAACTAAATAGTTTAACATGCACCAACCCAATGCTTGTGCTTTAGAAGCCATTGATGCTCTAAATGTCATGAATATAGAATCCATTTTCCTCAAAGTGCTAATTTCTATCTTTTCCTGCTTAGATATTCTCCGCAAGTGATGGAAAAGGTGATGGACATGGCTGTAGGCATTACAGTGACCAATGCTCCAACCCACACTCTGAGAGATGAACTGGTTGCCAAGGTGAAACGAGGCATATCCAGTAGCAATGGTTAGCAGATCATAGCTGGCAAATACACATAGGAATATATTTAACCAAATACATGTTAGCTTATTTGTTAAAATTGTTAATACTTCAGAAATTATTTAATTTAATTACTGCTCTGATAATTCTTAAAACTTTTAAAGTTTGTAAGGTGGTTTTTTTAAATTGGTGTTAAATAGCATTAAATAGTTACAATTCATAGTTCAGTTTGCCTTTTTATCTCCCCCCACCCCCAAAAAAACACCCCAAAATGAAAAGGCTCCAGCTTTTTTGATCCAAATTATAAATTCATGGGAGAGGTTATTTATCTTTTGTATTAAATATAAACTTTTTGCAAAATTTAATTCATTAGAGTTATGGTTAAGGTAAAAGTAGATACTTTGGCTCTAATTCTCTTGGTAGTGTTTTATGGAAATAAGGATACTTGTATTTACTCAGAATTACATACATAATTTGTTTATGCTTTCCAGAAGGTCCTTGCAAGAAGCAGGCTGTTGGTGCTGACAAACCGTTTGAAGTTAATAATGAAAAGTCCACAAAGGCAGAGCTGAGGGTGGAAACAGATAAGGAATCTCTAAAGAACTTAGAAAAAGATATATCAGAAACCCCAGAGAAGACTCAGTCTTTGCCTACAGCAGCTTCAGCCTTGACCCAAAAGGTAGAGCCTACAACAGCTTCAACTGTATCTCAGAAGACAAAACCTGCTTCAGCTTCAAAATTGACTCCCAATGTAGCGCCTGCAGCAGCTTCAACTGTGACCCAGAAGATTGCTCCTGCAGCGTCTTTAACTGGAGGAGGAATAGAAAGCAAAGCTGCTAGTTACGAATCTACACCAGCTAATAAGCACAAATCTGAAAATGTCTTACAAGTTGAAAAGAAAGTTGGCTTGGAAAGTACTACAGTATTAGCTTCAAAAAGTAGTTCACATACAAGTGTAGCCCCTATTAAAGTGCCCTGCAAATTGTTGACACATGAAGATGCAAAAGAAAGGCAACCATTTTTCAATAGGCTCTACAAAGCCGTTGCTTGGAAGTTAGTTGCTGCTGGAGGATTTAGTCCAAGTGTCAACCATGTAGAACTCTTAAACTCATCCATTCAGTCTGTAAAGGCAACATTAGATGTTGAATTTGTTCCACTGAAAGAGCTTGCAGATTTACCTCAAAATAAAAGCTCTCAGGAAAGTATAGTTTGTGAACTGAGATGCAAATCTGTGTATTTGGGTACTGGCTGCGGGAAAAGTAAGGAAAATGCCAAAGCAGTTGCTTCAAGGGAAGCACTGAAACTATTTCTCAAGAAGAAAGTTATTGTGAAATTATGTAAAAGGAAATACAAAGGAAGAGAAATTGAAGATTTGGTGCTTCTTGATGAAGAATCCAAACCATTAAATTTACCTCCTGCTCTACGAAATCCTCAAGAAATACTGCATAACAGTGAATCTGTTACAGCCTATACTAGCAAATGATGTTTTATCACAATTAACTGAGTTATCTTTGTACAGTAAAGGAGAGTCCCAGATATTTTTTATTTCTTGGTTCTGTTTTGCAGAATAAATACCATTATTATTCTTTTCACTCAGTAGTAAATGTAAATAATTCTTTAAAGATGTAAAGCGTGCAGAGATATGCCTTAAAATTTAGCACACTAGTGTGCTGTTTTATTTGCTAAATAGTCTACTGAACTCTTATATTTTTAAACTAATCAAGGTACAGTTTGCTGGTCAATGCAGTCTCATTTTGTAACTCCTACAATTTGGTAACAGTAATGCTCATTTTTGAACCCTGATCCTTTATAAACCGTTAATAAAATACGCAAACAACAACCATTGTACCTAGATGGTAAAATGTTATTTTAAAATAGAAATATTTAATCACCTGCTTCATGTGTTGGTCATACTGTTCACATGCCTGTTTAAAAAGCAAACTTGATTTGGATTGTTTTAATTAAGTAGTGGTATTTAAATTTTAATTCAAAGAAGCATATGCTGGTCCTTTTTTAATATCAAAGTTACAAATTGTCATTAAATCTTCAATTTTCTTACTTTACTAAGGTTCCTCAAAGTGAATTTAATATCCAAATTTGTGAAAAATATCACATTCACTTTTTCAAATAAACATAGCTTTCTATACTAAGCAAATTTTTATGTCTAATAATTTAGGGGGGAATTCTTGCATTTTATGTAATGTATTGTTTTGACTGAGCACTTTTAATGATCTCAACCCTTTTTTTATAACTTTGATATTTGCTTTTAAAAAAAATCTTGTGCTGTAAATTAACAAGTTCAACAAATATGAGGTGCTAGTTTTATTAAAACATCTGCATTGCGTTCTAATCTTATGTATTTTCAAATATGTTTTCTAGGATTTAACAGATAAAACTTGTTGCACTAATTTACTGTGCAAGAGTGAAAACTCTGCAGTGCTGTTTTTTCTCATAGTCACACATGTCTGGCAGTGCTTTTTTTCTAAAGCAGAGCTCTATATTGTGTTCTCTCTGCAATGCTTATACTAGAGTCATTACATTTCAAGCATATCTCTCTAAATTAAAATCAAATCCCACTTTCATTGTGCAACAGCTACTGAAAAATAGAGCAATCTTACTGACCCAGGCTATGATTCAGTAATTCACAAGCATTTATTGGAGCTTATTATTTGTCTCCTGATTCAGTTAGAAGCTGTTGATATAATTTGACATGTTGTAAAAGTAGTTAGCACTAAGAATTGGTTTTAGGAATGTATTTTTGCAATGGTTGAGGATCCTCTGTATGACCTGTGCTACCTTCTTTTAATTCAGTTTAAAGTTTAATACTTTATTAAAATTATGAATTGAATTATGGCTTCTCTGAGTTTTAGTCATTGATTTGGTGATTTTCAGAGATTTAAGTGACAGTGTTTCTTAGTGGCCACTTTCAGATTTGTGGACCAACTCCTAAATCTTAGCAAAGGCTAGGCTGGCAGAGGATTCTGGGTTTTGAAGTTCATAAATCTAGAAATTGCCAGAGTTTGGAAACTATTATTTAAATTCAATATATTTTTAAAGCACTCTTTTTGCAAGTGTATTCTGTTTGGTTTTAATGAATTTATTTTGGGAGGTTCTGAATGATCCATGAGTATCTTTTGACAAAAACAAATAAGACTTCCATCAGTAGTTTTCCCTAACATTGAGATTTTTCTTAAAGTAATCTAAGCCATTAGTGATTTGAACAGGGCCAGGATATAAATGTTGACAAAAATAGTATATTATCATTTCATGTTTTAAATGAAACACAAGTAGAAATTACAGCAAAGTATTGCTTGAACTGCTAATATAATGCTGTTCATCTGACCTCTAGAAACAAATTGGCTTGTCCCTACATGTATGCCCTGTGCCCCTGGAAACCTTTCCAGAGAATTTGGGTGGGTGTGTCAGAAGCAGTAAAAATGAGAGGAAGATGGGAGCTACTAGTGAAAGAAAGGACTGGAATAGTCTTCTCTATTAAGATTGAATGTTAAGATTCCATTTTGGCAATTTCTTACTGTCAGTAAACTTTTTGGACATCCACATTGTTCAGAAGGATTTGTGATCCTTTGGAAAGGTTTAGAGAAGGATAGGAAAACCCTTCAATGAACTTTGTTTAACTTCATAATCCAAAGCAGTATTTTAATAGTCTTTTCAAATCAAATTAAAATGAGTATTGTGTAGCAATACTAGAAAAGAGATGATTGTGATTTTTTTTAAAGTTGCATCCAGTGTAAATTACCTTAAATAAAGACATTTTCTATTGTTTGGCTCCTGTTCAGATTTAAACAAATGTTTAAGAAATGTTAATATTTATGGGCTCATAAGCCAGATAGAGATACTATTTGCTCTGGATTAGTGATATTTTGTGGTATTTTTCCTGCTAAAAAACTTGTATATCAATCTGACTTGTGTTTGACTAAGAGTGGGGATGCTCTCAGAGAAGCCCAGTGTTTCACTTCAGACCAGTCCCTATCTCTCTGTTCAAGCTAACCCATATAATGATGTAGACAAACATTGGAGAATGGTATGCTATAAATACTGCCTTCAGTGCCTGAATTAAGTGCTTATGTAGGTGTATTACCCTGAAATCAGATATAACATTGAATCGGAGTAGGGGGGGAAATAGTGCCTTTAGTGAAAAGCACTTCAGATTGTACCTATGTTTTGCTACAAATGTATACTTTTGTTCCCATTGTTACATTTGTTTATATGAAAATGGGTTAATGAATGCAAGGAATAGTCATGGAACTGGTAATTTTTAATGAAATGTTTCCTTGTGTTAAGAGGTTTTGTGACAGGTATGCTAGCTGAAAACTCAACTAAATAAATAAATGGGTAAAAGTAGTACACTATAGTACACTATATTTTAAGACCCCTAATGCCTGGCTTCATATATTGAGTTAAACTGTAACATGATTTACTTCATTTTGGCTTTATGTGTTGTGCAAATTGAGCAACTGGTTTGTAAACAAGGATGGACATGTATGGATCAGGCCAATTTGAGTTTCTTCAATGGAGCAAACCATGGCTTAATACAATATACAGTTTATTTCCACTTTTATGTTCTTATCTCAACAAAAACTTGTGTCTCAATATACATGCAAAAGTATACCATTAACAGATGATGCAGTGAAGATACCTCTATTATGGTAATACTGTATCTATATAGCATTTGTGATATAGGACTTATTTCATGCATCCATAAGATGAGAATTGCTGATCTAACACTCTCCCCCCTTTGCCTATTGTTGCAAAGAACTAGGCCCCAGAAATATTTAGTGGGTTATACCTTCGCCACCACTCTAAGATTGCCTCTGGAATAGAGGCAGTCTTCTAGTGGCTTACAGACCTAACATCTAGATGGGGTAAGGAACTCTTTTAAGTAGTGAGATCAGATGAAACTGAAAACCAAATTGAGAACCAATTGGAGATACTTTTCTTGCCTTGGATTGCTTAATTTCTAAATTGAGAAGATCCTCCTCCAGTAATGCTTTATGAGCTAGACCCTTGAGCTAGACATTCTTTCCAAAACTACTTCATATGTAGAACTTGGTGATGCTCAGGGAAAACTCAAAAGGAGCTGCATGGGCCTCTGCATTATTTTTTGTCTTTCTGGTTGAAGCTTGTGTGTTGGTGTTTTTAAAAAATTGTATTGCAAGAAGCAGTAGTTGAAATTATAATGACAGGAAAGTATTGGCATTTATATATGATCTGAAAGCACAAATAAGGAAAGATGAAATTTTGAATTTAAACGTGTGTAATTCAATTCCCTTTACTAAAAGTTATATTAGTTGAGTTTAAATGAATATCAACATGATTTTAAAGAATAAATCCTATTTCTATTTTCGCTATCTGCTCTATTCCATTATGTCTAAGGAGTCACTTTGTAGCTTGTACTTCTGAGAGAGCCAAATGACCTTAGCAATTTCCATTGATTCCAGAAAAACTCCATTGTTTTTACAATATCCTAAAGGTAGGTGGCAGCACTTTACAGACCTCAGCCAATATCAGAAATGCTAGGCCTGGTTGGAAGTGTTTTTTTAAAAAAAATCATTTTCTTGCCATTTTTTTAAAAAATAGAAAAATATACAAAAGCACACCCATCCACTATAGTAATTATAATAGCAAAAAAGAAAATAAAACATCCTAAGCCAATGTAATTCATTTAAATATACCATGTTTATATCCATATAATCAATGTATCTAATTAGGCATGAGTGTCTATTCTAAATGGTTATGAAATAACATTTTTTTCAGTTAGTAAAAAATGTCTTAAAAATAGATAAGTTACACATTACTTAAATCTATTCTCTAATATATCCAAATCAGTCCCTCAATATAATTCTCTTGGCTATTCCCTGGATCTAACATAGGTAATATTCCTCAACAATGGTCAGATTCTACAATTTTGGAATATAACATTACTCAAAAAAGAAACCAAACCACATATGACCAAACAATATGAATTAATGTATCTCAAATGTCATATGTCACTCACAGAAGAAAATCTACAACCCATCTTTTGCATATATTCTTTGAGGAATCCAAACATACAAACTTAACATTTTTAAAAAACTTGCATTCACTGATGTTCCATTATCAGGTATTCCAACCACTTATTTCATAATTATAAATATTAATTTTGAATTTAAATATGTTGGGGAATATGGTGATGCTGCAATGGTCGTAAATGTGAAAAATGGAATAAATCACTTTTTTCTGTGCCATTGTAACTTTGAACCGTCACTAAATTAATGTTAAGTTGAGGACTACCTGTAGATATTTCAATTATATTGGGTTTTCTGGTTCTAAGGCTGTAATAAAGAGATATACCTTTTCAATGAAGTCTATAATGATTTGATACTCAATTAAATTGACAGTCCACATATAGATGATAAAATAAGTGCCCACTTTTAGTTTGAAAATCTAGTAAATTAAAACCTTTATGAAGATAAAATGTGAGTCTATCTTACTATCTGAATGAAATCCCTATTTCTAATTAAAATATTTATCGATCAAGGAGAAATGCTTGTTTCTCATTAATCTTACTCTACTAACTTCCCCTAAGATGAGGCTGACCCCAACCCTGTTGGGCTTCAGGAAGGCCCTCAAAACAAGGCTTTGTCATCTAGCTTTGGGGACCCCATGACAAAGTGGATCCTGGTAGGTGATTATATGGCTGTTAATGGAATGCACCCTATTCGTGTTTTCCTGCTATTTTTTTTTTACTGTTTTCATTTATTTTAAATTGGTTTAACATCATTTACTTTTCACATTTACTCTTTTCTAGCCACAAACCTTCAAACAACCCTTCTAGCTCGTTAATTACTCAGAAATTACATTCTTCAACCAATCCCAAACCCGCCTGCACGTCATTGTTTGACTCAAGCAATGGGGAGAGGAGACATGAATATTTGCATAATATATGCAGGCAAATGAAAGATGAGAATCTGAGGTTTTCTGATAAGAATTGTTCTCCTGTGTTCTTCCTCACCCCCTAACAAAAGACCGTGATTTAAGAAAATAGCCTGTATTTCGAGAAATCAAAAAAGCGGAAAATATATTCTACTTTCGCTTTTTCGTTTTGCTCACTATAACCTACAAGATAAAGGGTCCAACAGAGTTTTATAAAGCTGAAAATGGTAATATTATCACATCAGCGTTCTGAAGACCTGCTCTCTAGGCTACTTGCGGAGGACTTGTTCCTCTGGGCTTTCTCGCCGCCTAGGGGAAAGTCCCCGGACCCCGGGCAGAGAGTGCCGCGTGCTTTCACGCGCGCTATATACCCTCTCGCAAACTCACGCTTCTTCCGCCAAGAAGCCCTCAGGGCCGAGCGGGTGAGTGCGGGAGGGGCTCTCGTCAGCTCCATAGTTACGCAGGTAGTGCGCATGTGCTCCTTCCCAAGGAGGCGGTCGCACCAACAAAACGGGGCTCATTCTTAGGACGCTTCTTTTTTCTTGGCCGCTGCTTCTACGGAGCCTTAACTGCTACTTCTGCATCGCAACCACGTAGGTTTTGTAAATCAATGATTTTTTTATCGGTCCCGGAAAGTGTAGAAAGAATCATTGTAGAATCGTTGCGGTTGTATTTTTCTACGATTAGTTAATGCAAGAGTTTTGTCCTTGTTTTGGGGCTGTTGCAAGGCTGTTGCATGTCTACATGACAAACAATATTTGCACTAAAATCTTGTAACTTTATATTCCTTGTCAGCTCGTTTGGGAGATGTTTCTCCGAATGACAGAGTATAAAACATAAATCTGTAAGAGCAGGTTGACCTATGTCTATGTCACGCTTTCCTCCAGAGTCCCAAGGAGTCTTTGGCAGGCTTCTGAATATTGCTCTAGAAATTGTTTACTGTGTAACATGGAATTCCTGTTTTTTCGGCTACCTTCCCCAGTCAGGCCAGAGAAAACCATTGTTAAATGTAACAATGCACAGAGGTAGCTCGAGACTAAACTGCTTACTTTACTCTTCCTGGGAAGCTGATTAGAGAAAAACCCAGTCTAAATCCACAGAAAAACTGGCAGTTCGCTAGTTTTCTCTTCCCGAACCCTAAGAGCAGCATCACTTGACCTTTTTTTGCTTTTCTCCTTTTTCGACTTAATTACATCGCGCCACCTAACTAGAGCCGGGATCTGCGAGGGGCGCGGGACGAGAGGGGGGGAAGAGGAGGCCTAACTCTTGCCATCAAGGCGGAGTTTGAGGTTCTTTCTGGAGTGGATGAGGCGACTTAATGCTCGTTTGTTCACTCTCGCTCATTTCAGACGTTACCGCAGATCCCGTGTGACGCTGGGACTCAATGCGGCTGGGATGTCGTGAAAACCCTGCCTGGAAATTACATTTGCTTTTCTTGAATTTGGTTACCCGCGACTCTTGCCCTGCCTGTTCCTGTTTCCATGCCCGACTATAAAAAGAGGATGGGTGAAAAAGAGCAGTGGCCGGCACGTGCTCCTTAATATGCCTCGTTCCTATGGCTTTATTACCTCTCATCTCCCCGAGCGGAGAGAACTGGAGGAAAGAGTGGGAGCGGTCTAGGGCGGGGAGATAGCACGTTTCCTTGGGACCCGGCAGAGTCTAATTCTGACTCGGTCTCTTTAAATGAAATCCCGCCTTTCCCTCCCGCCCCGTTTGCCTTCTGATGTCCCACCATACTGGACCAATGGCATAGGTCGTAAGGGGAAGGCGGGAGAATGTGAACCGGCCGCACCTTATAAGGACAGGGCCTTGCGCATGCGTACTCTGCGGATCGAAGGGGGTGCGAGGAAGGAAAAAGAGGCGGGGAGTTCCAAGTGAGGCAGGAGAGCATTTCTCTTAGCCCCCCCCCCCTTCGGCCGATTAAAGACGCAGCCACCTGAGAGTCTCCCTCGCTGCCCCCTTTCCTCCCTTCCTGCCCTGGAGCGATCCGAGCGGGCTGAACGAAGAGGGAAGGGGGTGTCACGTCCGGTAACGATGTTGGGGTCGCCGGGGCAACAGCCCGGGGGGGCGGGGTCTGGGGCGACGGCCGGGGCAGCTGCCGGTTCTGCTGCCCCTGCCGCCGGCGGGGCCGGGGGCATCGCGAGCTTCCCGTGCGGAGGGGCGTCTGAGAAGCTGTTGGCGCGCTACGTGCAAGACTACCTGGAGTGCGTCGAGTCGTTGCCGCTGGACATGCAGAGGTTGGCCTCGCTTCTGCGCGAGATGGACACGCGCTGCCGTGGTGAGCAAGAGGGGCGCGAGCGCGATTGGGGGGTGGGGCGGCGGCGGAGCGGGGGTTGCGCCGATGACGGGCGCTGCCAACTGATTATGGAGACTGCTCTCCCCTCAGCTCAGTCGGAGAGCTCTTCCTCCTGAAGAGGAGGGGCGATCCCCTTCCCCTCCTCCCGACTCTGGGTTGGGGGCAGAGAAAATGGCCACCCTTCTTTTGCCCTCACCCCACCCTATTAGGGGGCAGGCGCTTGGGAAGAAGCCGGCCCGAAGAGGCTCCTTTTAGGCCCCGAGGGAGCGCGAAGTGGGTGGTGGGTGGCGGCCGGCGTCGCTCCGGCTTCTGGCGCTGACAGTCGCCTTGGTTTGCCGCGCTCACGCGGGCCCCTGTCACGGTCCCGCGACTGAGGCGGAGACGAGGAGGCATGTTGCCTTGTTTGGGATGATGCTCCGGATGTGACAAATACGTGAAAATGTATCGTTCGGTAAGATCTTCCCTCCGTAGGCGGTTATGTTTCAGAGCTGGGGATAAACGTAATGCTGTTTCAGCAGTTGTATGAGAGTAAGTAAGGTGACTTTTTTTGGGGGGGGGTTAATCATTTGCGTGCCAATCTTGAGGGAACATAAATTTCCCAAGTCACTTGCTGCTAGGTAGTTTTTTACTTGCCTCAGAGTAGTACAAGTGTATCCAGTCCTTTAGACCAGGGGTCTCCAACCTTGGCAACTTTAAGACTTGTGGACTTCAACTCCCAGAATTCCTCAGCCAGCTATGCTGGCTGAGGAATTCTGGGAGTTGAAGTCCACAAGTCTTAAAGTTGCCAAGGTTGGAGACCCCTGCTTTAGACCACCGTAGAATGCAGGAATAACTTAAATAATGTTTAAAGGGGAAGGATTCAAATACAATGCCCAATTGTATAAATAGACCCAAGTACACGTGTTTTTATTATGAATTATATGTTCTTCGTTAGTACATCAGTAGTGACAGAGAAGCTAGTACAATTTTTTTTTCTTTTGGGAAAGGAGGGGACTCCTCCACATTTAAACTCATTGATTATGGGACATTTTGCACCGATAGATAACCAGAAGGTCAGTCAAGTGAAAGGAAGGTGTTGGCCTTTTTTTGAAGTGAGAATTACTTTGGGAGAGAAGCACACAACAGGCCAATTTATGAAAGAGTCTTACTGAGTTCAGCAGCATTTACACTAGAAGAATATTGAGGATTGTCACTATAAACTTTTTGTAGATAGTTGGATATAATTTTATCATGGTTTTGAATTGGTGCTAGTCTACGCTCAGCCTACAGGGTTGCTGTTGTGAGAAATTGAAGGTGTGGTGCCATGCATTGCACACCATCTTCAGATCCTAAGAAAAAGATAGATATAAATCAAATAAAAAGTATTTTTGGTTTTCCTTAATGTATTAAATAGTATTTTACTTTTGTGACCTTGAATAAGGCAATTTTGGCATATAACTACCCTGTCAAAGCTTTTGTTCCTATTTTCCTTCTAAAAGATGCTGCAATTCACTTTATATTGGAGATAATAGATAAATTGTTCAAATGTTATTTAGATTAGGTTCTACTTCGCTAGCATTTAGATTAGAACATCAAATACATTTAATAAACGTATATGGGATTTATTCTTTTCTTTCTTTAAAAAGAAATAAATAGAATTTCAAAATACAAAATTGCAGGAAAAAACATGGAAAACTACAAAAACAAACAAAAAAAAACAGAAAGTGGTGATATATGTCACCTATTGATTAAATGTCAAAGATTTCTAAATTTGTATTGGGAAAAATATGATTGACTAACATCAAAAAATGTCATAAAATCTCTTCCACAAAAAACTTAATTCATTATTTTTATTAGTTGGTAAAATTGCCTTTTCAAAAATGAGTAAGTCACATATCTCTCAAATCTTTTTTTGTTGTTAGTTGCGAAGTCGTGTCCAAGAATAACTACAATTTCTCTAAATAATTCTCTTAGGAATAGCCCAAGCCCATAATAATCATTATTTCGCAAAAAATAGTCTAATTCCAAAATTTCAGGACATACTTTAACATCTTTAATTAAAAAAAAAAATTCCAGTAATTCACAGGATCAAATTGTATGAGTGAAATTTTTTATATTGCCAGCAGAGGAAATCTGATATGCATCCTTTAAAATATGTTCTTTGGGGTGTCCAGTAAATTCAAAATAGGATCTTTTAATGGACTGAAACAATTTTAAATGAAATGTTTTTAAGATCTGCAACCATTGATATCCCAGCATGGAATGTTTATATTCTTTAATTTTGGTTTTGGTGCTATATGTTAAAAAATGCACTATCTTTATTATTATTTTTTAATCCCGAAGGCTTGTTATTTTGTAACATTGTGATCTCAAATGTGCAGTCTATGGACAGCATGTGGCCCCTTGAGTAATTTTCTGCAACGCAAAGCAGTAGCTAGAAACATTAAGCCTTGTGAAGCATAGTCTTGCATCTGATGAGGGGTGTCCCAAAAGAATGTGACATGACTCCTTGCCCATATTCAGTTGAATTAACAAGTGAAGCAAGAGCAAAGTAGACTGAGTGAGTAATAAAGGAGCATACTGGTTCATTGGCTCAAAAGCAATTTAAAGTGCCTCACCGCTCCATAGCAGGACATCAGCTGCCAAAAGTAGAATAGCAGTTTGCTGATCTTGTCAGGCACTGTGGAGCTAGCCCTGGCTTATTACTATAATTTACATTTTATACGTAATATTCATAAAATAGAAAACAATGATTTAGGGATTTTGAACTTATGATACTCTTGTGATGCTTTTCAACAGAAGCTTTGAAAGAAATTGATGAGGTGTATGAAAAATACAAAGCAGAAGATGATCCTGCACAGAAAAAGCGTTTGCAGCAGTATCTTCAGCGGGCTTTGATCAACAGTCAAGAACTTGGAGACGAAAAAATACAAATAGTTACTCAGATGCTTGAATTAGTGGAGAACAGAGCCCGCCAGATAGAATCCCACTCTCAGTGTTTTCAAGATCTGTCAGATACTGAAAAACCTATTGAAAAGTCAAAACAGGATCCATGTCAACCAGAAAGATCTTCACGAAGACCTCGTCGACAACGTACTAGTGAAAGCCGTGATATATGCCATATAGCCAATGGAATTGATGAGTATGATGACCAGCCACCTAAAGAAAAAAGATCCAAATCTGCTAAAAAGAAAAAACGCTCTAAAGCTAAACAAGAAAGGGAAGCTTCACCAGTAGAATTTGCAGTTGACCCTAATGAGCCAACTTATTGTCTCTGTGACCAGGTGTCTTATGGAGAAATGATAGGCTGTGACAATGATCTGTGTCCCATTGAGTGGTTTCATTTTTCATGTGTCGGACTCACTTATAAACCAAAGGGAAAATGGTATTGCCCAAAGTGCAGAGGAGACAATGAGAAGACTATGGATAAATGTACAGACAAATCCAAAAAGGATAGAAGATCAAGGTAGTAAATGCTCTAGTGCACAGACAGCTGTGTGGTTTCTATAAAACTATTTAATAAGCAGATTAGTATTTTAGAATAATGCATAAAACTATGCAATAATTTTTAAGATGCACAATACTATTGGAATGTTCACAGATGTTAATACTTTTTTCTGCTTTTGAATATTCTGCACTAAATAACCAAAATTTTCAAACAGGGTCACATGGGAGTAGCACAGAAGGAATTTAGGAATTCCAGATTCCTCGCTCTTTTTAATTGTGGAATTATGGTGATGTATGAAGAAGAAAGACTGGAAAGATAATCATGTTAAAACTGATTTGTTAACAATTGTTGTGGTTGTAAATTTAGTTGAGTATAGCACATTTTGCTGAGAACATGTTAGTTCTATGATGCTTTTAGTCTTCAGAATTCTAAAGATAATATTTGAATCTATTGCCAAACTTTAAATTTTAAGCCTTTGAAAATATAAAGCCAGTTTTTCTTCGTGTCTTCCATGTGATCTATCTATATGTCATTAACTTATTTTATATTAATTTTGTGAGTTTATAAGTCTGTTTAAAGAAAATATATTAAACAAATACTGGAAGAGTTGCAATCAGCATTAATTGCAGTCCTAAACTGAACTATTTGTTCTTCTCACTATGCTCTTCAGTTTTTTCAGTCCTTTTGTGACATCTTGTCCATAATTCCTTGGATGTTAGAAAAAAAGTATGTAATCATGTTGCAAAATTTAGATATACAAAGAATACATAAATACTATAAGATCAGTTTGTGAAGTAAGCTTGACTGATCCTATTATTTTATTTTATTTTGCTTTACAGGCTCTAAGGGCTGAGCAAAGAGCATTCATAGGAAAAAGTTGTTATTCTCTGGAAGAGTAGTCCTATAGGCATAGAGAGAACATACATCTGAAATATAGCAACTCTTAATGAAATATTTTACATTAAGAACTATGGCATGTCTTTGAAACAATAACTAAAAGTATCTCCTAACTAAATATTTCTTTAATGGAACAGTTTTGAAATTGATGATATACAGCTGTAGTCATCTGACTGCCTAACTCCGTGATGGCGAACCTATGGCACGCGTGCCAGAGGTGGCACGCAGAGCCCTCTCTGTGGGCACGTGTGCTGTCACCAGCTGCTCTTCTGGTTTCTGGCGCACATGTGCAGCTGGTCTTCACGGGTGCCGGAGCACCAGAAAACGCCCCGAAAAATGGCCTGAAAATGCCCCGGAAAACGGCCCAGAAATGGCCTGAAAATGGCCTGAAAACAGCCAGAAAATGGCCCCAAAATGGCGTGAAAACGCCCCAGAAAATGCCCTGAAAAACAGCCTGAAAACGGCCCCAAAACAGCTTGAAAAGGGCTGGAAAACGGCTGGAAAATGGCCTGGAAAACGGCTAAAAAACCAGCCAAAAATGGCCAAAAAACAGGCATGTGCGCGCCGGCCAGCTGGTCTTCAGGTTTCCGGTGCTCCGGCACGCACACATGCACGCACATGCACACGTGTTACGGTTTGGGCACTCGGTCCCAAAAAGGTTCACCATCACTGGCCTAACTTAATGCCATAGATTTTCCCAGATATTAATTTTATTTTTCTCTAGAAGATTAGAGTACTTCATTTTATTTATTAGACATTACAGACTCCATATAAGTAAACCTATTGTAAAGTAAAAAGATAAGCAGGCCAACAAAAAGTTCCAGTATTGAATTCTTGTTCCTATGATGTGAAATAACATTTGGCCATTTCTTACATTTTGAGTGAGGTTTGAAAAAAAAGCTTGGATACTACAAAAATTTCAAATTAATTTAAATATTCAAAAATGGTTATTTTGAAAGCATGGCAGCACAGCTGCATCATGTGGACTAACGATATTTAACTAGAAATTGTACTATATAAGGATTGGATTATTTCATATGGCCGTTATATCCATGCTGAATCTGAAATTGTGTCTCATGAATTAATTGTATCCACTAAACTGACAAGGTATGTCATGGTCAAATGGCATTGCCTTCTTCTATAAATATGTCTTAACTTGTTAGGGAGACACTAATTGCACATTCCTAATATAGCTATGTTTTAATTTGAATATTTGCCCCCCCCCCAAACATAGTTCTGCAATGGGCAGATAAAAGGAAATTCTAACTTACTAATATGCTTCTGTAGTTGCTACTTCTTACTTTTCTGGATGATCCAAGGAAAGAAATCATACAGTAATTTTATGATTGTGTGTAAAATTTGGAAGAATGTTAACTTTAATTGACTAATATGTGCACTACAACATCATTACCATAAAACAGACTATTTACATATTCATATCTGTTTGTGGACACAATACTTCTGTAACCAGAGAATGATGTGCATTAACTTCTGATAAGAGCAGCCACAATACCTGTGTCTCTACTTTTGAGAAAAACTGATTCTTAGTCAATTACAAATAGTCAACTACATTAGTAAAATTATAATGCTTCCTATTTTTAGAAACTGTATTATTGCTATGAAGTTCTGTTTTGATTTTTTTAAATATAATGTGGCTTGATATAATATGACAATCTCCTTGGTTCAAAATTTATAAGCATAAGCACATGGAAATTAGAAATGTGCCACCAGAATGTATCAGCTACTTGGATCTAATATTTTGCATGCTATGATTTATGAATAAAAAATACTGGTTGTAAAATTGTATCTGAATTTCCCCCCAGTTTTTTCTATCATGCATTCATAGGCTGGAATCCAAAGAACTTCTGTATACAGAAGGTATCTTTCTAATTTGTATAAACAGATTGTTAGGATTTTTTTTAATAAGTTCTCTTTGGCATATAAAATACAATTAAGCATGCTGTAGGATGTGTCGAGCTTGGAATGGGATTGAAAAGTAAAATTCTAGATAGGATATGACGTGGTAATATGGAATGCATGTATTATATTATTCTGTGCCTGAAGACATCTTGAACAATAATACATTGTTAAAGCGCTAGTGAAACTAGCATTTTGTATGAGTATTGAGGTTTACCTTATACCCTTAATTGTTACGTTAAATGCACACTCATTTCAGGTTCCATAAATCTTATTGACAGCCTGCAACAGTCTTATACATCAGAATGAAAAGAGTTCTGATGTGAAGTGTTATTTCCTTCTAATCCTCCAAATTTAACCGTGTAGCTTATAAAAAGTTAAAGGTAAGAATAGTCAGAAATTGCAGTTTACATAGCATATATTCTGTTGCATCACACAATATAATACCTAAAACATATCTGTGCATGTTTCGATATAACCAAAAAGAGTATTAATGAGCAATATTTAACATGACTAAAAAGGGAAGTTGCCTCATAAAATGGGCTAATAGTAATAGTATAATCATTAACTTGTTTTATAGTTGATATCAAAAATAACTGGCACCTCTCTTGCAGAGAGACTACATGTCTATGTTTCCCTACAAAGCCAGTGTTTAGTCTCTCTCTGCTTGCTGTTGGCCAAAACTATTGACACCCTTGTTTTAGTAATTACAAGAATCTGTTAAATTATACATCAAAGTGTTCGTTGTTTGAACTGTCTTGTGAATGGCATTTACTTTTGTCAGTTTCAACTTGCTTCATGGCAAATTGGGATTCTTGGGAAAAAGTAAGGAGTAGCAATACTTTTGGATGCATCTGTGATTTCTAAGAGTTGCATGAATCATTTCATATGATGAATATTATATACATTTACTAAAACAACAATATAATGTGAGATGTTAAGGATTTTCTTAGCATGGCTATTTCCAATTGAAAAAATATTGAAAAGAGCCGTGGTAGTGCAGTGGTTAGAGCAGGGGTGTCAAACTCAAGGCCCCTGGCCGGATCCGGCCCGTGGGGTGCTTAGATCTGGCCTGCGAGGCAGCCCTGGAAATAGTGAAGGACTGGCCCGCGGTGCCTCTGCCAGCGAAAACGGAGCTTGGGAGGGCTGCACACTGGTCCTCCCGACCTCTGTTTTCGCTGGCAGAGGGTTGCAGAAGGCCAACACAGCCAAAAACGGAGCTCAGGAGCTCGTTTTCTCTGGCAGAACGCTTGGGCCACCCTGACACGAGTGACGTTGAGCTGGCCATGCCCCCCTGGCCACGCCCACTCTGCCCCCCCCCCAAGTCAAACACAACCCTGATGCGGCTCTCAATGAAATCGAGTTTGACACCCCTGGGTTAGAGTGCAGTACTGCAGGCTACTTCTGACTGCCGGCTACCTGCAATTTGGCAGTTCAAATCTCACCACGCTCAAGGTTGACTCAGCCTTCCATCCTTCCGAGGTCAGGTCGGTAAAATGAGGACCCAGATTGTTGGGGGCAATATGCTGACTCTGTAAACCACTTAGGGCTGTAAAGCACTGTGAAGCGGTCTTAACTGCTATTGCTATATATATAAAATGTTCTCTAAATACAGTATAACTTCATAATTAAATTGTTACTCATCCTGTTTCTATGCTTTGGCTAAAATTAAAATGTCTCAAAAACTGGAAGATTAAAATAAACAGACCTATCCAACAAATCCTAGAGAAACCCATCACCACAAAAAAAAACAAAAATCCAGGTATATAAATTGTGGAATATATCCTTAATGTATGGAGATTTCCCCACTCTTCTCTGCAGAATGGTAATGGGGTGATTAAAGCCTTTGTTATTTGTTCACTGCAGGCTAGTTCAGTAATTCTTATGTTTATGACTTGTCAAAGTGGTCTCTGCATTCCTTTCAGTGAAGAGCTTCTTCTGTCATGGGGGTTTTCCTTTAGTTTCTTGACTCCTTTTTTACATGGGGAGTAGAGACTGAAAGGTTCTCATCTTGCATAATTTTTACAATACTGTATGGGGCTAAAAGAAAGGCAAAGCTGGTGGCAGCAAAGTTTCATTTTCTTCAGTTACTTTTCTACATTATCAGCTGTATCTTTCTCCTCCTTAGACTTGCTGATAATTATTGGGGAGAAGGGAGAATTAATTTACAGGTAGGAGAATTAGTATTGTCTTTTTATGTTATGCGCAAATTGTTTGTCTTCTTTTAAATATGTGCAATTGCTTTTAAAACAAAAATGATTTTTAAACTATGTCAAGTTTCATTTGTTTATGCTCGATTTTATTTTGTTCAAATTCTCTTTTAAATATTTTCATGTTCTTCTTCACTGCTTGATGAGTCTTCTCCAAACAAATCTTTTCCTATTGAATTTTCAGCAGTGTTTATGCTCATCATTTTCAAAGTGATAAGAGTAGAGCTGTTGCTCAAGCCTAAAAGAACTGTCTTTTTATCACAGGCAACAGTCATGCAAGAGATTTTGCTATCAAATGTAAAGATGGATATAACTGTGCCACTCTCCAAATCCCAGAAACTGACCTCACCTAAAGTGGGAGAGAGAAATGCATGTTACTACATTTAGTTTGACTTGGAAACTTCCTTCATTTTAATAACAACTCTCTTGTGTTGGTTAATCCATAGCAGTAAGATTAAAAAAACATTTGGTATAATTTATTGGTGGTAAATAGAATAGAATATAAAATTCTGAAATTAATAACGGAATAAGACATTTTTTGTTATTTTTTGGTACTGCTATAGTTACGTCTGCCACTTTTATTCTTCAGAAGTATCCTGGTTAGTAGGTAAGTTCAGATTTGTGACTGTAATTTATACATAGGCACATAGGTATCAAAAAGTATTTTTTAAATCTGTTTTTATATTCCATTTGCTAACATTTTTACTGAAGCTTGTGCTTCTTTATTATGCAAATAAAATGTTATGCGAAGTTTTTGTGGAATCTGTTTGGCTTGGATTAAACTTTGTAAAACAATAGCACTGTATAGCCAAAATTAATGGATATTAAATTGTGTAATGTCTGAATTGTATCTGAATACTGAGGTGATGTATCACTCTGGATTCAAAGGGGAAGAGGATAATTCAGAACAGATGGGAAGGCTTATGTCACACAATTTGCAGTTACCTTTCCTAGGCTTACACAGCTTTAATTTTTTTTCCAGGAAAAATCCATTGAATTAAAGAGTTGCTGACACATGCAGCACCATGTATACTGAATCATCTTTTCTTTCTTTAACCACTATAGACATAGTGCTAAACAGTATTTTATTTAGAGTTTATTAATAAACCACAGTGGGCTGTATTTTAACAGCAAGCTGAACCATAAAGCCTGTTCTATTAATAATGGTAATCTAAGACAAAATTTTAGGGGGGAAAACACACTCATGATTGAAGATAGAGGCATACAACTTGCAGTCTATGAGCTGCATGCATCTCTATTTGGGGTGGCAGGATTTTCAGCATTGAATGAATGAAATGCTTTCCAATCTTTTAGAGATATAAGGCATTAATTTCACTCTTTGAAACCCACCAAGTCCCCAAAAAATCAGCCTGATTTTTCCTGTTTGTATAATATATAATGCATTCATTATATATTCCAGATATAGGTACACCAGAAAATAATAGTGTGCATTCTAAATACTTGTAAAATGCTACTGTATATGGCAAACAGAAATTTCTTCTGTAAGTTATGTGGATGTTTAGGATCAGAATAACAATAGCATATTAAGTTTGGTGTTTTCACTAGAATTAATTATAAATAACAGGTTATAATATTAAAAATCAAAAGAACATAGGTCTTGGAACACATTTTTTTAACCTACAAAAGAAATTACGAACAAACCTGCAAGTAGAATTGCTTTTGTTCCATCTAATATATGCAATTTGCTATTCACAGTCAGATCAAGGCCTTCATAACCTTGCATTAATTTGTGTTTATGCTTAAATGGATCCCAAATTTTAATCCTATAAACCACAAGAAAAAATGTATCAGTTTGGACATTATTTAGAATAGATATTATAGATATAATTAACAAAATTGGCATTTAGTTCAACCTTACCTACTATTTTGTAAACAGGAAATCAGAAAATAGCATATTATAATCTGAGAAACAACTTATTTAATAATTATTTTGTATATAGCATCATATTTTGTTAGATATTGACCCATCCTTTCATCCTTCCAAGGTCGGTAAAAAGAGGATCCAGATTGTTGGGTGCCATATGCTGACTCTGGAAACCACTTAGAGTGCGGTAAAGCACTATGAAGTGGTATATAAATCTAAGTGCTTTTGCTATAATTAACTTTGGCAAAACTTCGAATCACTCCACTGCCTGAATTGATTTATACTGGACTATTTAAATAACTTCTGCTTTTAGTAAAAGCAGTACATCTTAATTATATAGTTGTATCCATTTTGCACATTTACATAAAAAATGTCTAATGCCTGTTATATTATTTTTGGTGGTATGCTAAGTTTAATAAATAATAGCTTTTAACATTCCTGGAAGTTTGAAAAGAGGTCTGTTATACATCAACTTCTTTTACATTAGTGGGGAGGGAAGTTGCATTTGGAATATATAACCTCTCAAAACTACCTCAAGTTGTTTCTGATTATTATGAATAAATGCCTATGTATCTAAATGCAAGAATATCTCACTACCGGTAGATATTATTAACTTATTACTACGAAGCTTAAAGCTGTGGTATTTGCAGACTGTAGCCCGGCATCTTCAAAATGGGTTCAAGGAATAGTTGCATTTATCTTTTCAATCTTTGCCATTTTCTGTATGTAATAACAATATCCAACTTTCTCTTGAATTGTTATAAAATATTGTATAATATTAATATTCCACATAAATGTCTCCAGCTACAGGTAGTCCTTGACTGACAACTATTCATTTAGCGATCGTTCAACATTACAACACTGAAAAAAGTGACTTATGACATTTCACACTTAAAATTGTTGCAGGATCCCCATGGTGTCATGATTAAAAATCAGATGCTTGGCAACTGGTTCATATTTATGACAGTTGCAGTGTCTTGAGAGCATGTGATCCTCTTTTACGTCCTTCTGACAAGTAAAGTTGATAGGAAAGTCAGATTCATTTAACAGTTGTGTTGCTAATAACTATTGCAAGAAAGATTATAAAATAGGGCAAAGCTCACTTAACTGTCTCACTTGGCAACAGAAATTTTGGGCTCAATTGTCCTAAGCTGAAGACTACCTATATATATGTACAGGTAGTTCTTGACTTACAACAGTTCATTTAGTGACCATTTGAAGTTACAGTGGCACTGGAAAAAGTGACATGACCATTTTTCATACATATGACCATTGCAGCATCCCCATGGTCATGTGATTTACATTCAGAAGCTTGACAACTGACATATTTATGATGGTTGTAGTATCCTGGAGTCATGGGATCCCTTTTTGTGACCTTTAGGAACTGCAGTTATTCACTTCACAAATGTGGCAAGGAAAGTCGTAAAATGAGGCAAAACTCACTTAACAAATTTCTCACTTAACAATATAAATTTTGTGGCTGTAAATTGAGGACTACTTGTATTCTCATGTTGCTTCAGTATATTTGTGGAATGCAACCAAGCAATTTATTGGGCGCACTACAATTCTTTCTAGTAATAACTATAAATTTTAGTATTTACTTACAGGTTATCCACCATCACTCCAAAAATGATCCTACTGCCATCTGCAGTAATGGCTGTACAGCAGACATTAGGCTCATTTTTTAATCTTTTTCTAACCTGTATTTTTATAATGGAGAAAAATAAATTGAGTAAATTGGTTATGGGTAACTTTACATACAAACTATAGATATATAGGTTTGCAGGTGTATAACTGCAGGTAATGTTTTCCTGTTCATCCTTATTCTTCCAGAACTTGGCTGTATTGTGGAAAGGCAAGGAATGAAGGAATAATGGCTGAAGTAAAATGCCCAAATGTCAAGAGCCACACTTCAAAACTGGGCAGGGCCAGGACTCTCTTGGGAAGGAGGTTTGAGATTTTTAAGGAATAAAAGATATCTGTCATCTGCGACATTAAGACTATGCTACCTATTTTACCCCTTCCATGTGCCTCAAAATGCAAAATAAAGACTTGAAATATTTAGCTCCTGTTCTTGAACATATAAAAAAGATGTTTTTGGACATTTTTGCAACTCTATGCTAAAAAGGTGTATTGTTGTAGATCTGGGTAATTTGGATTATAGAAGGAATAGTTTGATGATAGAATAACCCAATTCAAACATTCCAAAATTAGGAATCATTTTAAACTAACTAATGGAAATGTGAAAGGGAGTGATAAGATAAATCATGTTAGTTCACAAACTATTTGCAGAGAGCTTAGATTGTTTATCGTCTTTTGATTTGGAAACCACGATACCACAAACTTGTTGTTGCCCAAGTATTGCAGAAATTATACCTTTCCTGTGATTAAATTCCATAGTGTTACATAGCTGATTTTTTCCTCCTCATTGTAATTGGAAAGCACTAGATAATGCCCAGTATATGTTAAGGTAGCATTATATAAAAAAAGCATTGATTCTTTGCTCTCAAGTGTGTGGCGGTAAGACATGGTTTCCAAGCTGAACACTGACAGATGATGTGCGTAGTAGGAACACACAGCTATCTGTGAAAAGAGAAAGGCAGTTATTTTAAAAACAAACATATTTAGCATCTGGCAAAAATAAATTAAGCAACATGGTTCCCCTCTGCAAAGGTTTTGGCCTTGCTACTTATTAGAGGGAAAAGACAAGAAGTAGGGAGCAATTATTTTTCACAGTGTAATAGGACATGTTGGATTACTTTGTTTATGAAATAAATTATAGAAGCACTAAACTTCGACAATATACAGTACTGTGCAAAAGTATTAGGCAGTTGTGCAAAAATGCTGTAAATTAAGAATTATTTTAGAAATAGAGGTGTTAATAGCTTTTTTTTAATCAGTTAGCAAAATGGAAAGTAAATGAACAGAAGAGAACTCCAAATCAAATCAATAGTTGGTGTGACCATCCTTTGCCTACAAAACAGCATAAATTGTTCTAGGTACATTTGCACACAGTTTTTGAAGAAACTTAGCAAGGTTTCAAGATTGTTCTAAATATCTATGGAGAACTAACCACAGATCTTCTGTGGATGTAGGCTGCCTCAAATCCTTCCGTCTCTTCATGTAATCCCAGACAGACTCAGTGTTGAGATCAGGGATCTGTGAGGGCCAAACCATCACTTCTTTATGCTGAAGATAGTTCTTAATGACATTGGCTGTATGTTTGGGGCCGTTCTCCTGTTGCAGAATAAATTTCAGGCCAAACACACACACCTCTGATGGTATGGCATGATGGATAAGTATCTGCCTGAATTTTTCAGGATTGAGGACACTATTGATCCTGACCAAATCTCCAACTCTATTTGCAGAAATGCAGCCCCAAATGCAAGGAAGTGCCACCATGCTTCACTGTTGCCAGCAGACATTCATTATTGTACCGCTCTCCAGCCCTTTGGTGAACAAACTGCTTCCTGCTATAGCCAGATATTTCAAATTTTGACTCAAGTTCAGATCACTGCCATTTTTCTGCACCCCAGGCCCTCCCTAAGGCTAAGTACTTAACCTTGTTTCCACATCGGAGGTATGGCATTTGGCTGCAATTCTTCCATGAAGACCACTTCTGGCCAGACCTCTCTGAACAGTAGATGGGTGTACCTGCGTCCTGCTGGTTTCTGCCAGTTCTGTGCTGATTGCACTGCTGGACATCTTCAGATGTTGAAGGGAAATAAGCATGATGAATCTTTTCATTTGCTACATTAAGTTTCCTTGGCCATCCACTGTGTCTACAGTCCTCAACGTTGCTCATTTCTTTGTGCTTCAAAAGAGCTTAAACAGCACATCCTGAAACCACAGTCTGCTTTGAAATCTTTGCCTGGGAGATGCAGTATAACTGCCTTTTGTCTTGTTCTTGTGCTCATGGTGTATGATCTGTGGCATGAAACTGTCTTCCACAACCTCACCTGAGTAGCAGAGTTTGGCTATTCCTCACCCAGTTTTGAGCCTCCTACACAGCTGTTTCTGTTTCAGTTAATGACTGTTTCACCCTACATATGAAATTGATGATCATTAGCACCTGCTTGGTATAATTGGTTAATTGTACACCTAACTCTAATCCTACAGAATCCCTGACTTTGTGCAAGTGTAAGAATTAATGCTGTTTTAAAGGCAAAGTGTGGTCACACCAAATATTGATTTGACTTGGATTCTCTTCTGTTCATTTACTTTCCATTTTGTTAATTGATAAAAATAAACTATTAACACTTTTATTTCTAAAAGCATTTTTAATTTACAGTATTTTTGCACAATTGCCTAACAGTACTCTATTCACACAGGGTTCCTTTATATATCAGCAGGACTTATATGAAAATACATTTTATTTATTTATATTTAGTAAATTTATATAGCTACGACAATGAGTGGGATATTATATTGTTCCATTTTAAAGCAAACTAAATTAAACTCCAAAGAATTACTGCATATGCTCTATGTTGGGCTGCACAGAAAAGTATCCAGAAGTTGCAATTGGTGCAAAATGTAGCAGTTAAGACTGTTATGCCAAAGGATCTTTGAATACTAAGTATACAGGTAGCCCATGTTGAGCAACTGTCTTGTTTGCTGTAATTGGGACTGGAATTTTCATCACTAAGCGATGCAGTCATAAAGCATGATGTTATGTGACCATTGCTTAGCAACAGCAATCCCAGCAGTCCCCATTGCCATCAAATGTGAACTTCACATGACCATGATGTATGAAGAAGCAAGAATCCAGAAGCACTTGCTTATGCCCTTGAAACAATCATAGGCAAGCAGGCCAGTGATCACAAGCTACAGGCAGGCAAATTGGGACTATGCAGTACAAGCAGGCAGGAGCCATGTATGGGTACTAGGAATAACAGGTAGGCGCATTCTATTGTGTATGGGCAAGTGGCCAAATGCTCTGGAGTATGACATTCTCATGTCTCATGGGTGCTCCTCAGGAGAAAATTTGCAGTCTTAGGGGACTTGTAACCTCCTGCCGACTATCCCATTGACTTTGCTTATGGGAAGCCAGCAGGGAAGCTTACAAATGGCAATCACGTGACTGCAGGATGCTGCAACTGTCATAATTTCATGCTGGTTGCCAAGCATCCAAATAATGATCATGTGACCATGCCTGGGAATGCTGCAATGGCTGCAACTTTGAAGACTGGACATACTTCCCCCGTTTAGCACTGCTGTAACTTCAAATGGTCATTGGACAAATGGTTGTAACCCAAGGACTATCTGTATTCTAAAAACACATTTGGGTCCCACTTTACTTGCATTTAGAAAATATGCAATGGTTCATTTCTGTTCTGTTAATAATTTTATTATTTTATATTTTTAATTCTTATTTTTTAATGTTACTTGCCTTGTTTGCTTGTTTAAGCATAAAGGCAAAGTACAAATTAAAAAATAAATATATAATAAATGGCACCTTGGTATGATGTGCAATACATCATGCTGTCATCTGTGCCACACACAACAGGAAGATACCAGCATCGAAAAGTCTGCATTAGTTAACTTTGAAAAGTTACAATGTCAAATGAGTTATATCTTAACATATTTATAGAACAATAGAATACATGTAGGATATTAAGCATGTTAACATTTAAATAAGTATGTATAAATACGTATAAATGGTGATTTGGTAAGTACAACTCACCTTCTCATCTCCACTCAGGAGGAACTGATCAATAGTACTGTTCTTCTCTTGAGCTAGTTTTTGTAATGTCTCCATCTCCAGTTTTAATGCCTTTTCTTTTTTCCTTTTCTTTCCAGTATTGGTTTCATTTCGCTTTTCCCAGGGATGCCATAATGCTAAGAGAAAGGCATATGTTTAAAAAAAACTATGGTATTACACATTAAATACAAGTAATTTTTGTGATTTTTAATAGTGGTGTTAAAGGACTTTAGCAGCTATTTTGTCTCAGCAGAGTCAAACATTAAGCAATCTTGGGCTTTGGTTGGTATTTGGGGACTTCTAGGAAAAAGTAAGATTGTAGGTTAGACTGAGGAAATTTTAAAAAATCTAAAAAGGACAATAGGAAGTTATAAATGGCACTTAGACTTATATACCATTTCATAGTGTTTTTACAGTATTCTCTAAGCAGTTAACAGTCAACATATTGCCCCCAAAAATCTGGGTCCTCATTTTACTGACCTCGGAAGGATGGAAGGCTGAGTCAACCTTGAGCCAGTCAGGATCAAACTCCTGGCAATGGAATGCAGAGTTAGCCTGCAATATTGCATTCTAATCACTGCACCATTACTGCGCCAAAACAATACCCTTCCCCTATAGAAGGAGCCAATACTATAGTTCTCCCTGAAACATAAAGTTGGAGGAAGAAATCCATCAAACTTGAGACAACTGGAGCAGTTGCCAGTTGAAAAATGTACAAGTCTTATTTAGAGCTACAGAAAATGCTTGACTGCCATTATTGTCTCAAATGGGTATGCTATGAAATACTAGAGGAATAAAGAATAATGGGTGCTATTTGTGTCAGTTTCAACTTATTTCACAGCAAATTGGGATTCTTTGGGAAAAGATGGGGTACCAGTACTTTTGGCCACATATAATAGTTTCAGATTTCTGCAAAGACATGATTGTATCCATTAAATCAAGGCTCCCCATACCCCAGGCTGCGGACCAACACCGGTCTGTGGCCAGTCAAGAGCCAGACTGCGGAAATGAGCGAAGCCCCATCCGTGTATGTGCGGGATCCAGGCGGTGTGTGAAATCATGCCCCTCCCCCAGTCCACGGAAAAACCGTCAGTCTCTTATGCCCAAAAGATTGGGGGCTACTGAATTAAAACAAAAATTCAATTCTAGTTGTACTTTTCAATAAGATAGCTTACAAATTACTCTTAATATGGTTTGGTTGGATAAATATTTAATTATTTAATTTCTATAGCCTCTCAACTCAATCAACTGACTGGGCAGCTTACAATTCTAAAATTGTAAAACAATTAAACAATAAAAAATTAAAGCAATAAAAACATTCACGAAATAAATACAAACAGCAGCTATGATGATTAATCAACTAATAGGAAAACCAAGTAATGGGACCCTTAACACATTCCGAATCCCAGGCCTGGATTTTAAAGTTTTGCAAAAAGTCAACAGGGTTGGGGCTTAAGATTAATGTTGCCTTCCATAAATGGATGATTAGGCCAGGATCCATAGTTCTATTTTCAGCTTCCTCCATGAACTGATAATTATTTTAAAAGTTTCCTCAATTTTTGAAATCTATCTGCTATTGAATATGTGTGAGAGTGTCTGTTTACTACTAAATACCATTTAACCTTCCAAATATGATTCTTTGGTGTAACTTTTTTTACAAGCAGGGCAATTACTACAGCAATTTGAAACCCTTCTGTCATACTGTTTTTTGAAACTGGTGAAAGAGCACTCAGATATAGTAATTGCTCCTTTGTTGCACACCTGGATCTAAATCAGAAATAGACCTAGCATTATCTCAATAAATTTATGAGGGCTTGGTTTGGATTTGAGTTTGGTTGGTAAAACCAATTTTCCTCATTTTTAGATGGAGTGGTAATAAGGCTATAGCTCAGGGGTGTCAAACTTACATTGTCACGGCAGCGTCACGTGATGTATTGGGACTTTTTCCCCCTTCGCTAAACCGGGAGGGGGCGTGGCCAGCACGTGACTCATCCGGTCTGCGGGCCGTGAGGTTGACAGCCCTGCTATAGCTCATACCAAACTATTCAGGCTTGGCAGGTCTTTACACGCCAGAGATACATAAAGAACTTACTTTGCACTAAACAGCGTAAGTTTTGGTGGCTACAGGGAAGAGGGAATGTTGAATAGGCAATGTCTAATTGTCTGCCTGTCCTGCAAATTTATATTAAAAATGTTGTTTCCATGCAACAGCAAATACATGCAAATGTGCAACTAGTATACTTGCCACCATCTCAGTAAGACAATTGAGGAAAGAGTTATTGATGTGGAATAGCCCCCATTTCTCAAGAATGCATATCCAAAAACAGTTCAGCTGATTCAAGCACTTCTTTATGCTTATATAAAATTGACTACCTGAGGCCCAAAAAATCATTTCTGGATCTAGCAAAATCAGAAAGCTTCCTCAAGTGGCCCCTTTAATTATAACTGACAGCTTCCAGTTTCCCTGGTGTGAGACAATACATGAAAATTGAAAATCCTATGGTTTCTCATGGACAGCTATCACTTGATGGGTTACAAATATGCAAGTCTTTAACAACATGCCATTGACTTAGAGCTACAATCAGGTTTATCACTCTTGCCCAGAAACACCCTTCCAAGACACCACTTCACTTAGCCAGAAGCCTCAGTGCATAACAGCGCCTAAATTTAGAATGGCTCTGCCTTTGGCTTGATTCAATGCCTTTCCAAAAGCAGTCATTGAGGGGAAAGAACATCCCTTTGAGCAGTGGAGGAGCAATCGAAATGCTAGAACATGTTCTGTTGTACTGCTGCCTCTGTACTGACACTCATCAGGAATTAGTATTCCCATCCAGCATCAGATACCTTGGTTGCACTGATTCCTTGTCTCAATTTGTTACTATCAGATCATTTGGATTCTACTTCAGAGATAGCAGCCAAATATTGTTTCATGATTTATACAACATAATTTTTCTTCCTTCTAGATATTTTCCACAATTCGAATACAGCTGTCTATTTATTCACTTTCTACTTCATAACAATATATTACAGTATGTCATTATTGTCAATTGACTCTTATTTCAGTTATTAGCTGCCAGATTTATTTTAACAATATAGTCACTATAGATGAAGTCTTTACTTTTAGATTTGAAACCATGATCACTTGTCACATATTTTTCTTTCTTATGCATTACCTTACTGCATTTTTCTAGATGTAATATTAATACCGTGTTTCCCCAAAAATAAGAGAGGGTCTTATTTTCTTTTGACCCCCGAAATAAGCGCTTGGCCTTATTTTTGGGGAGGTCTTATTATTTTTGAAGTGCAGGAGGCGGCGAGTGTGGTCACCTCATGGCTGCTGCTGTGTTTTGGGGAGGGCTTATTTTTTGGGGACGGCTTATTTTAGCGCATGCGCTCAAAAGTCTGATTGGGCTTATTATCCGGGGAGGTCTTATTTTCAGGGAAACAGGGTATTTAATTATTTTTCAATTTTACATAGCTACCCATGTCATGAGTAGTGAATCTGGGTGGTGTACAATAGTCAGAAAAATGTATTTTTTGAAAAAGAATACATATGTAAAAACACATTTAAAAATAGAAAAATCAACATTAAAATAGAGATGATTAAAACTAAAAATGTACAAACCCAAAGCAGAGATAGTGAATACAGATAGTCCTAGACTTACACTTGGTCACTTAGCAACCATTCAGAATTATAATGGACTTCCCAAAATGTACTTACAACCCAATACTAAATTTCTGATGGTTAACCCACCGATGGTCACATGACCGCATTTCAGACATTCAGCAAATGACCTGCATTTATGGCTATTTGCGGCGTCCCAAAGTCATTTGATTGATTTATGCCATTTTTGTCAAAAACTGGCATTTTTGACAAGCTTCCTCACACCCCTTTCCTAGAGAAAGAAGTCCCCCAAAACCATAAATTTGGGGGATTCCACTGCCAACGCAGAAATGGAGTCAGGTAGCTTAGGTAGAGTAGTTGCTATACAGCAAGGAGGCTGGTGTTTTAGCATTAGAATAGAATAATAAGAATAGCATAATGGAGAGGAGAGAATAACAACAGAACAGAACAACAGAATAGAATAGAACAGAATAGAATATTGGCCAAATGTGATTGGACACACAAGAAATTTGTCTCCGGTGCATAAGCTGTCTGTACATACAAACAACAAAGTAATATAATCGTAAGATGCCAGTAGAAGGTAGTAGAAAAGATGAGAAGGATAATACCTTACAACCATACTACATGGTTAAATAGACATAAGACTTTACTGTGGTAATTAGGTGTTCAGCAGAGTGATGGCATGAGGGGGAAAAACTGCCTGGATCTAATTGTTTTGACATGCAATGCCCTATAATGGCATCCTGAGGACAGGAGTTGAAACAGTGTATGTCCAGGATGTGAGGGGTCTGTAGATATTTTCTCAGTCCTCCTGACCCATGCAATATACAGGTCCTCAGTGGAAGGCAGGCTGGTTGCAATTGTTCTTTCTGTAGTCCTAACTATCCATTGACGTCTGTATCTGTCCTGTTTGGTTGCTATACTAAACCAGATAATTATAGAAGTACAAAGGACAGACTCACTAATTCCTCTGTAGAACAGTATCAGCAGCTCCTGGGGCAGTCTGAACTTTCTGAGTTAACACAGGAAGAACATTCTTTGTAATGATGGTTCTAATGTTAGATGTCCATTTCAAATCCGGTAAGATTATAATTATAATGGTTCTATATTTTAGATTGGTAATTTTATTATTCTAAATTCTTAAACTTTGTATAAAGTCTTATACAAATTGCCTAATGGCTTCTTATATTAATTTTATGACCCAAATTCATAAACTTATAATTTTACTTGTATTTTGTGACTTATAGCTTTTTCATTTTAGACAATTTTTGTGCTGTATAGGGTACATTGATATTCAGTGTGCCTTTCCACCCCAAAATATTTGTTTTGCTGGTCAGTAACCAAATAGACTGATTTCCTTAGGCATGGGGGGAATGGAGTGGGAGTAAATACCTAAACATGAATTACTCTTTGAGGGCAATTGAATTAAGGCAAAATTCAAGCAACAGTTCTGAAAGTAGCCAGTAATTTTAAAATATCTAAAAAAATTAGATACTTTGAAGATTGATAGATATTTCAATTAAATTAGATATTTCAGAACTAATTTATTTTACTTTTTCTCTGCTCTCTGCCTCCCTGTAATATTACTTCAAATGCTTGCAATGTTCTCAAGAAACTATCAGTTTAATAAAACAAAATTATACCTATTCTGCATTTTAGCTGTATATGTAAATGATTGTCAAATGGATCACACAGGCCAAGAACAAGCTGATGTTGTGGAAAGTTTCTGTATGTCTTCAAAATGTAAGTTATTTTAAATAAGTTATGTTAACTATGTATTAAAAATTAAGAACTTCTATAAAGCATGTCTACACAACATGTAGCCTGCCAAGCAATGTTGAGTGGCATATCAGCAGTTTTTAAAAAGTGATAAATTTACAGCTACCAACATTTGGTAGCTGTAGCTAGGGGGACCTTTGCACAGGTTCACCTGGTGCACCAATTGCGACCCTACTTGGATCTAGAGGCTCTCCTCACAGTCACCCATGCCCTTGTCACCTCACGGTTAGATTATTGCAACGCGCTCTACATGGGGCTACCCTTGAAGAGTGTTCAGAGACTACAATTGGTCCAGAATGTGGCTGCGCGAGCTGTCGTGGGTGCACCTAGGTACACCCATATTACACCTATACTCCGCGAGCTGCACTGACTCCCTATTGGTCTCCGGGCACAATTCAAGGTGTTGGTTATTACCTTTAAACCCTGCATGGAATGGGTCCCCTGCGTCTCACCGCAATGGGCCTAGCCTACCCCACCATGCTGGCAGAGGGGGCATCCTGTGGGCCCTATCAGTCAATGAAGTTCAGCTGGCACGGTCCAGAATAAAAGCCTTCTATGCCCTGGCTTGGGCCTTTTGGAACTTCTTATCCGGCCATGAAACGGTGTGTATGAGTTTTTAACTGTTTTTAACTGTTTTTATTATGTTTTCTTTTAATAGTTTTTTATATTGTTGTGAGCCGCCCAGAGTCCCTTGGGAGTTGGGCGGCATACAAATGAAATAAATAAATAAATAAATAAATAAATAAATAAATAAATAAATAAATAAATAAATAAATAAATTCACCAGTGCCCCAAAAGATGCATTGCCAAGCATCTCAAAGCCTCAGTGCCACCCCCAGCTCCAGTACTCACTCAGCTAGCCACCAAACACCTGCTGTAAAGTATTAAAGGTAAAGCATTGAATTTGGATCAGAACCACCAAGGTTCAAGTCTCCAGCTGAATCATAGAGTTTAGCAAGTCATTCTGTTTCAACAAAACTGAAACAGTTATTATTATTCAGAGGATAAAATGGAACAATCGTGCACTCTTGTGAGCTTTCAAACAGAATGCAGGCCACAATGCAAAGACAAAAATAATAAACCTGACATCATGGGTTCTCTGTGGTTTCTCCAATTTACCAAGGAATGGTTTTATGTTTCAATTGTTACTGATTACTGCATAGAATTAGCTTTGACAATTTAGCCTTTAAGTAGAATTCAATATTTGAAACCTGTTTTTTCTTTATACAAATCTCCTTTAGGTCTCTTCATGTTTTCTTTGGATGAGGAATGGGTAGTGGGTTGAGTAGATTGCAAGACAAAATTTTCTTTGTATTCTGGTCTTAATCGATCCTTAATAAGTCCTGTCTCCAAGTTCCAAGTAACAAAATGGTCTCTGAAAATACAATAGGAATCAGACAAAACAACCAAAAATGTACTATTTTTTATTAGAAATTCTATTAACATACAGTAAACATTTAATCTGTAATAAAGCATAGGAGATAAATTTAATCTAAAATGTATGTTGAAAAGTAAAAGAATGCCTGGGTTTACAAATTTCTGCTAAAATTAATCCAAATGTTATTACAAGAATTGCCACTTCATGTTTTTTTTTTAATTTTCAGTCTCAAAATAGACGAGCTTTCTGATTTTGTGATGTTATACTGACTCCACTGATTTTACAATTCACAAAAAAGTACAATTTTCTAAAAAGATTGGTTAAGGTTTGAAACTTAAAACTATTCTAAACTGGTGATAGTGATAGATGGTGTAAATAATGCAATTTCTTTCCACGTTAAGCAGTTTCTCTCCAGATCATAAGCACAATTGCAATTTCACTTAGTAACTGCTTTGCTTAATGACTCAGTTGCTGGTCCCAGTTGGGGTCACTAAATAAGGACTACCTGTAATACAAATATGTGCTTTTTCAATAGCTGCAAAATGTTACCTATTCTCAGAAAGACCAAGTAGAAGGCCTCCTTCTAGCATCTTGTATTCGTTATTTGGACAAGGAATTATGTAAAGCCCACTCTGCTTCTTTGTGTACTTCTTTTTCAGGAGATCATAAACTAACAGCGTCTGGAATTGCATAAAATATTATTTCTGCTTGGTGTAGAGAAAGACCTGCCAAGTTGTAATACATGCACATCTAGGAACCCTAAATGTTCCTGGTTTTCTCATACTAGGTGGTCCTAGGCCCCTCCCTGACAATCCTTCCTGCCACACACATATTAACAATTAGACAATCCCTAATTCCACACATATATGCAATATATATATGCACATATATGCATATATGTACTTCTATCCACTATTTTTCCCTGTAAAATAACTTTCTGGCACTCAATTATTCAGGAATAGATGAACTGATGGTTACCCATATTTTCTAGATTTAACTGACAAATTTAGACTTAAATCCATTAATTCCTTCAAAGATATTTAAACCCTTTAATACTTTTATTTCTCAACAGTTTGGATAAGGTTCTCCTCATTCACTACAAAATCATTTTCTTATCAGCTTTTTCTCGATAAATTCACCATTCATGAAATCAGCTGAAAAGCAAAGAATCAGTGTTTATAGAGAAAAAAAATGTGTTCAGTACCTGGAAAATTGATCTTGGAGGATCTGCAAAGGAGGCTATTCCCTTGCCTGTAAGTATATAAAGTTTCATGTCTCTCGCCAGTACAATGTCTGTGTTCTCTACCAGCCCTCTTTCCACCCGCACAGCATTATGTTTACACTTGGATTTTACAATATTCCATACTGCTATGACTCCCGGACTTGTGTTTCGGCACACAGCATACCTTTGGAAAGATAAGATATAAATAATCTTGTTATTACTATATTGCAAAAATGTCAAAACATTGTTATTTCTCTGTTGTTGAAAAAATGGCAAGAAAAAAGTGTCTTGTAATTTGCCATATATTTGCTTGTGAAACACTATTCCTTACCATTATATTTTACTGCAGTAAGATAAAAAAAGCATGATTTTATGTGGAAATAGGATAGTTGGTTGTTTTGAGCTATGGAATTAGGATTAAGAATTGCAGTATGTACAACTGAGTGATCAGCTGTATGCCCAACTGCTTCCTTTATCATGAGGTGCACACTGCATTTATGTCCCAACTTTCCTCCAAAAGCTCAAGAACTTACATGGGGATTTCTCCTCATTTTGGCCCCACAACCAAAGATCTGTGTGATGGTGGATGGCAAGGAAGGCAGTTATGAATTCAAAACAACACTCATCTGATGAAAAGCAAAACAAGCAAAAAAACAAAAACCCTCCAACATCCAATGTATCTTTGTTACTGAAATCAAGATGATGTAAAGTTACATTATTTGAGAAAAACTGGTGTTCTGTTCAGGTAAACTGAATGTTAAAATGAAAAGATATTTCTATATGTAAGTTGTCGCTTCAATACAGTAAACTCTAAGGTGCATGTTCTACAAAAAGAATGATATGGCAGAAGGTTAATTTGGTTCAGATTTATTCTATTTTTTGTGACAACTGCCAGGAATGTAATCAGAAGTATGAGCATCTAATCCTGAAATACAATGCCTCGCCTGTAATGCCATACTTATCTTAAATTCTGATATGCAAAGGCATTTTGTCAAATGCTTCCAATGTTTTTAATTCTGTGCGTATCTATTTCACAGGTTCCCATTAAGAGCCTTGAGCTGTTATTCCAGGCTTGTTTAGCACAGCATAAAATAAAATTACCATAATTAAATATAAAACTACTTAGTCCTCCAGTAATAAGGGTTATGTTGAAGTAAGTTGGATGACCTATAAATTTTATAAATAAATAAATAAATAAATAAATAAATAAATCAAACAAATAAATCAAACAAATAAATCAAACAAATAAATCAAACAAATAAATCAAACAAATAAAGCAATAAAGCAATGAATATAAATGCATAAATATTGAAAAATGAGGCAATGAGTATAAATGCATAAATATTGTGGAGGTCCAATTTCTAATTTTTTCTCAGTCCTACAGAAACTTTTGTAGCCTTTGGTTTTTCCACAATCTTGCTTTTCTTATAAATACAAGCAAAATAGAAATGTTACGTTGGGAACAGGCTGTTTCAATCTTCTGTCCTGCCTTTAGAATTGGTGAAAAATATATTCCAGGTCTCAAAGTGGTACACATAATTTACTTCTAACATAAACTTCCCTCCTATTCTGCCTATTTTGGTTACCTGGGATAGTTTTTCATTGTCACAATATCCTGAATACCATTTGTTTTCTTTGTGTTGCTTGCAGTGACAGTCAAAGACTGGTCATTGATCTTGGAAGCCAAGTTCCAGGATCGAAGGTAATTATCTCCATCACAGAATGCTAAACAATATCGAAGGTCAGAGCATATACCTACAGATACATGAATTATGATAATTAGAAAAGATCATTTTGGCTATTGTTCAATAAATCTCAACATTCATTAATGCTTGTGTGATCATTTAAAAATATCAGTTAAAGCTGGAGTTGGTCTAGGGAAGACATTCGTGAAAATACCATTAAAAAGGCTAAGAGTTGGCATTTAGAATAACTTTGTCCCAAACCATAAATTTGAGGGTATCTGGCAAGTTCTGGAGGGGCAATGCTTTAGCTAATAGAAGTGTTTCTGCCCTTTTAATTTTCAGTATTTCTATATAAATATGATCCAAAATGTGATCTATTCTCTGCATAAGTCCTAAACTAAATAAACTTATTCATTTATTTATTGAGGAAAATGATCCAAAACTGTGTGTGTGTGTGTGTATTTATATAAAATTCATAATGTGGCAATGATTGGGCAAAATTTAGATTGTTGGCTATTCTTGCATGTGCAGTGTAGGCACACAGACATTTTTCAGAATTCTGCTGAAGTTTTTAAAAATACAAGGCTATGAAAAGAATGGATATATTTGGAAGAAAAAGATATTAGTAGCATAGTAAGAAAAAAAAGTGAAATGTATAAAACAATACAAATAAAGGAAATGCCAAATTTCATCTGTCACTTGGGCAATATATTCCCTAGCTATGGAACTAACTAGATTATTTGTAATCTATTACTAGATCTTTCAGTAACATTGGTAACTGCATGGTGAACCATAGTAGACAAAACTGAAAAAGTCGAGAGGATAATAATGATGACAAGGAAAATTCTTCCTCCATTGATTTTAGTTCAATACATCTAATTTAAATTATAAATGATTTTGTTTGCTTGTATAAAGCACTGCTGCCCATGTTCCCACTGACTATTCTTTTGCTACATTTTAATGATATTTTCACTTTTTAAACTCTCCTAACGACCTTTAAGATACTATCCATTAAAAATGGCATCTGGTGAGATGGACTGTAGGGTTTATCTTAACATTCTACAAACCTTGGCATAAAGATGTCCTGATAACCATTTTAAAGAACATTTCCTCATGAATGCCATTGCATTATCCCTAGGCCATTGGTGAAGCAACCTAGATTTGCTTATAATTATTCTAGTAGGGGTTTTGATCTTCTGTTAAAAGAAGTCTTGCTATATGAACCATCTGCTGTGGCTCACTGAATATTTAATATTTAATGTCAGGACCTTTGGTCAGACCAACTCCTATTGGCTTCTTGAGGCTGCTATGGATTTGCCCTCTACCCTTCAAGTATTGGGCACTCCCTTCTTAAACATGTAGGGTTAATGCTCTTTTCAAAGAGCACTAGCTCTTTTATTAAATATGTGCTTAGTATTTTTTGAAGGAGTGCTAGACTTGGTTTTAAAACTAGCACTAGCAGTCTCTGGAGAAAGCCAGTTCTGATTCTCTTGAGGTCTATTTAAATTCTGAAAAATGATCAAGTTTTGTCAGCTGTGAGCATTACAGGTGTTTTATTCCTTATGTTCATAATGGCTTTAGGCTGGCCATACTTTTTTTTTACTGATTTGTAGATTTTTTTGTAGCTCTCTACCCATGCTAGTCAATTTGTGAAAACAAATGCAGGATTGAATGGGAAGGAGCAGGCATCCCTATATTTTGATATTCTTGTTTACTTACTGAATGAATGGGGAAAGCCTCTTACTTCTGGGTTATTATTACACACTTTTTCTACAAAAATGTTTGAAATTCATAGAAAAAATACTTACCACCACCAAGGACTGAAGGAAATTTAGCCAAGTGTTTGTGATCTTCAGACTCCAAGTTCCATGATACAATCTCAGTAGTACCAGTATTTGGAATAGGACTGAATGCCACAAGATGAGATCCCAAACGATTTACAGCAAAAATGTGAATATAATCATTGCAGCATCCCTTCAGACTATGAGCATAAGCAAAAGTATGGACATTGTAGAGCTCTATAAGTACAATTTCTTGCTTTCGTATGAAAGGGCACCTATAACAAGATAATTATCTTTAGATGAGATGTACTAATAGATACTCCTGAGTATGTCTAAGAAGAGTTATAGAATAAAATAATACATGTAAACAAAGAAAAATATGAGTACCTAGCTTTATTATGAAAAATATACAAATGTGTTTAAAACTAGTTCCATTACATAAAATCTGAATCTGGTATGGTTCTGGCATGATGGAATGGCATAATCTACAAATTGTGATTGGGCAGAGTTTGTTTAGTCCTGTTTCATTAAATAAGCCAGAATTGACTATATTCACAAAACATATGTCAAAACCAAACAAATCATATTATTTCTTAGTCCAATGTGTGAATCAAGTTTGGATTTAGGCAAATAGCTATTGGCTTCAAATGCCCCGTATATCAAATAGATGTCCCCTTAATTTGTTTTTATCTTGTTCCTAGCCCATGAGTGAGGTAGCCTTATATTATCTTAACTGAACCAATGATAAAGAATATTTTTATTATTCTGACAGTGTTCAATGGCAGCCACAAGGTGTATAAATTTTGTTAGGCTTTGTCACCTAAGAGGGAGGCTAGGGGGCTTCAGTGCCCTGAAACAGGTAACAGAGTCTGGGTCAAGATCTTAATGGGGACCACAGATCTGAAGCTGATACAGTTTTCTGCTGACTGAGGGATGTGGGAAAGTGACAAAGTGAAAAAAAGAGAGCCAGCTAGGAGAGAGTAAAAGAATAATTCGGTGGTACTACCTGAAGATCACAAGAAAATAATCTTTAGTGATAGCCACCCCCTCAGCTGCAGCCATTGGTTCCTGGCTTTTCAGTTTAGCAACTACTTCTCCCTTTTTGCCACTGAAAACCATTGCTTCGCTTGCACTTCTGCAAAAAAGAGAGGAAAAAATACAGATGGAAACCATCGTATTGCAAAATCAATTCTTTAAAAAAGGCTTTTTATTTACAGATTTGTGTGTGGCTCATTAAGAATATAAGTTTGAGTACTATATTTTAATCGTTATTTTCAGAGCCATCAATAAGAAAAGATACAGAACAAGATCTAAACCAATGAGCCAGGCCACTTTGGCCCTTTTCAGCAATTCCTTCATCCCATATGCCTCCCTATTTGAAGTCTCACAAGTCATAAAACCAAGCAAGTCATTGATATGCCCCCCCCCAAAATATTTGCCACTTCATATATCTCTTGTTCATAGCTATATTTCTTTGATTGTCTGGAAAGTTCATTTGGCTTGAATTATTTCCAATTTCAGGTTCTAGTACATACTATATCATTTCTGATAAGGCTATACAATTCTGCCTCCCTAAATGACAATCCTTTATTATTTAACTGAAATTCCTGACAAAGGAGAGTATTCTATATACTGTAACTCAGGATTCAGCATTCAGGCCTGATATTTACTTGTTTGTTTGTATCCCATCTTTATTATTGCAGGAAGAAACAGAGAAAATCTTGTATTATAAAGTAGTGCCTGAACAATTGTCAAGCTAGATTTGCCAAAACTATAGGGCTTTTCTTCATGGAATCTACTACATTCTGCAAACCAAGAATTCCTGAACCAATAGCTTATTTTTATGTAGAGAATTTTAATAATTTATTGGCATGAAGTTAAGTTACACTAACCTATACGCACACAGAACATAATCTTTTACTGAGTTCTTTGATACTAGTAGAGAATGAGTCTTGTGCATAGGAGCTTCTTCAGAAAAAAGGTAGACTTCATGGAGCAGTTGGCATGAATGAACAAGATCAAAAACCTGAAACATTTGGGGATGAAAGTAAATAGTCAACCAGCTGCCAGCTATTTCATATCAACTTAAAGCCCCATATTTTCCCTCTTCTTTTTAAAACATGCATTGTAGAATATAACAGGAAAAATAAAAAGGAAACATTTAGTTATGCAGGAAAGCCTTATTATCTATTCTAGGGTCTCATTATCTGCAGTTGGAAAATATAGACCAGCTCTTCTAACCAGGGGTAAAGGTATCATGTATTTATAGAGTTTTTTAATGCATTTTATACATCTGCAGACTTTTACACATATGTAAGATATATTTTGCATTGCATTTCTTGTACTGTGAGAGCCAGTTGGTGTGGTGGTATTAGGCATTAGGCTAGAATCTGAGAGATCTGAATTCTAGTCCTGCCTTGGCACCAAGCCAGTTGGGTGACTTTCTCTCAGCTCTAAGAAGGAGGCAAAGGAAAACCACTTTTGAAAAACCTTGTTAAAAAAATTGCAAGGACTTGCCCAGACAGTCTCCAAGAACCAGAGCCAATTTAACAGAAAAAATATATATTTACAGTAGTCTTAACCCAGTAGCTTGGTTGGAATGCAATCTTGCAAATAAGCAGGGCCACCTGTATAAGAACCTTTTTAATTAAGCATGATTTTTTTTAACACATTGTTTCCAGAATCTATAGCAAACAATTTATCTAAATCTGATTATCTACATCCACAAAAAAAAGAATACTTAATTCCTATTGAAATTAGTTGATTTTATTTTCTTTATACAACATATGCAGATAAAGCTGGTTTCTGCCTACTGGGTTATTTCCCCAACGTTCCTGGGAAACTATCAAAGTATCTTGACATGGGAAGAGCTTTTTCTATATTTAATTTGTTTGCACAACTCTCTTAAATAAATTATAAATTTTGGCTCCTTCCGCTGAGAAGCAATGCTAACAAAATCATATGTTTGTGGTTTCTTTACAATTATGCATATCAACTGAGCAAAGGGCAAAAAATATTTACAGCTAGGTCTAACCAGAGCATATCGTCTTTTGAGTTTCTAAATAACTAACTCACCTGAATTTTGTGGTTCCCGCTAAAAAAAGCCAGCAGAAGTTGTCCATTCATTGAAGATGTTAGTATTGGTGTATCCAAAAACACACCAGAACTGTACACCACTTTTTGCAAGGAAAGATCCCAAATTTTAATGGTGGTCTTGTCAGACACAGCCACCAGCCTGTTGTCCAAACATACCGTGATAGCACTAATATTTTTCCCAATTTCATGTAGAGTGAAGACCGCTTTGCCAAGAGTCAAATCCCACATTTTCAAAATACCATCCCTGGAAACTGTTGCAGCTACGAGCTGTTTCTGGGTTTCTCCTATTGCTGTAATTCTGTCCAAATGACCTACAGATTCATGGCAGCACAATTTTAGAATTTTCTCACAGGTAGAAGATTAATTTCAATATAATCAGCCTATTGACCTTTCTTTGCAGAGAAATTAATAGCTTTTTTAAGCCACATTGTTACAGCTGGTGTGATGAATACTTTGAGAATTATGCATGCCATATATTTAATCAATAATTTCTATTCTATCTTTAGATATCTTAACATCTTTACATGAGAGGAGCTTTTTCATATTTAATGTGTTTGCACAACTCTCAACCAAATTACACCTTTTGGCTTCTCCCTCTGAGCAGTGATGCTAACAAAATCAAATTTTGATTGTTAAGATTAGTTTTACTTTTCCTGGCATGATGGTAAATTTGAACACAATGAAAAAAGTGAAAATTAATACTTTTCTTGTGAAGGACTGCTAGGCTATTTCTTCAGATATTTCTGCTCATTAATATCAAACATTATAGAGTATCAAAAATAGAAATATTTAATACTTCAGCAAATCAGAAATATTTTTAGATCAATGAATCCATGTACCTGGATTTATTCTACAGAATGTCATTTTCTGAAGGATACTGGTATGCTAAATGTTTCAGTTGGCCATGATAAATAATGTCAGGTATTGGCACCCATTGAATATATCATTCCTCAACCAAGTGTATAAAGTCTCTGGGTAATCAACTCACCATCTCTTACATCAATCTTTCCCAAAGTGTGGTCAAATATAGGAAAAAAGGCTATGATTACAGGGATAAAACTTTTTTCCAGCCTCCAAGATTAGAACTTCCTGAAATTATAAGTTCTGGTTTGGGGGGGGGGTTCCCTCCCCTGCAAACAAGAGATGCTCTGGCCCCTCTCCAGATCACCAAATCAAAGAGAAATTTGGCTTGGTTGATCTACACAATTTCCTTTCCAGGATTTTTTTTTTTAAGTCCTGGAAGACAACAAAGATCTGAACACAAAAATATTGCAACTATCAGCAGCAAACAAAACTGAACACAAACATCTCTCAATTCTTATTTCTGTCTTGATGGCCAGATGGATTAGAGCATCAAAGATTGCAGGCAATTGATTTATATTTAGAACTGCTCTGCTCAAACCCCAAGAGCAATAAAACTGATTAAAATCAATTAGTGGAAAGAAGCAATTAGTAACTCCACAGTAAATCCTTAAACAGCTCTGAGAATAAGGTCTGCTCTTGTCTTATAAAAATACAATACTGTATTGGTGCCTCCTTTATAACTAGAGGAAAGATTTTTTTCACAACTGAAATCCTATTACTGATTGTACTGCATTGTTTAATGCAATGCAAGAATTGATTCATATCCTTATAAAGAATAGTGAGAGTTGTTTCTTTGTGCCTGGTTGTCATACATAAAATTTTAATCTGTGGGCTGTTACTACACAGTAACACCTGGTGTTATCAGAGAGTGCAGCATTGTGAAACATGGTATTATCCAGTATTGTAAAAGCATGAAATCAATAACACATGTCAGAGGTAGATTGAATAGCATCAATGCTAAGAAATGATACACTCAAAAAATGAATTAAAGATTTATCTTTCTCTCGGGTACACACTTTTTCTGATAACAGTGATTGTGTTTGTAAATAAAAGATGGTTAGTTATTTTGCTTCTCATCCAACTATTTGCTTTCAGCACCAGCAAGTTAAAGTTTAAAAGAAAAGAAATTCGTGATTATAATAACCAACCAATCATTAAATTGGCAGATTGTTCAGCACACCTACATAATAGCAAAGTTGATTTGTCTGAACCAAATTGCAGGTCACATACATTTATATAGTATTGGCCAAATCTTATGGAAATCAGCCTATGTAAAATTCTTCATGAATTAGGGATTAAATCATTTCTGAAAAGATAATATTGTCACCTTTCAAAAGATCACAGAGAAGTCCACCAGGAGCTATAAGGCAAGAGGTTGAAGGTATAAGAACAGGAATAGAAGATTTCTGACACTGGGATAAAAGAACTGGCAGGTAAAGGTATTTTTTTGGATCACCTGAATCAACATGGAAAAATATGTATTAATAATAATACTGTAATATACATCTTATACAGGAAATATTACATGGTACATTACTGTTTCCAATTCTTAAAAATTAACTTTTTCAGATATAGAATCTCTGTACTTTTTCTATCAGAAAGAGATACAACTTTCAAAGTGTAATTATTAATCATTTACCTATAATTAAAAACCTCCATACTGAATTTTGTAGCAATTAGAGGTAAAAGTTCTCCCAATTAATACAAGATTGGCTTAGACATTGTTAGAAACATTTCTCTAAAAATAACTAATGACTAATTTCCCAATAAATTCAAATGGACTATTTTTTTCCCAAAGGAGTAGCTATCAACAGAGCTCACAATGCTAAAAAGAAATGGGTCTTCCATAGAAGAGATCCGCTTTGGGATTCCAATAAACATTTCAATCATCCAAATCAATAAATCAGGAATTCTTTTAAACTAAAGCTAATGAAATGAATGCTTTGAATCCTTGCTATCCTTTGGAAATGACTAAACAGTTCTTTTCAAATTCCTAGATGGCTCCACTCTGCCTATCCTGTTGTTTGTTATATATTTAAACTATAAATGTTTTCTAATGTAAACCTAGGTTTAGGTCTTGCTTATTTGATGAATCACCCTATTAAATTTCCCTTGTGCACTCTTGTTTGGATGTTTGCTTGCAGCTTGTTTTATGGGATTAATTCTCCAGGTATGTATGAATAGTATAGTTTAGTTCTGCCTTTGCTGTTTATATCCCAGTAGTGACATTTACAGATTAAAAACCAAAACACTGTAAAGAAATGTAGAATCAGAATTTTTCTAAAAAAATCAGAGGCTCATAATTTGCTCTACCTGGTGCTACTGGTATATCAGCTGCAACAATTTGATGAAGACGGCCTATGAGCTGTGAAGCCATCTGGCATGGATCTTTTATTAAAACCCTCTTGGACAATTTGAGAGTCTCACGTAATATGGCTAAGTCAGGTATAGTCCTGTTGGGGGAGCCAGAGAAAAAAATGGTCAGCATGCAGTTTTGATTTCTTTGCCCTCATAGCAAATGTCTTACATGGTTTTTATACAGAAGCTTTCTAAGGCTGAGCTATTGTATTTCTTATTCATTGCATGACAAAATTTACCCTCGATCTTTACCCTCGATCAGGGTAAAGCAATAGACGCAATTTACATAGACTTTTGTAAAGCCTTTGATTCAGTGGTACATGACAAACTACTTCTGAAACTAAAATCTTATGGCATCTCTGGACCCCTACATGATTGGATAACTGCGTTTCTGTCAAACAGACAACAAGTGGTTAAAATAGAGAGTTCTCTATCAAATCCTGTACCTGTCAATAGTGGTGTCCCTCAAGGCAGCGTTCTAGGACCAACACTCTTCATACTTTACATAAATGACCTTTGTGATCACATTACAAGCAACTGCGTTCTCTTCGCCGACGATGTCAAACTATTTAACACCACTGACAATGCTACTACCCTTCAGAAAGACCTTGACTATGTATCAGAATGGTCAAACAAGTGGCAACTTCAAATCTCAATCAACAAATGCTCTGTCTTACAC
>QLTV01004297.1:238956-249312 GCA_003457575.1 Thermophis baileyi | reverse complement strand
TGGCCTCTGCCAGCAGTTCGATTCTGAACTGGCTCAAGGTTGACTCAGCCTTCCATCCTTCTGAGGTGGGTAAAATGAGGACCCAGATTGTTGGGGGCAATATGCTAACTCTGTAAACCGCTTAGAGAGGGCTGTAAAGCACTATGAAGCGGTATATAAGTCTAACTGCTATTGCTATTGCTATTGCTATTGCTATTCACTTTGATTATGTTTATGTTTATACCTATACCTGCTATCTTGTACATGTTTGACAAACAAATAAATAAATAAATAAAATAAAATGATGAGTAGAATATAAACACAAAATAGTTGAGTGACAAATAATTAGAGTGTTAAAATACTCTTATTAAGGGTAGGAAACATGATATTTAGTGAGTTAAACTATTTTTTCCCTTCATTATTAGCCAGCAGGCACACGAATCAAGGCTTAGGGGAGTTCAAAAACAACCGATTAGAGTTCTTTGAGAAGATGGCATACAGATCTGATAAAATAAATAATGTCTACAAGTTCTCCAGCCAGGCTTTATCTGAATGTTATTTTGATGTATAGTGAATCTCTAAAACATATTTCAATGTAGACTTTCTGTTCTGAATCTACATAACCGTGAGTGTTGTCAGAGGATGCCTGAAGAATAAAATATAATCTGATTGAATGTACCATTGCGTCTTGTTAAGCTGCCTGATGATAGCATAACCAATCTACGCTTGATTCAGAACAGTAAAAAAGGATTAACGCTTCCATCTCCTTCAGGCATGTTTTCCCGGTAGCTAGCTTGAAAGTGACTTCCTTTACTCCCGCCCCCCAGGCATACTTCAATGACCAATAAAAGTACACAGTTATGATCACATGCCATGGACTACATGGCATGGACTACATTCCCCAGAATGCTATGTCTTAAAGAGACAGTTCTTAATTCTAGGCTAAACCCTTGATAAGCCAGCACACTTTCCATAGTTGATACCCTCTAGAACCGCCTAGTTCTAATGGGATTACAAATCCTAGCCAGCTCACGATGATGTAGTAAGTGGGGAACAATGAGCTACTTCATTATATTAGGTTAATGCAGAATTCTATTTTACTTTTGTGAACTGACCTGTCAGCATTAATAGCTGCTCCTAGATCTTCTTCAATACTGACAATTGATGAGGCCCAGGATTTGTACAAAAGAAATTCATAATTAAAGAGACATTCTTTAATCAGAACAGCAATATTTTTTGATCTGATGAGATGATATGGAGCCCCAAAGATTTTACGGACATTGAAGTTGTAGCTAGTCTTGGATCCTTTTTTCAGAGTCCAGGCCAGAGGCTGAAATATTGATGGTTCATTGCATTTCCTGAACTCCTGTGAGCTTCTACCCAGGTAATAGTCAGCAAAGATAGCATGTAGTGATATTTGGGAATCTTGTGATTTCAGGTATCTTTGTATGCACACATGCTTTAAAGACGTATGAGCCCAAGTAAAAACATATGTGTTATCAGTTCTTTGCTCTCTCAAATCATCTCCAAGATCATCTAAAAATTTCAGCCATAACACTAGTGGAAATGCTGACACTGAGCTTTTTTGGAATTTATTTATTTCTTGAATGACCACACAATCCATTGACATGAGGTTGAGCAATTCTTCCTGAGTGATGCCATTTCTTGAAAGTGTCAAATAAGCTGCCATCCTTTGTATAATTTGTTCTCCATGAGATCTTTCCATTCTGCTCAGCCTCCAAGAATACATGTCAGGTATACTTTGAGGGAGATACACCTCTGTGTCTGGGCTGAAAGATGTCCATAAACAGGATTCCTTATAAGCACAGTATAGGTAAAGTGGCAATGGACAGGCTTTGCATGCTTCCATTAAGTGATTGAACTGATATTGAGAGAGTCTTCGATGATCCTTTTCGAGCCAGCAGGTGATAATTTCATTGATTTCTTGAAATGTTAAAGGAGGTATTTGAAAAAAATGTTCTTTCAAGGTTATTTTCTAAATAAAATAAACATACCTCAGTTTTTGCACTGTTATTACCAATCACAAAAACAACAGGATCACTTTTGCTAATCAAATGCAAGACAATCTAATCAAATATTAGAACAAAGGAAATTTTACATTACAGTGAGATTTTTCTGTCAATCCAGTAATTACAGGTCTGACTTTCAGGTTTACAATATAAACTCAAAACTCAGCTGAAATTGTGCATGTTTAGTACACATGTGTGCACAGCTGCAAAGTAGGTTTACATTAAACTGTGTATAGAGGAACAGGAGCAGATCTTTCCCCTTCTATCTTGTCTTCCTGAGTTCAATTTCGTAGCACTGTTTCACCAAGTCTACCTAGTACTAAGAGACTGAGAAAAGATCAAAATACCAGGGAGATAAGACATGAGAAGCTTTTCTGTTAGACCCACCCTTCACCCTGAACACACACACACTTTGTTGTAAATATTAATTTAAAAGAAAAAAGTCCTGCTTTATACACAAAACTACTCATTTTCATTTTCATCTTTGTATATGAATGCAAACTTGAAATTGAGGTCTGAGCTTAAAACAACAATGAACAAAGGAAATTTTACATTGCTTTATTTTTTCCAGTTTACATTTAAAAAAAATAGATTTGTATGCCAACAGGCACAACAAAATCATTGGTCTATTATCATTTTGTCTAAGGAACATAAAGCATGACAAATAGGTAGGGAAATGTGCTGGAATATAATATATTCTCCATAATATTTAGGGAATTTAACAGAATTCCACAACACTGGTTAATAGAATGTTGTCGATAAGGCTGGTGCATAACTTTTCCTGAGAACCTGAAATAACAAAAATAGTATTCCGCCACTCTTTAGATATTCTCGAATAGCAACTTCCAAAATTTAAACTTTCCTTTTCAATAATTCAATGAATGTAAGTTCTGAAAATGTGCCTTATTTTGCCTTGACAATAGGGTGATTGGTGGACATTTTTGTGATGACCCTATTCTGATCCCACAAAATTTATGACTGTATTATAAGGCAACAGTCCCCAACCTCTGCAGCTTGGCGGCACGGCTGGAGGGGTGGGAGAGGGGAACCAGGCTGCGTGAGTGGTGGGTCAGTGCACATGCAGCTCGATTTGCGCATGAGGTGGGCCAGCAGGCGCGCATATGTGCCAGCCCACCGCTCGCGTAGCCTGGTTCCAAATAGGCCCCGGCCTGGTAGTAGGCACCTTTGAAGCAAAAGCAACCAGCAACAGACTTGAAATTTTAGGCCTAGAAAACTTAGAACTACGCCGCCTTCGATCTGACCTAAGTGTAGCACACAAAATTATATGCTACAATGTCCTACCTGTCAATGACTACTTCAGCTTCAACCGAAACAATACACGAGCTCACAATAGATACAAACTTAATGTAAACTGCTCCAAACTTGATTGCAAAAAATTCGACTTCAGCAACAGAGTGGTCAATGCCTGGAATACATTACCCGACTCTGTAGTTTCTTCCCCAAACCCCCAAATCTTTAACCTTAAACTGTCTACCATTGACCTCACCCAATTCCTAAGAGGTCTGTAAGGGGCGTGCATAAGTGCACCAGCGTGCCTACCGTCCTTGTCCTAAAGTCCCCATGTATTTGAAAATATAATAATTTTGATTCCTTATAACAGTGGGTCAGGGGTTGGGAACCCCTGTTATAAGGAATCAAAATCATTATGTTGCCAGATGCTTTTGCTTCAAAGATGCCTGGCATTATTAAGCTTTCTTGGAATTCCAACTATTTGAGAAAATATGGAATCAAAAACAATTCATTCAGGAACTTCATTTTACCTCCAGTTTTCTTATGCATGAAATGTCTGATTCTGAGCAAGTAGAAACAATAAAATGCACATTCTTTGGTAATTCAGGTGGTATCCAAGAAAGGTCAGCACCATATTCCTCTGATAATTCATCTATACTATCCAGGCAGATTAGGAGTGGCTTGTCTTGTGTAGCTAATTCCAGCAGAGAGGAAAATTCTTCTACCACTCCCTCAAAATCCTTTTTTGAGAAACACAAAATATGATTAGATGAGTTCTGTGCTGTAGGTCAGGCCATGATGGCTATTAGTAGGGCTCTGCATGCTTTAAAAATTACTCAGATGAGATATTTTGGAACACATGAGGGCTGTCCAAAGGGCCTTTTTTTCCCTAAAAGGCAACTGGGCTTTCTTGGGTTTTTTCTTTGAAAACGTTTCATTTTTCATCCAAGAAGCTTCTGCAATTCTCCTTCAGTTCTGAAGTTTCTTGGATGAGAAGTGAAACATTTTCAAAGAAAAATTGTAAAATTTTAGGGGATGAGACTGTCTTAAGAATGTTGATAGTACTATAAGTTCTGAGAATTATCTATATTAGGCCTTTTAGGAAAACAATACTATTTTGTCTAAATAAACAGCAGGGTCAGGCCTGGTAAAGATGTGGATGGGAGACCATCAGAAAACCCTATGGCTGCAGATGATGGTGGAAAATTTCAAAACAAAACAATTCCTAGAAGAAATTTATGGAAATGCCTTTTCCCTATTTCCCCCCCCCCCAAAAAAAAAGCTGCATAGCTTTTCTGGGTTTTGTTCTACTCAAAGTATCCATCTGCCCTAGAACTCACAGGGAGCACTGATCCCATCTCGGTCCCAAGGTTTGTGATCTGCTGCCTACTGCTTTGTATGAAAAAGCATGAAGGCATAATAAAAATGCATTGGTGTTTGATCAAAACAAGGAGGAAATAAATAATACCTCAGATAAAGTAACAGAAACATTATAAATGTCAGCTATTTGGTAGCAAAGACTCAGAAGCAGCTGTCGGACATTTATGCTTTCTCCAGTTATACCAATAAATCGAAGCACAACTCTGAGATTCCTGGGTCAAAAAAGAAGAAATAAACAAATAAACTCTCCCATTTGGAAAAGGCTCTTTAAACTGTTAGCTTGAACCTTTAAAGCCTTTTTGGTTTGGGTCAGATTACTTGAAAGACTGCCTATCTGTAATATGGCCCCTGTTCCACAAAATAAGGTGAAATAGAGGGATTCTGGGCAACATAATGTTATTGCTCCAAATTATTTTTCCAATGGGAGCTCTTTTTTCAGTCTGAGTGAATTCACTCAGATTTTTTTTTTAATTAAAAACCACTTTGCATTAAAAAAAAAAGACCAAAAACATCTTAGCTTTTATTGCTTGAATTATCTTTTATTTCAGAATCTGCTAGAAATAATGTTTTGTGCTGCATTGTGATCCCTGGTACATTTTAAGAACTATATTTTATTTATTTAGTAGAGTTTCTTCAAGATCCTATGCTGATGGTGACCTATCCCAATTCAATAAATAAAATAGTTATACCGGTACTACGGTATATATGGGATGTTTTTTAAATAACTAAAAAAACCTGTGATTATTGAACTGAATTGAGCATAAATATGCAAATTATTACAAACTTAATATGTTTTTTCATTTTTCAATATAAAGTTATTTTACATAATTCAGAGGACTTGGAGATCCAAATCAAGCTAATTCGTTAGAAGCAAGCATGCCAGATAGCAATAAGTAAGATCTGTTAAGAATTTGTCCAAATTCTATGTTAACTTTTTTTGAAGATTAATTTTCAAGCTACCTATATTTCCAAGGACTTACAATTCTTAATATCCCTGCCAGAAAGGAGTGCAAATAATTCTTGTTACCCAGAAATCCAGTTTGAAGCCAAAGAAGCTACTTCTGCAATGATCCCACTTTTTCCCGATCCTGCCACACCACAAACAACAGTTACTTTTCTGTTTAAAGATGTAACCTGATTCTTCAGCTTGCTCAAGAAGATTTCTCTTCCTTTTATACGTTTAATCCTATTTGCAGTGGAAAAGCATATTTTTGTAATGTCATAACATAGGTGAAAGTTGTAATTTTTAATCAACTTAAACAAAACAGTTTATCCCAGACTTCTAACAGACGACTTTTTTCTTGAACTAAAATTGGAGTCCTCTGTCCCAGTAAAATTCAGAAGTCTGCTTTTAGACCAGAGGTCTTCAAACTTGGCATAGCTGAATTCTGGGAGTTGAAGTCCACAAGTCTTAAAGTTGCCAAGTTTGAAGACCTCTGTTTTAGACTGTTTATAGGAGTACTAATACCTTGCTTTGCACTTGAACAGGAAAGTGTTAATGGAGCCAGAATAACTACAAATATATTTTATAGCAGTTGCAAAATTGGTAACCTGCAGGACCCTCCTTTCTTAGGAGAAACTGTAGGTAAAAAGCCCCAGGAAGTGCTAAGAAATGCTTAGAGAAAACTACCCCTTCCCACCGCAGCCCCAAGGAGGGACCAGCCGAGTGGAACGGAAAGCAGCATGCAGTTTGGAGAAGACACTGTAATTTTCGGCTAATATAGATTAATACTAAACCAAACCTAAATATTGCAACGCACCAATAAACCTTTAGTGGCTTGCTAGCATTGGAAACCAGCCATCCGATCTCTGCACCCCTGGGACATGCTCCAATTAGAAATAGTGTAAGCAAAATTTATTATTTGTTTAGTGTTTTTTAAGTCTGCATAATTAAAAAAAAACTAAAGGCAATATCTATGTTAGAATGGTTGATATGGGGCTGGTTTATGGGCATAATGTAACAAGTACTCCACTCTCTGCTCCTCTTCCTCCTTTTAATTTAAAATCCTCAGGGTTTTTCAAGTGGGTGGTGTTGGCACAACATAAGGAACCATAAATGAATTAATCACATTTGATAATACAGTCTGTGTTCATTGTGTAATGTAAACCAGAAAACTTGACTGAGTAAAGCAGAGTCCACTTAAATATGATCCGCACTAACAAAGCTGTTGTGACCTAGGCTACATACTGATTAGCACTTGTGTGACTGAAAACTGTAATTTTCAATCCCACTCATGCAGCTCCCGGTCTGTGCTGAAGCAATGAAATGCTTAACAATTCAGGTGGAAGTGCTATTTGCAAATTAGAGTAAATACTCAAATAAATATTTGCCCTGCTCTGTTTAAAGTCAGTTTTTAGACTGAAATGAATAGGCAACTAACACAACACACTTTTTACCTGTCTGATTTTACAGCTCCTTACAAAAAATTTCCCCAGACTACACTAATGTTGTTTCATTATTGTATTGTGATATAACATTAAAAGTATGCAACATAGTATTTTTTTTCCTTGGGGAATGGCCTGAACACTGTTCAACTAAAGGGTTGAATCCAGCTTGCTTCAAACACCCACAGTACAAGAAGCTAATAAAGATGTATTTATATCAGGGGTGAAATCCAGCAGGTTCTGACAGGTTCTGGAGAACTGGTAGCAGAAATTTTGAGTAGTTCGGAGAACCGGTAGCGGAAATTTTGAGTAGTTCAGAGAACCGGCAAATACCACCTCTGGCTGGCCCCAGAGTGGGGTGGAAATGGAGATTTTGCAATATCCTTCCCCCAGGAGTGGGGAGGGAATGGGGATTTTGCAGTATCCTTCCCCTGCCATGCCCACCAAGCCACACCACAGCCACCAAGCCATGCCCACAGAACCGGTAGTAAAAAAATTTGGATTTCACCACTGATTTATATATTATGGTACCACATATATTAGTGAACTCATTTACAACTCATTTCCACTTTTAGTATATTCCCCTTTAATAAAAAGTTTTTCTGATAAGCAATAAAACCCTACAAAACTTACAAGGCCTGATAATGCTGAATGTGTTCCAGAATCTCTTCATCATTAAGAATGTTAAATTCTTGCTTTCTTTTAGTACATAGTCTTTCTGGCATTCCTTCTGAACTGATGATTCTGGTCAAATGGAAATAGAGAAAAATAATTTGTATGTCCGTGAAAGCATGAAATTATACTCACAAGGGCATGTTGAAGAAAGTATCCAAACTTGCTTTGCTTTGCTTTAAGGGATTCCCAATTCCATTTGAATTCAGATATATCCTGGACCTAGATCATTTTGGATTAGTCTGATTCAGTACTGGATATAAGGTTTGGTCCTTTGTGCACTATTTATTTGAAATTACCATTTTCACAAAGGTGAAGAATGGTTTAATATAAGTAAAGAGACACTTACCGTATATGTACAGCACAGACCTCAAAATATTCAATTAACAATAGCAACCACATTTTTTTCAAAAAGGTATTACTTTTTCGCATCAGTTTATTGAATATTACTGTTACTTTCAATGCATCACCATTTATCTTTTCATATCTTATGGGTTGAATCCAAACTCATATAAACTTAGAACAGACTCACAGAAATTAAGTTGGTCAGGATTTCCCATTAATTAGAAGTGATCTATAAATATAGGCAATGGAATTTAATTTGTAATTTGTCATAAGAAGTGAATCTGAGCATGGAAAGGCAACAACAATGTATTTTGTTCTATTTCTAGGACTAAGTATAGAAAACCAGTTGACTGAACCCTAGTTTTAGGAATACGTTATGCATTCAGTGTCCACAATTCTTTTCAAAAAGCAGATATGAAGCTAACCTGTTGAAATGATTAACAACAATTTTCTGAAAGTCATTGCAAAGGCATTCTAGGTAGTAGGCATGGGACCTGTTCCTGCTGGAATTTATGCCACCTTTTCCCCAGCTAACATTCTTCTTGTAAATATTTGTATGACGAAGCTGTAAAGGCAAATCTATTAACTTCTATATGAAGGAAAGCGTTTGCAAGTAGATTAACACAAAAAAAGATCCAAAGCTTCTTACACTGTTTGACTGAAAAGCAGACATGGTATATAATGGTGAATAAATGCTAAACAAATAAAAGTGATAAATTTAATTCTTCAGATTTCCATTAACATTATGGTCTGTAGCTGATTAGGAAATCAAGATTTTCAGCATACTCAATACATTTTTTCAAACAGCTGCATTGCCTAGCCACAGACCTCAACAACCTTTACAATACTATAATAAGATGCATTACAACTCTCAGATTCCATAATACATCAACGATGGATCTTTAAATATTTCCATCTGAAAATTAGGGTACTTTTAAATTTACTCTTACTTGTATGGAACATGACAACCTATGCCCGTTTGATAATCCTACCCTAGAATGAATACTTTTCACAAAGTTTTGATGTTCTTCATTAATAGTTTTGTTCACTTCTAGTTTTAGTGGGTGGATGTCAATATATTTAGATGCCTGGGGATCTGACAGATTGCATTGTAGGTCAGTTATATTTCTTTTGAAGCAGTGACAGTGATCCTCACGTGTTCCTTGGACTCGGAATCCTTGATCCACTTCCTGCTGCAGAGCTTGGAAAACATAGAGAAATCAATTTAATATAATAAATCTCTCCTTGAACAAATATAACAAAATACCATACGGATTGTAGTTTGGATAGCTCAGAGGTGGGATTCTACCGGTTCTAACAGGTTCTCTAGAACTGGTTGTTAACTGTCTAAGCAGTTCGGAGAACCGGTTGTTAGAAGAAATCTCCTTTTGTTTTTTCCACTTTACAGGTTTAATCCTGTAAGGAATTACAACATTCTGGTGTTGTTTCTATAGCCCCTGATGGCGAACCTATGGCACGTGTGCCACAAGTGGCACGCGGAGCCATATCAGTGGGCACGTAAGCTCAGGTCCAGCGTGCATGCGCGCACCAGCCAGCTGATTTTCGGGCCTTCGGAGGGGGTGGGGAAGGCCCATTTTTTGCTCTCCCCATGCTCCAGAGACTTTCTAGGAGCCTGGAGAGGGCGAAAACAGCCTTCCCCACCCCCCCGGAGGTCCTCCGGAGGCCGGAAACGTTCCGTTTGCCGACTTCCGGTTGGACTGGAAGTCCCGTTTTTTTGCTCTCCCCAGGCTTCAGAGTCTTTCTAGGAGCCTGGGGAGAGTGAAAACGGTCTTCCCCACCCCCCCCGGAGGCCCTCTGGAGGCCAGAAATGGCCCGTTTTCCAACTTGAAATGGGCCATTTCTGGCCTCTGGAGGGCCTCCGGGGGGGGAGGCCGTTTACGCCCTCCCCAGGCTCCTAGAAAGGCTCTGAAGCCTGGGGAGAGCAAAAAAACAGGACTTCCGGTCCAACCGGAAGTTGGCAAATGGGCCATTTTCTGCCTCCGGAGGGCCTCCGGGGGAGTGGGGAAGGCCTTTTTTGCCCTCTCCAGGCTCCTAGAAAGGCTCTGAAGCCTGGTGAGAGCGAAAAATGGGCGTGCCATCGCGTGCTGGGAGCGGGGTGGTGGTCACGTGCACATGTGCGGGGGGGGCAGGGAATTATGGGTGTGGGCACGTGCACGCATGACCCCCCGCGCTCCCCCCCTTTTGGCACACGAACCAAAAAAGGTGCACCATCACTGGTCTAAAGTATTCTTGCCTTTAGTGGGACAATTGACATGCTGAAAATATTTGGGAAGCTCTTTCCTTAAGGTTGCTT